>CM068953.1:38546206-38558206 GCA_035128595.1 Eptatretus atami | reverse complement strand
CCTACAGGTCACAATTTTAAAGCGATCTTCACGAAACTTCACCACATGGTAGAGTTTGTCATAAGGAAGAAGCCTATTGTTGTTGAGGCTAAAGGTCAAGAACTCAGGTGATATTTCTAAAATCCTCAATTTCCATCCGATTGACTTGAAATTTGAAGAGGATTTATATTTCAGGTCACTGAATTCAACTAGCCAATTATTTTGAAGGTCCACATAGGCCGGAAGGTCAACATAGGCCGAAATTTTAAAATTGTCAATGTTCGTCCGATTCACTTGAAATTTGAAGAGGAGTTGCATATTTGGTCATTGAATTCAACCACAATTGTTTTTGAGGTCAAATTTGTTTTATTGGGTGTGTGCCAAGGACAAATCGATTCGATTTTGGTGAAAATCTGGATACGGATCCAGATACGGGAATTTTAAAGAGATTCTTCATGAGAGAGAGGGAGAAGGGAGAAGGGAGAAGGAAAGAGAGAAAGAGAGAGAGAGAGAAGGAGAGAGAGAGAGAGAGAGAGAGAGAGAGAGAGAGAGAGAGACAGAGACAAGCCGGTAGGCGACGAGGGATTCGCTAGGATCGAAGTGCTGGATACGATGCTTTTCATTCTGACCGATCCACCGACGAGGATTCATTGCCAAGACGTATTGGTTCACATACAATTGTTCCTCTGCCTGGCAAGATTTTTCCTATTGCGTATTTTGCCAACTGGCACTCCTCATAAAAAATGACAGTAAATAGACACCCTATTTTTGAAGGACTACCATTTGAAAAATAATCGGTTTGCTGGTTTGTGCTGTGGAGCCTCGCGTTGCAGACACACACACACACACACACACACACACACACACACACACACACACACACACAAGACGAAAACCCGATAATTCTCCTCAATGCTCTTGTTTGACCACACCTCCTGAGCCACACAATATTTTTCATAAGCCACGCCCACTTTCCATAAGCCACGCCCACTTTCCTACCCACTCCACTTTCCTACGCCACTCCCACTTTTCATCAACCACGTCCACTTTCCCTAAGCTCCGCCCACTTTCCTAAGCCCCTCATAAAAATGCGGTAATAGACACCCGATTTTTGAAGGACTACCATTTGAAAAATAAAACATCAATCAAAAATCGTTCCAAGTAAAATTTTCAAATATCTCGAAGTGTTTAATTCCGAAGTCTCGTTTCTCTACATTCAAAACTGAAGGACAAGTATGAAATACCGTAGCGCGTTTTTTCGGCCGCTGCACAGCAACGGGTGGTTGCTAGGCAACGAAATTCAAACGGCACATTCCCAGCACATATTGCACATGTTGGCAAAGTTTCATCGAAATCGGTTCGCTGGTTCGTGCTGTGGAGCCTCGCGTTGCAGACACACACATACCACACACACACACACACACGGAAAACCGACAATAAGGGATATCTAGCATATATAGCGAATCCAAAGAGAGAGAGAAGAGAGAGAGAAGAGAGAGAGAGAGAGAGAGAGAGAGAGAGAGAGAGAGAGAGAGAGAGAGAGAGAGAGAGAGAGAGAGAGGAGAGAGAGAGGGGGAAGAGAGAGAGAGAGAGAGAGAGAGAGAAACATATAGCACAATATTCCAATGAGTTATGACAAAATTAGGTGGAAGAGTTGGGTATATGACAATAACAAGCTGATTAGATCTTCGTTCAGGTCCGAATGGAGATCCAGCCCATCAGTGGGATACCAAATGCAAACTGTTCACTCTGGCAGAGGAATGCGCTCTACCGAGTGCCATTCTAGTTAAACAAATGGATTTCCACCAAATTTTTCAAATGTTCATCAAATAAAGGAATTCATCAAATGGAAGAAAAAGTGCACAGCAATATTGAGTTCTATGATGATGGTACCTTAAGGAAGGAAGTGCAGAGGAATGGCTGCTTGCGGTTGATGGGTGCTGTGCAAAATACATAACGTACACGAAGGTTCAGAGGAATGTGTTGGATCATCTCAGCGAGAAACTTAAAATCGTCGACATTGCACACGAAGAACCGACCGTCCACTTGCGCCAGATTCACGAAGATGTCCTGCCGAGCACAAGCCATCAGTAGACCTGAATAACGACTTGAACAAAATGTGGAAAAACTTCCTCCAAGCAAATCATAGAAATGATAATTTTTTTTGTTTTTTTAAACTGACAACCTATTGTGGGTTTTCAAGCATAAACATGAAATCTAATTACAGAGGAGGACAATTACACGTCTACAATGAAGTATTAACCCAATTGTACTTGTAAATGGAGATGGGTAGTAAAGCTTACCATTAGGTTTGAGAGGGTTGATTGAGGCAGGTGGTAAGCAAATATCTCGATCTGCTCTGCTGTAGGGTGAAGCCCTGCAACCTGGTGATTGCGCATGGTTACAGAACAACAATTGTAAGATATAGAGCCAAACTAGCATCGCAAGAGGTGGCAGAGACCAATGTACTTTCATTAGAAGACCAATGTGCACAACACAAAGAAAATTTCACCTTGTAAACAAAATTACTGCCAAGAAATTCCAGGAGCTTGCATACCTCGATCTCTTCCACCGGCTTGGAGAGAATTTCCTTAAGATGCAAAAGGTCAGGACGATACATGGTAGTGACTTCCCCATGGTTGAAAGCAGAGCTGAAGCGGCCAGCCCTGCCGGCTATCTGCAGAGCTTGAGATGTGCTGATGTAGTCTACCTCCTTCTCACCTTTTTCATTGACGAATGGCTTTGTGATCGAGTTGAAGATCATGCGTCTGATGCTCCTACACATAACAAGAGTGGAAAAACTATGATTCACATGTTCCTGTAAAGAGAGGTGTGAAACAATACTGTCCACTATACTGTCCAATTAAAACAAAAAGTCAGCAAATTGTTTTACACACCATTCTGTGCCTTTAGAAGTCATTGCCAATCCAATAAAAAGACCAAATCAAGGGGCAACTCACAGGTTCAGTCCCATCCCAATGGCATCAGTTGCCACAAGAATCTTGCAGGGGTCTTCAGGGTCATTAAACTTCTTAGCTTGTGATAGCTTTGCACCTGAAACAAACAGAACAATTAAAAAAACAAAAAAATAGACAGTTCATAAAACACCTTACCCTATGCAGTCTTGAGAAGAGAAAAAAAAGGACATGGGCAGGGTCTGCAAGCAGCAAATTTGATTGGTTGAGATCATGTAAAATGATGTAATATTTTGTCTAAGTACTGCAAAACGGAAGGTTTTTGAAAGCGCCAAAAAGGCGATTTATGCCTGGTGTTGGCTGTGGTTAGGGTGGTGGCTTGGGATCCTAGGGTCCTGAGTTCAAATCCTGCTTTCCATTGAATTAAACCAGGTGGGGTTGACTCAGCCTGTCATCCTTCCGAGGTCGGCAAAATGAGTACCAGCTTGCTGGGAAGATTGAGCCATTCGAGTATCCTGTGTCGGAGTGGCAGCCCATCCAGGATTGTGCCCAATAGCCCAGGAGACTGCTTCGACAGCACCAATGCTCTGTACAGAGTATGGTCCCAATGGATGGATGGAAAAAGGCGATTTATGTTCTTCAGTGTTAAAGTATACTAGACGACCCCGTGAACCCGTTGGGTTCCCGTTGTGACAGCGGTTGATAAAAAAAAATCATTTCAATAGAAATAAAATAAAATAAAAACAAGATAGCTCCAGCGAACTATACCGCGGAGGTTGTTTGTATTGATCAAATAATCCCGAAGAGTACTTGAATGAATGAGGAATTGATTTTTTAATAATTTTTTTTCGTTGCCCGATTTTAACGAAACTTGATACTGCGCACCGCAGGCGAATGGTGAGTAAGGTGGCCCTAAAACGTTTGCGCTCTCCTGTACCGTTTTGGCTGTATTTCGGGAACATACATACATACATACATACATACATGATGAGAGTTTTCATAATATATAGATAACTCGATTGAAACAAACTAAAGATTTCAAAGGTTGCAGAAACAAAACTTTTTTTCGGAAGTTTACTGCCGTTGCTGCACATCATCTTTTACACCACTTGGCCTAACACATTGCATTCATACTTCGTGCCTGTTTGTGTTCTTTATGACGACCTTAAAAACAGTAAGTTTCCTGTTTGGAATGATTTTCAATTTTGTTTGACTGCCAGACAGGTAGACAGAGTAAAAAAAAAAAAATTATCTCACTCCCCTCTCTGCACATGCGCACTCGGGATGAATTCAGAGCCAAAGTACAGCTCACCTACAGGTTCGTTTTCCGACTCATGTTTAAAATAAAACATTCAATTGAAATGAAGTTGTTCCTCGATCATAAACTAACGTTTGTCGACAACAGACAGACAGACAAAGACAAGGTGAACCAATTGATTAACCCCGCTTTTCGCTTCGTGTGTGCGGGCTAATAATCAATGCAAAGCTTCTTGGCATAAAATCTTATATCATCATCATTAAAAAGATAACACGAAAGGAAATCTTAATAATGGTAAAACGAACATTTCAGAATTAAATGACACTTAACTGAGCACTCAAATAAATGTATGAAAACACACCTGGAGGCAAGCTCCCATAAATGACAGCACACTCCATTCCCTTGGACTCAATCTGCCGACTGATCGCATAAATGTCGTTCTTGTTGAAGCACACAATGCAATCGCCAGGGCGCAGACGGTCCAGCGTCTCCACGGGCTCGTTCAGCACCTTGATTGGTGAGAGACGGTCGTACTTAAGAACCTGTGGTGGGGAAAAAATGAATGTAGCATTGCACGCTCATCAGATCGCTCTGAATGCTTACACTACTACGACCACCATCGTTTAGGTTAATCCAGCCCATTTTTATATCTTGTACATTCAAACCAAAGTGTTATCCACTTTTATTGCACTTGCAAAGACAGTAAGCGTAATGGGAGTAACCTGACCTCCACTTCCTCGCCTGTTGTGATCATGAGTTCTGTGACCAAGTTGATGGCCGCAGCTTCTCCACACACGTGCACTTCCTCTGCACAAACACCTGCACGTGAGATGCTTCGAGTTAGCAAGTAATCCACCGGTGCGTGACATGGCATTCTCAACGAAGCCAAATTTTCACATAAAAAGGCAAAAAATAACCTTCACACATGGTAGAATTGACCCAGACTCCACATTGAACTTTTGAGTAGCCACAATTACTCATTCCAAAACCAACTGTACCAAGGAGAGCGCGGGTCCACGCCCAGCCACGAGCCCAGTCTCGAATCATCTGGATCTCGTCGATGACTGCCACCTCACCTGTTGGAAGTCAAGAAAGTTGTGCTACATTTCATGTATGGACAACCTGGCATGCTCGATCCAGAAAAACAGAAGTTAAATAATCTCTACCCATTAAAAAAAAAATATATATATATATATATATATATATATATCACTTGACCTTTGAAAACAAGAGTGCTGACTGTAACTGGGCTGGGTTGATGGTGGATCAGTCTCTTGATATCGACATTAGTTGGGAATAAGTATGGCAACTTAATGAATAAGCAGCTGTGTGGTGGATCTGCAGGTAGCACTGGAGCTTCTTCAAAAAGCAGCATTATTATCTTGCTGTAGTTCGGCAACATTTCCTGCTCAGCAGGTATCGGTTGGAAATTAGTCGCTGTGACTTTTGCTTGTTCTTGAAGTTTCTCAGTCCAATCTGGATGCTCAACCTGACAATCAACTTTTCCATTATTATAATCTCATTAATTTCTCTCTGTACTGTTTTTGGTTCAATGAAACCATTCTCCGGAATGGTGCCAGAAACACCACCCATGGAATGCCATGATTCACAGTCATTTATTTATATAGACGAGCACTTTTAATCTTCTTCTTCTTCTTACGTATGGCAGCTTGGCTGCCGGGTAGCTATCATTTTGTTGGGGCGCGACTATGCCGCTGATGCTGTGCCCCGATACCAGAACACTGGTACTCATTTCACCGACCTCAGGATTACAGGCTGAGTCAACTCCTCCTGGTGTTAATTCAGTGGCCAAGGGGGCTCAAACTCAGGACCCTAAGATCCTGAGTTGTTTATTTGTTGTTTAAGATCCTGAGGACCCAGCACAGCCTTTATACTCCCTATTCATGGGTTAAACTCAACAACACTGCCACACCCTCAGCCAATGATGCTACCCCACAGGCTTGTGCTGCATACGAATGAAGAAGAGGAATGAGTTAAAGGCAATGGACCGCAAGATTGGGGGTTAATCAGCCACTCCCATAAAAAAAAGAAAACTAGAAGAGCACTCGGTAGAGCGCATACCTCTGCCACGTAATGCCTGATCCGCGAGAACATATCGGGCCCAATACATTTTTAAAATATCGTGCTATACAGGACTATATCGGTTTTGGCCCGATCTCTCAATGGTGAAGAATCACTTTAAAAATTCTGGTGGTCGGATCCGGATCCAGATCTTCACCAAAATCTAATCGATTCATCCTGGTCACAGACCCAACCTGTCCACCAAATTTCATCTGGATCCGTCTACAACTTTTTGAGATATCCTGCACACAAACAAACAGACAAACAAACAAAGACAATCAGACAGAAAGGGTTGAAAACATAACCTCCTTCACCTTAGGTGGCGGAGGTAAAAATGCCAAAATTCGAGAAACAGACAGTGCAGACAAGTGAAGCACATGGGTCACAAAGGGGAATGCTACCAAAGTGCATACAGTGTGACACTTGGAGATAAAAGCCACAACTTCTAAAGGCTGGGATAGGGAACAATGGAACCACTTTGCTGAGGAGGCCCGAAATACCTCCATGGCATGAAGAGGATTAACCAACTAACTACGCTTTGAAATAATACATAAACAAAGACCAGAATAAACAAAAACAAAATTACAAGGCTGGTTGACGTTGCACATTTCAATGGTGCAGGCAATGTGAGGAGATACGTGGCCTTCTGGGTGTCCAAAGCAGCGCTCTTCCCCCGTCACCAAGTCACATGCAATACCCTGCAACGCCAACAAATTTAAAGCAACACAAATGACAAGAAACGTACATATCGAAAGAAAACGTACAGAATTTTCCAAGTTAAGATTAATCATTATTCGATCACACAAGAATAATTAATAACTCGTAAAACAACATCGAGGAAATGCATGCCACAAAGTGAATGCATTATCCGAATTAAAATGCGGGAGGCAGAAGACAATTATAATGACGTCACCAGAAACTACAAGACATGCCCATGAATATTGAAAAAGATGATATTCTCTTCTCTTCTTCTTCTATATAATTTAACAAATAGACAACATTCTCATTTTTAGCTCACCTGGACTTTAGTCGGGTGAGCTTATGCGATCAGTCAGTCAGTCAAGCAGGCCGTCCATCCGTCCATCAAAACTTCAGTCGTCATCATCGCTTGAACCAAACATACAATTTTGATGAAACTTGGCCACAAGTTTTATATCTGATGCCTAACGAAGATAGATTGACCGCATCAAAATCTGTGCTCATTAAGGGAGTTTACAGGGGGGTTTTGACCTTCCCCCAAAAACAGGTATTTGCTCTCTTCTCCGAAACTACACACAGGATTTCGATGAAACTTGAGCACAACCTTCATCACCCGTGATGTACCAAAGTTTGGTCACGGCATTAAAAAAAAAAAATCAGGGTCCAAGGGGAACTGCGGGGGCTTTGAGTGACTGTTGCTCCTGATCCAGGTGAGCTTCAGGACGTATGATCCTTTTTTTATTGCAAAGGTGAAAGATGGCAAAAAGTTCCACCAGGAATGACACAATATCAAATTTATCCCACGGATAGGCCAGATCTGGATCCGGACCTGAACCAAAATCTAATAGGCTTGTTCGTGTCACCGAATGAACTCATCCACCAAGTATCGTCTGAATCCGTCCATAACTTTTTGAAATATCATGCTACACAGTAAACACTTAAATATCACGGGTTTGACCAATTTTATCTTGGGGCTTAATTTCCACCGATCTCAGTTTTTGAGCTGAGCTCCGATGGTTATCTCACACCGCACCACGAGCGAGCCTGAGCCTCTTGTTTCTCGCGCACCGTTGATAACAGAATGGCAATGGCACCGAATTGTAAAACGAATGACAAAAGTGATTCTTTCAATTCTATTTATTCGCTGGTTTAAAGAGCTCGAGAACGATTTATAAAAGAAACACATCAACAGATTACAAAGGAAAAACGACTTAAGAGATTAATAGGGGGGCAAGTTCAATGCTTCTGTGCCGGGTGTTAGCTTAATGGTTATGGTGACGGGCTTTGGACCCTAGGGTCCCCGAGTTCAAATCCCGCTCAGCTGTTGAATTAATACGAGGTGGGGTTAACTCGACCTGTCATCCTTCCGAGGTCGGCAAAATGAGTGCCCGCATGCTGGTATCCTGTGTCGGAGTGGCGACCCGTCCAGGATTGTGCCCAATAGCCAAGGAGACTGATTAAGCAGAACCAACGCTCTGCACAGAGTGTGGTCCCAATCTCCTCTCCTCTCTCAATGCTTCTGAACAATTAATCGGCTTCAACACAGCAAGTGACTTCAATGCAAAGCTGATTTTCAGAATATCTATTTTACATGTTTATTACCTCTGCCACTGAAGGTGGAAGTGGGTTATGTTTTCACTCCTGTTTGTTACTTGTGATAATCGAAGATTTTTTCATGTATATTGGTTGGTTGTGCGCATTATTCTGTTTGTTTTTATGTTTAATCGCCGACGGGTCACAATTTTCAACAGATCTTCACGAAACTTCACCACATGGTGGAGTTCGTCAGAAGCAAGAAGCCGATTGTTTTTGAGGTCAAAAGGTCAACATTGGCCAAAGATCAACAAATTTGTCAAATTTCTATAATCCTCAATTTTCATCTGATTGATGAGAAATTTGAACAGATCTGCATAGTACGTCACTGAATTCAACCACCAATTATTTTTGAGGTCACCATAGGCCAAAGGTCAACAACTTAGGCGAGATTTTTAAATTCCTCAATTTTAATCCGATTGACTTGAAATTTGAAGAGGATATATATTTCAGGTCATTGAATTCAACTAGCCAATTATTTTTGAGGTCAACATCGGTCAAAGGTCAACAACTAAGGTGGAATTTCTAAAATCCTCAATTTTCATCCCATTGACTCGAAATTTGAAGAGGATTTACATATCAGGTAACTGAAGTCAACAACCAATTATTTTTGAGGTCAACATAGGCCAAAAGGTCAACATAGGCCGAATTTCTAAAGTTGTACATTTTCATCCGATTGACCTGAATTTTGAAGAGGAGCTGCATATTCAAAAGGAGCTGCAAATATTATTTTTGAGGTCAAATTTGTTTTATGGATTTCGCAAGTATCGTGCTATGCATGACATCTTTCTTGTTTAGTCGTTTGTCTGTCAATTTGTCTGCAGGGTCTGTCAAAAAGTTGTGGACGGATTCAGATGAAATTTGGTGGGCAGGTTGGTTGGGTGTGTGACAAGGACGAACTGATTAGAATTTGGGGACAATCCGGATCCGGCTACTATAATTTTGTAAGTGATTCTTCACCATTGAGAGATAGGGCCCAAAAACGATATCCAGTATAGCATGATATCTCAAAAAGTTGTGGACGGATTTGGACAAAACTTGGTGGACAGCAGATTGGGTGTGTTACAATGACGAATTAATTCAATTTTGGTGAAGGTCCGAATGCGGATCCGGATACGAGGATTATTTCACTTTTAATGTGATTCTTCACCATTGAGAGACAGGGCCAAAAACGAGATATAGCATGATATTTCAAAAATGTATTGGGCCCGATAAGTTCTCGTGGATCAGGCATTACGTGACAGAGGTATGCGCTTGCCCAAGTGCCCTTCCAGTTTAAATTGTGATGTGTTTATTTTTGGCTGCCACCAACCTTCCTCGATGTTTTCTCGAAGCCCAGGAACCGAACCCCCTTTTCCCCACAGAAAATTGGTTTTAACTATTGCTGTTTTGAATATCGTGGCATTTTCCAGGAACATAACCACTGCGATACTTAAGGGTTTACTGGATATGGTTTTTGGCTCCATCTTTCAAATGTAAAAAATCACTTTAATTAAAAAAAACTTGTCGGATCCAGATCCGGATCGTCACCAAAATCGAATCAATTCGTCCTTGTCACACACCCAACCTGTCCACCAAGTTTTGTCCAAATCCATCCATAACTGTTTGAGAGATCCTGCTCAGACAGACAGGTAAAGCAAGTGTGAAAACATAAACTCTGTCCACCTTCAGTGGTGGAGGTAATGATTACACCGATTAATTATTTTTTATCAATGCACATATGGAACTGTGACATCACATCTCTTTATCTTTGTGTGCAATATGTAGAGTTGGTAATCATGGCACACAAATGTAAAGGTACCTGCATAAGAAAATAATGTCAGTACACTCACATTATTGTTGCTTCGTTCAAAGATCTCATGTGCCAACAGCTTGAGTGGTCCACAGTACACCGCAGATCTTGCCTTAAGGAAGCGCTGAATGGCATGGTAGGTTTTACCGCTGTTGGTTGGACCCGAGTGGAAAATAATCTTTCGATGGATTTTTCTCGCTTCCTGATACCTGCAGTTAAAAACAATTTGTTTTTTTTTTAAATCCATCAATCAATCCCAAAGGTTCACAGCAAAGCATCGCATTCCCAGACACATCATCGGGACTGATAATGATGGGAAGGTTGTACCAGTTGGCAGGGTGCCGAAGATCGCTGACTTTGCGAAGGTCTTCCATGCAATCAAGCATGGGGAAGATTTGCTTAGCATGTTGCATGAAGTAAGGGAAAATGTCGTCCACGTGCCCTACCGGAGAGATTACATGATAAGGATACAAGGGGGTTCTAAAGTCTAAACGATTCCCTTTGCTTCATCAGTGAACTAGCTGCAAGATGTCTGCAAAGTGACCTATCAAATGATGTCATGGTTAAATTAACGTTGGAGGAAAGGCAGATGATAAAAATATATATATATATATTGACAGCAAAGCATCATACCAGCCTGAAGGCATATGTCATTCAGTACGACGTGGAAATCTGCTGATAGGGTCTTCGACTCCATAACCCATTTCCTGAAGCTGATAAAAGCTTTATGAAAGAGCCGTGCTGGAATGTGCAAACAAGTACACAATTACTACACATCACTCAAACAAAAATTATTGCACAAATATAATCCACCTCATCAACCAAAGTATTCCGCTTCCATCTCATCTGCAATTGCACATCAGAATTCCGAGAAGTCAACCAGGCTCATGTGGCAGTTTGACGGACGGAGGGACAGAGAACAGGCACACAATTAGAAATGAACAAACGCATTGGAGTACGAGAAGGGGACTGTCAGGCAGAAAAGGGGTTTAGGGGCTCAGCAAGAACAGAAGGGCGAGAGTGAGTATGCCTCCCATATGCCGGCATTAGTTGGTGGATGTTAAAGGCCCCATTGGTGTCCTTCGCGAAGAGTAGGCGAGTTATCGCCGGCACCATGACCAGATTAAAAATTCCTGCGCCGACTTCCTGTGTCGAAGTGGTGACCTGTCCAGGATTGTAACTCTCGCCATATTAACTGCTTGGGCAGCAACTGCTTGAAACGGAAAAACAGTTTTTATAAGAACGAGAGTTGGTCGACACCAGTGGAAAAGTAAGGAAAGAAAATTTTCCCCGCATGATGTTAAACTGATTGGTTACCACACGTTACCGTGGAAGCAAAAAACATTTTCAAACTCTGCAAACATGCACCAAATGGAATTGATGAGCAGATTCCTTTCCTTTTAAATTAATTTTTTTTTGTTGTTCACTTTTTACCTCTGCCACCAAAGATGAAGGAGATTATGTTTTCACCTCTTTCTGTCTGTCTGTCTGTTTGTGTACAGAATATCTCAAAAAGTTGTAGACGGGTCCAAATGAAATTTTGTGAACAGGTTCGGAGTGTGACAAGGATGAACTGATTAGATTTTGGTGAAGATCCGGATCCAGATCCGATTACCAGAATTTTTTTAAGTCATATTGTACCATTGAGAGATTGGGCCAAAAAGGATAGGTCAGGTCAGGTA
>CM068953.1:38529474-38542931 GCA_035128595.1 Eptatretus atami | reverse complement strand
TGTTTCAATGTTCGTCCGATCACTTGAAATTTGAAGAGGAGTTGCATATTTGGTCATTGAATTCAACCACAATGTTTTTGAGGTCAAATTTGTTTTATTGGGTGTGTGCAAGGACAAATCGATTCGATTTTGGTGAAAAACTGGATACGGATCCAGATACGGGAATTTTAAAGAGATTCTTCATGAGAGAGAGGAGAGAGGGAGAAGGGAGAAGGAAAGAGAGAAGAGGAGAGAGAGAGACGAGAGAGAGAGAGAGAGAGAGAGAGAGAGAGAAGAGAGACAGAGACAAGCCGTAGGCGACGAGGATTCGCTAGGATATCGAAGTGCTGGATACGATGCTTTTCATTCTGACCGATTCCACCGACGAGATCATTGCCAAGACGTATTGGTTCACATACAATTGTTCCTCTGCCTGGCAAGATTTTTCCTATTGCGTATTTGCCAACTGGCACTCCTCATAAAAAATGACGGTAAATAGACACCCTATTTTTGAAGGACTACCATTTGAAAAAATAATCGGTTTGCTGGTTTGTGCTGTGGAGCCTCGCGTGCAGACACACACACACACACACACACACACACACACACACACACGACACAAACCACGAAAACCATAACTTCTCAATGCTCTTGTTTGACCACACCTCCTGAGCCACACAATATTTTTCATAAGCCACGCCCACTTTCCATAAGCCACGCCCACTTTCCTACCCACTCCCCCGCTTTCCTACGCCACTCCCCATTTTCATCAACCACGTCCACTTTCCCTAAGCTCCGCCCACTTTCCTAAGCCCCTCATAAAAAATGATCGGTAATAGACACCCGATTTTTGAAGGACTACCATTTGAAAAATAAAACCTCAATCAAAATCAGCTCAAGTAAAATTTTCAAATATCTCGAAGTGTTTAATTCCGAAGTCTCGTTTCTCTACATCAAAACTGAAGGACAAGTATTGAAATACCGTACGCGGTTTTTCGGCCCTGCACAGCAACGGGTGGTTGCTAGGCAACGAAATTCAAACGGCACATTCTCAGCACATATTGCACATGTTGGCAAAGTTTCATCGAAATCGGTTCGCTGGTTCGTGCTGTGGAGCCTCGCGTTGCAGACACACAACACACACACACACACACACACACACACGGAAAACCGACAATAAGGGATATCTAGCATATATAGCGAATCAAAAGAGAGAGAAGAGAGAAAGAGAGAAGAGAGAGAGAGAGAGAGAGAGAGAAAGAGAGAGAGGAGAGAGAGAGAGAGAGAAGAGAGAGGGAGAGAGAGAGAGAAACATATAGCACAATATTCCAATGAGTTATGACAAAATTAGGTGGAAGAGTTGGGTATATGACAATAACAAGCTGATTAGATCTTCGTTCAGGTCCGAATGGAGATCCAGCCATCAGTGGGATACCAAATGCAAACTGTTTCACTCTGGCAGAGGAATGCGCTCTACCGAGTGCCATTCTAGTAAACAAAATGGATTTCACCAATTTTTTCAAATGTTCATCAAATAAAGGAATTCATCAAATGGAAGAAAAGTGCACAGCAATATTGAGTTCTATGATGATGGTACCTTAAGGAAGGAAGTGCAGAGGAATGGCTGCTTGCGGTTGATGGGTGCTGTGCAAAATACAAACGTACACGAAGGTTCAGAGGAATGTGTTGGATCATCTCAGCGAGAAACTTAAAATCGTCGACATTGCACACGAAGAACCGACCGTCCACTTGCGCCAGATCACGAAGATGTCCTGCCGAGCACAAGCCATCAGTAGACCTGAATAACGACTTGAACAAAATGTGGAAAACTTCCTCCAAGCAAATCATAGAAATGATAATTTTTTTTGTTTTTTAACTGACAACCTATTGTGGGTTTTCAAGCATAAACATGAAATCTAATTACAGAGGGGACAATTACACGTCTACAATGAAGTATTAACCCAATTGTACTTGTAAATGGAGATGGGTAGTAAAGCTTACCATTAGGTTTGAGAGGGTTGATTGGGCAGGTGGTAAGCAAATATCTCGATCTGCTCTGCTTTAGGGTGAAGCCTGCAACCTGGTGATTGCGCATGGTTACAGAACAACAATTGTAAGATATAGAGCCAAACTAGCATCGCAAGAGGTGGCAGAGACCAATGTACTTTCATTAGAAGACCAATGTGCACAACACAAAGAAAATTTCACCTTGTAAACAAAATTACTGCCAAGAAATTCCAGGAGCTTGCATACCTCGATCTCTTCCACCGGCTTGGAGAGAATTTCCTTAAGATGCAAAAGGTCAGGACGATACATGGTAGTGACTTCCCCATGGCTGAAAGCAGAGCTGAAGCGGCCAGCCCTGCCGGCTATCTGCAGAGCTTGGAGAGTGCTGATGTAGTCTACCTCCTTCTCACCTTTTTCATTGACGAATGGCTTTGTGATCGAGTTGAAGATCATGCGTCTGATGCTCCTACACATAACAAGAGTGGAAAAACTATGATTCACATGTTCCTGTAAAGAGAGGTGTGAAACAATACTGTCCACTATACTGTCCAATTAAAACAAAAAGTCAGCAAATTGTTTTACACACCATCTGTGCCTTTAGAAGTCATTGCCAATCCAATAAAAAAACCAAATCAAGGGCAACTCACAGGTTCAGTCCCATCCCAATGGCATCAGTTGCCACAAGAGATCTTGCAGGGTCTCAGGGTCATTAACTTCTTAGCTTGTGATAGCTTTGCACCTGAAAACAAACAGAACAATTAAAAAAACAAAAAATAACAGTTCATAAAACACCTTACCCTATGCAGTCTTGAGAAGAGAAAAAAAGGACATGGGCAGGGTCTGCAAGCAGCAATTTGATTGGTTGAGATCATGTAAAATGATGTAATATTTTGTCTAAGTACTGCAAAACGGAAGGTTTTTGAAAGCGCCAAAAAGGCGATTTATGCCTGGTGTTGGCTGTCTTGGTTAGGGTGGTGGCTTGGGATCCTAGGGTCCTGAGTTCAAATCCTGCTTTCCATTGAATTAAATACCAGGTGGGTTGACTCAGCCTGTCATCCTTCGAGGTCGGCAAAATGAGTACCAGCTTGCTGGGAAGATTGAGCCATTCGAGTATCCTGTGTCGGAGTGGCAGCCCATCCAGGATTGTGCCCAATAGCCCAGGAGACTGCTTCGACAGCACCAATGCTCTGTACAGAGTATGGTCCCAATGGATGGATGGAAAAAGGCGATTTATGTTCTTCAGTGTTAAAGTATACTAGACGACCCGTGAACCCGTTGGGTTCCCGTTGTGGACAGCGGTTGATAAAAAAAATCATTTCAATAGAAATAAAATAAAATAAAAAACAAGATAGCTCCACGAACTATACCGCGGAGGTTGTTTGTATTGATCAAATAATCCCGAAGAGTACTTGAATGAATGAGGAATTGATTTTTTAATAATTTTTTTTCGTTGCCCGATTTTAACGAAACTTGATACTGCGCACACGCAGGCGAATGGTGAGTAAGGTGGCCCTAAAACGTTTGCGCCTCTCCTGTACCGTTTGGCTGTATTTCGGGAACATACATACATACATACATACATACATGATGAGAGTTTTCATAATATATAGATAACTCGATTGAAACAAACTAAAGATTTCAAAGGTTGCAGAAACAAAACTTTTTTTCGGAAAGTTTACTGCCGTTGCTGCACATCATCTTTTACACCACTTGGCCTAACACATTGCATTCATACTTCGTGCCTGTTTGTGTTCTTTATGACGACCTTAAAAACAGTAAGTTTCTGTTTGGAATGATTTTCAATTTTGTTTGACTGCCAGACAGGTAGACAGAGTAAAAAAAAAAAAATTATCTCACTCCCCTCTCTGCACATGCGCACTCGGGATGAATTCAGAGCCAAAGTACAGCTCACCTACAGGTTCGTTTTCCGACTCATGTTTAAATAAAACATTCAATTGAAATGAAGTTGTTCCTCGATCATAAACTAACGTTTGTCGACAACAGACAGACAGACAAAGACAAGGTGAACCAATTGATAACCCGCTTTTCGCTTCGTGTGTGCGGGCTAATAATCAATGCAAAGCTTCTTGGCATAAAATCTTATATCATCATCATTAAAAAATAACACGAAAGGAAATCTTAATAATGGTAAACGAAATTTCAGAATTAAATGACACTTAACTGAGCACTCAAATAAATGTATGAAAACACACCTGGAGCAAGCTCCCATAAATGACAGCACACTCCATTCCCTTGGACTCAATCTGCCGACTGATCGCATAAATGTCGTTCTTGTTGAAGCACACAATGCAATCGCCAGGGCGCAGACGGTCCAGCGTCTCCACGGGCTCGTTCAGCACCTTGATTGGTGAGAGACGGTCGTACTTAAGAACCTGTGGTGGGAAAAAATGAATGTAGCATTGCACGCTCATCAGATCGCTCTGAATGCTTACACTACTACGACCACCATCGTTTAGGTTAATCCAGCCCATTTTTATATCTTGTACATTCAAACCAAAGTGTTATCCACTTTTATTGCACTTGCAAAGACAGTAAGCGTAATGGGAGTACCTGACCTCCACTTCCTCGCCTGTTGTGATCATGAGTTCTGTGACCAAGTTGATGGCCGCAGCTTCTCCACACACGTGCACTCCTCTGCACAAACACCTGCACGTGAGATGCTTCGAGTTAGCAAGTAATCCACCGGTGCGTGACATGGCATTCTCAACGAAGCCAAATTTTCACATAAAAGGCAAAAAATAACCTTCACACATGGTAGAATTGACCCAGACTCCACATTGAACTTTTGAGTAGCCACAATTACTCATTCCAAAACCAACTGTACCAAGGAGAGCGCGGGTCCACGCCCAGCCACGAGCCCAGTCTCGAATCATCTGGATCTCGTCGATGACTGCCACCTCACCTGTTGAAGTCAAGAAAGTTGTGCTACATTTCATGTATGGACAACCTGGCATGCTCGATCCAGAAAAACAGAAGTTAAAATAATCTCTACCCATTAAAAAAAATATATATATATATATATATATTATATATACACTTGACCTTGAAAACAAGAGTGCTGACTGTAACTGGGCTGGGTTGATGGTGGATCAGTCTCTTGATATCGACATTAGTTGGGAATAAGTATGGCAACTTAATGAATAAGCAGCTGTGTGGTGGATCTGCAGGTAGCACTGGAGCTTCTTCAAAAAGCAGCATTATTATCTTGCTGTAGTTCGGCAACATTTCCTGCTCAGCAGGTATCGGTTGGAAATTAGTCGGTGGACTTTTGCTTGTTCTTGAAGTTTCTCAGTCCAATCTGGATGCTCAACCTGACAATCAACTTTTCCATTATTATAATCTCATTAATTTCTCTCTGTACTGTTTTTGGTTCAATGAAACCATTCTCCGGAATGGTGCCAGAAACACCACCCATGGAATGCCATGATTCACAGTCATTTATTTATATAGGCGAGCACTTTTAATCTTCTTCTTCTTCTTACGTGTATGGCAGCTTGGCTGCCGGGTAGCTATCATTTTGTTGGGGCGCGACTATGCCGCTGATGCTGTGCCCCGATACCAGAACACTGGTACTCATTTCACCGACCTCAGGATTACAGGCTGAGTCAACTCCTCCTGGTGTTAATTCAGTGGCCAAGGGGCTCAAACTCAGACCCTAAGATCCTGAGTTGTTTTATTTGTTGTTTAAGATCCTGAGGACCCAGCACAGCCTTTATACTCCCTATTCATGGGTTAAACTCAACAACACTGCCACACCCTCAGCCAATGATGCTACCCCACAGGCTTGTGCTGCATACGAATGAAGAAGAGGAATGAGTTAAAGGCAATGGACCGCAAGATTGGGGGTTAATCAGCCACTCCCATAAAAAAAGAAAAACTAGAAGAGCACTCGGTAGAGCGCATACCTCTGCCACGTAATGCCTGATCCGCGAGAACATATCGGGCCCAATACATTTTTAAAATATCGTGCTATACAGGACTATATCGGTTTTGGCCCGATCTCTCAATGGTGAAGAATCACTTTAAAAATTCTGGTGGTCGGATCCGGATCCAGATCTTCACCAAAATCTAATCGATTCATCCTGGTCACAGACCCAACCTGTCCACCAAATTTCATCTGGATCCGTCTACAACTTTTTGAGATATCCTGCACACAAACAAACAGACAAACAAACAAAGACAATCAGACAGAAAGGGTTGAAAACATAACCTCCTTCACCTTAGGTGGCGGAGGTAAAAATGCCAAAATTCGAGAAACAGACAGTGCAGACAAGTGAAGCACATGGGTCACAAAGGGGAATGCTACCAAAGTGCATACAGTGTGACACTTTGAGATAAAAGCCACAAACTTCTAAAGGCTGGGATAGGGAACAATGGAACCACTTTGCTGAGGAGGCCCGAAATACCTCCATGGCATGAAGAGGATTAACCAACTAACTACGCTTTGAAATAATACATAAACAAAGACCAGAATAAACAAAAACAAAATTACAAGGCTGGTTGACGTTGCACATTTCAATGGTGCAGGCAATGTGAGGAGATACGTGGCCTTCTGGGTGTCCCAAGCAGCGCTCTTCCCCCGTCACCAAGTCACATGCAATACCCTGCAACGCCAACAAATTAAAGCAACACAAATGACAAGAAACGTACATATCGAAAGAAAACGTACAGAATTTTCCAAGTTAAGATTAATCATTATTCGATCACACAAGAATAATTAATAACTCGTAAAAACAACATCGAGGAAATGCATGCCACAAAGTGAATGCATTATCCGAATTAAAATGCGGGAGGCAGAAGACAATTATAATGACGTCACCAGAAACTACAAGACATGCCCATGAATATTGAAAAAGATGATATTTCTCTTCTCTTCTTCTTCTATATAATTTAACAAATAGACAACATTCTCATTTTTAGCTCACCTGGACTTTAGTCGGGTGAGCTTATGCGATCAGTCAGTCAGTCAAGCAGGCCGTCCATCCCCATCAAAACTTCAGTCGTCATCATCGCTTGAACCAAACATACAATTTTGATGAAACTTGGCCACAAGTTTTATATCTGATGCCTAACGAAGATAGATTGACCGCATCAAAATCTGTGCTCATTAAGGGAGTTTACAGGGGGGTTTTGACCTTCCCCCAAAAACAGGTATTTGCTCTCTTCTCCGAAACTACACACAGGATTTCGATGAAACTTGAGCACAACCTTCATCACCCGTGATGTACCAAAGTTTGGTCACGGCATTAAAAAAAAAAAAATCAGGGTCCAAGGGGAACTGCGGGGGTTTGAGTGACTGTTGCTCCTGATCCAGGTGAGCTTCAGGACGTATGATCCTTTTTTTTATTGCAAAGGTGAAAGATGGCAAAAAGTTCCACCAGGAATGACACAATATCAAATTTATCCCACGGATAGGCCAGATCTGGATCCGGACCTGAACCAAAATCTAATAGGCTTGTTCGTGTCACCGAATGAACTCATCCACCAAGTATCGTCTGAATCCGTCCATAACTTTTTGAAATATCATGCTACACAGTAAACACTTAAATATCACGGTTTGACCAATTTTATCTTGGGGCTTAATTTCCACCGATCTCAGTTTTTGAGCTGAGCTCCGATGGTTATCTCACACCGCACCACGAGCGAGCCTGAGCCTCTGTGTCTCGCGCACCTTGAATACAGAATGGCAATGGCACGAATTGTAAAAACGATGACAAAAGTGATTCTTTCAATTCTATTTATTCGCTGGTTTAAAGAGCTCGAGAACGATTTATAAAAGAAACACATCAACAGATTACAAAGGAAAAACGACTTAAGAGATTAATAGGGGGGCAAGTTCAATGCTTCTGTGCCGGGTGTTAGCTTAATGGTTATGGTGACGGGCTTTGGACCCTAGGGTCCCCGAGTTCAAATCCCGCTCAGCTGTTGAATTAATACGAGGTGGGGTTAACTCGACCTGTCATCCTTCCGGAGTCGGCAAAATGAGTGCCCGCATGCTGTGATCCTGTGTCGGAGTGGCGACCCGTCCAGGATTGTGCCCAATAGCCAAGGAGACTGATTAAGCAGAACCAACGCTCTGCACAGAGTGTGGTCCCAATCTCCTCTCCTCTCTCAATGCTTCTGAACAATTAATCGCTTCAACACAGCAAGTGACTTCAAGCAAAGCTGATTTTCAGAATATTCTATTTTACATGTATTACCTCTGCCACTGAAGGTGGAAGTGGGTTATGTTTTCACTCCTGTTTGTTTACTTGTGATAATCGAAGATTTTTTCATGTATATTGGTTGGTTGTGCGCATTATTCTGTTTTTTTTATGTTTAATCGCCGACGGGTCACAATTTTCAACAGATCTTCACGAAACTTCACCACATGGTGGAGTTCGTCAGAAGCAAGAAGCCGATTGTTTTTGAGGTCAAAAGGTCAACATTGGCCAAAGATCAACAAATTTGTCAAATTTCTATAATCCTCAATTTTCATCTGATTGATGAGAAATTTGAACAGATCTGCTAGTACGTCACTGAATTCAACCACCAATTATTTTTGAGGTCACCATAGGCCAAGGTCAACAACTTAGGCCAGATTTTTAAATTCCTCAATTTTAATCCGATTGACTTGAAATTTGAAGAGGATATATATTTTCAGGTCATTGAATTCAACTAGCCAATTATTTTTGAGGTCAACATCGGTCAAAGGTCAACAACTAAGGTGGAATTTCTAAAATCCTCAATTTCATCCATTGACTCGAAATTTGAAGAGGATTTACATATCAGGTAACTGAAGTCAACAACCAATTATTTTTGAGGTCAACATAGGCCAAAAGGTCAACATAGGCCGAATTTCTAAAGTTGTACATTTTCATCCGATTGACCTGAATTTTGAAGAGGAGCTGCATATTCAAAAGGAGCTGCAAATATTATTTTTGAGGTCAAATTTGTTTTATGGATTTCGCAAGTATCGTGCTATGCATGACATCTTTCTTGTTTAGTCGTTTGTCTGTCAATTTGTCTGCAGGGTCTGTCAAAAAGTTGTGGACGGATTCAGATGAAATTTGGTGGCAGGTTGGTTGGGTGTGTGACAAGGACGAACTGATTAGAATTTGGGGACAATCCGGATCCGGCTACTAAATTTTGTAAGTGATTCTTCACCATTGAGAGATAGGCCCAAAAACGATATCCAGTATAGCATGATATCTCAAAAAGTTGTGGACGGATTTGGACAAAACTTGGTGGACAGCAGATTGGGTTGTTACAATGACGAATTAATTCAATTTTGGTGAAGGTCCGAATGCGGATCCGGATACGAGGATTATTTCACCTTTATATGTGATTCTTCACCATTGAGAGACAGGGCCAAAAACGAGATATAGCATGATATTTCAAAAATGTATTGGGCCGATAAGTTCTCGTGGATCAGGCATTACGTGACAGGGTATGCGCTTGCCCAAGTGCCCTTCCAGTTTAAATTGTGATGTGTTTATTTTTGGCTGCCACCAACCTTCCTCGATGTTTTCTCGAAACCAGACCGAACCCCCTTTTCCCCACAGAAAATTGGTTTTAACTATTGCTGTTTTGAATATCGTGGCATTTTCCAGGAAACTAACCACTGCGATACTTAAGGGTTTACTGGATATGGTTTTTGGCTCCATCTTTCAAATGTAAAAATCACTTTAATTAAAAAAAACTTGTCGGATCCAGATCCGGATCGTCACCAAAATCGAATCAATTCGTCCTTGTCACACACCCAACCTGTCCACCAAGTTTTGTCCAAATCCATCCATAACTGTTTGAGAGATCCTGCTCAGACAGACAGGTAAAGCAAGTGTGAAAACATAAACTCTGCCACCTTCAGTGGTGGAGGTAATGATTACACCGATTAATTATTTTTTATCAATGCACATATGGAACTGTGACATCACATCTCTTTATCTTTGTGTGCAATATGTAGAGTTGGTAATCATGGCACACAAATGTAAAGGTACCTGCATAAGAAAATAATGTCAGTACACTCACATTATTGTTGCTTCGTTTAAAGATCTCATGTGCCAACAGCTTGAGTGGTCCACAGTACACCGCAGATCTTGCCTTAAGGAAGCGCTGAATGGCATGGTAGGTTTTACCGCTGTTGGTTGGACCCGAGTGGAAAATAACTTTCGATGGATTTTTCTCGCTTCCTGATACCTGCAGTTAAAAACAATTTGTTTTTTTTTTAAATCCATCAATCAATCCCAAAGGTTCACAGCAAAGCATCGCATTCCCAGACACATCATCGGGACTGATAATGAGGGAAGGTTGTACCAGTTGGCAGGGTGCCGAAGATCGCTGACTTTGCGAAGGTCTTCCATGCAATCAAGCATGGGAAGATTTGCTTAGCATGTTGCTGAGAAGTAAGGGAAAATGTCGTCCACGTGCCCTACCGGAGAGATTACATGATAAGGATACAAGGGGGTTCTAAAGTCTAAACGATTCCTTTGCTTCATCAGTGAACTAGCTGCAAGATGTCTGCAAAGTGACCTATCAAATGATGTCATGGTAAATTAACGTTGGAGGAAAGGCAGATGATAAAAATATATATATATATATTGACAGCAAAGCATCATACCAGCCTGAAGGCATATGTCATTCAGTACGACGTGGAAATCTGCTGATAGGGTCTTCGACTCCATAACCCATTCCTGAAGCTGATAAAAGCTTTATGAAAGAGCCGTGCTGGAATGTGCAACAAGTACACAATTACTACACATCACTCAAACAAAATTATTGCACAAATATAATCCACCTCATCAACCAAAGTATTCCGCTTCCATCTCATCTGCAATTGCACATCAGAATTCCGAGAAGTCAACCAGGCTCATGTGCAGTTTGACGGACGGAGGGACAGAGAACAGGACACAATTAGAAATGAACAAACGCATTGGAGTACGAGAAGGGGACTGTCAGGCAGAAAAGGGGTTTAGGGGCTCAGCAAGAACAGAAGGGCGAGAGTGAGTATGCCTCCCATATGCCGCATTAGTTGGTGGATGTTAAAGGCCCCATTGGTGTCCTTCGCGAAGAGTAGGCGAGTTATCGCCGGCACCATGACCAGATTAAAAATTCCTGCGCCGACTTCCTGTGTCGAAGTGGTGACCTGTCCAGGATTGTAACTCTCGCCATATTAACTGCTTGGGCAGCAACTGCTGAAACGGAAAAACAGTTTTATAAGAACGAGAGGTGGTCGACACCAGTGGAAAAGTAAGGAAAGAAAAATTTTCCCGCATGATGTTAAACTGATTGGTTACCACACGTTACCGTGGAAGCAAAAAACATTTTCAAACTCTGCAACATGCACCAAATGGAATTGATGAGCAGATTCCTCCTTTTAAATTAATTTTTTTTTGTTGTTCACTTTTACCTCTGCCACCAAAGATGAAGGAGATTATGTTTTCACCTCTTTCTGTCTGTCTGTCTGTTTGTGTACAGAATATCTCAAAAAGTTGTAGACGGGTCCAAATGAATTGTGTGAACAGGTTCGGAGTGTGACAAGGATGAACTGATTAGATTTTGGTGAAGATCCGGATCCAGATCCGATTACCAGAATTTTTTTAAGTCATATTGTACCATTGAGAGATTGGGCCAAAAAGGATAGGTCAGGTCAGGTATGGGAGCATGTGCCAGAGCAGCGCGTTGCCTGCGTCCACTCTCTGCCGGTACTCCAGGGGCCTCAGTCTGGCCATCCCCGAGGCAGATATCTGGCTCTCCGCATTCTCCTTGAGATGCCGAGCAACTTGCTGCAACCACGAGGCACGTGGTAGGCCCATTGGCCTCCTCCACTCAAGAGGCTCCCTCGCTGAGAGAATTTTCTGAGCAGGATTAGCGTCAGGAAAATGAGCCGGATGCCCATACAGCCACAGCTGACGCTCACAGACTATGCAGGTAACAAATCTCATTTGAGTCTCTCAGCAACCGCTAATTGGACACAAAGTTCAACCGGCGATAGCAGGATTCTCCGAAGAGACCTGGTACCAAGGAATTAAGTCTCCGTCTCAGATCCTTGGTCAGAGTCCAAGTCTTGCATCCATAGAGCAAGACTGGAAGCACCAAGACCTGAAGACTCGGACTTTCGTCCTCACTCACAGGTACCAACAGCGCCACACCCCATGATCCGGTGAATCCATGACTCCCCAGGCCCGACCCAGACGTCTGTTGACCTCTGGCTCACAGCCGGCAGAGACATGAATATCACTGCCAAGGTAAGTGAATCTCTCCACGACCTCAACATCCTCACCACAAACAGGCACAGACAGGACAGCGGCATCCAAGATGTCAATGAAAGCCTGGATCTTAGTTTTGACCCAGGAAACCCGTAATCCCAGTGGCTCCGACTCCTCATTCAGCACATCGAGGGCCCCCAAAAGGATATTAGAGTCTTCGCAAAGATGACTGTATCATCTGCGAAATCAAGGTCAGAGATCTTGACATTCCAAACAATGCACCGTAGCTTGATCTCTCCGACACCTCCACAGAATCCAGTCCATACAAGTGCTGAAAGTGTGGGGGCCAGTACACACACCTGACAAACTCAATAACAACTGGAAATAAGTCAGAAATGGCACCACCACATCTCACAGCACTCTCAGTGCCAGAGTATAATTTCAGACATAAGATCGATCAGTTTTGGCGGCACCCCACGAAGACCAAGAATCCTCCAGAGGGCATCCCGATTCACTGAATCAAACCTTTTACAGAGATCAACATCGGATGTGAGCAGCCCCTGCTGAAACCCTCGTCTGCGTTCAGTGAGGACCCAAGAAGACAAGGACACAGTCAATCGTTGCTCTCTTTGGTGTAAAGCCTTACTGCTCTGGATGCTGTGCTCAAGCAGATGGTGGCGAACCCTATCAAAAAATTATCTGAGCAAAGACCTTGCCCGCACTGAGAGAAGCGTCACACTCGGTAGTTGTTGTAGTCTTGGCGATCACCCTTCCCTTTCCAGAGAGACAACAAGGCCCCTCTTCCAGTCAGTTGGGATGATGCCTGTGTTCCAGGCAGAGCACAGAACTGCATGCAATGACACGAGTGCAGCATTTCTCACCAGCCTTGAGAAGTTTAGCATGGATGCCACAGATCCCTGGAGCTTTACCCCATTTCAACCGTACACTGCAGCCTGTGTTTCCACAAACGAAGGTGGACCACAGTTGATTGGAGGGTCAGCAACAGGGATTGTAACACCCGTGATGTCCAACTCGACAGCTGGTGGATCAGCCTGGTACAACCGCTCAGAGTAACCGGCCCAGCCGGCCTTCAGTTCGGACTCCTCTGTCAAGAGCCAACCACCCTCTGCTCTAACTGCAGTACACCGAGGAATAGACTTGAACGAATGCAATGCGCGAATTCCCCTGTAAGCAGGACGAGAATCACTTGACCACAGCTGATGCTCTACCCACTCACAGATTCCTCGCACATAGGCCTCCTTG
>CM068953.1:38500050-38516755 GCA_035128595.1 Eptatretus atami | reverse complement strand
ATTACTCCCTCTCTGCACATGCGCACTCGCGGATGAATTCAGAGCCAAAGTACAGCTCACTACAGGTTCGTTTTCCGACTCATGTTTAAAATAAAAACATTCAATTGAAATGAAGTTGTTCCTCGATCATAAACTAACGTTTGTCGACAACAGACAGACAGACAAAGACAAGGTGAACCAATTGATAAACCCCGCTTTTCGCTTCGTGTGTGCGGGCTAATAACATGCAAAGCTTCTTGGCATAAAATCTTATATCATCATCATTAAAAAGATAACACGAAAGGAAATCTTAATATGGTAAAACGAACATTTCAGAATTAAATGACACTAACTGAGCACTCAAATAATGTATGAAACACACCTGGAGGCAGCTCCCATAAATGACAGCACACTCCATTCCCTTGGACTCAATCTTGCCGACTGATCGCTAAATGTCGTTCTTTTGAAGCACACAATGCAATCCAGGGCGCAGACGGTCCAGGTCTCCACGGGCTCGTTCAGCACCTTGATTGGTGAGAGACGGTCGTACTTAAGAACCTGTGGGGGAAAAAAATGAATGTAGCATTGCACGCTCACCAGATCGCTCTGAATGCTACCATCTACTACGACCACCATCGTTAGGTTAATCCAGCCCATTTTTATATCTTGTACATTCAAACCAAAGTGTTATCCACTTTTATTGCACTTGCCAAAGACAGTAAGCGTTAATGGGAGTAACCTGACCTCCACTTCCTCGCCTGTTTGTGATCATTGAGTTCTGTGACCAAGTTGATGGCCGCAGCTTCTCCACACACGTGACACTTCCTCTGCACAAACACCTGCACGTGAGATGTCTCGAGTTAGCAAGATAATCCACCGGTGCGTGACATGGCATTCTCAACGAAGCCAAATTTCACATAAAAAGGCAAAAAATAACCTCACACATGGTAGAATTGACCCAGAACTCCACATTGAACTTTTGAGTAGCCACAATTACTCATTCCAAAACCAACTGTACAAGGAGAGCGCGGGTCCACGCCCAGCCACGAGCCCAGTCTCGAATCACTGGATCTTCGTCGATGGCTGCCACCTCCACCTGTTGGAAGTCAAGAAAGTTGTGCTACATTTCATGTATGGACAACCTGGCATGCTCGATCCAGAAAAACAGAAGTTAATAATCTCTACCCATTAAAAAAAAAATAAATATATATAATATATATATATATATCACTTACCTTTGAAAACAAGAGTGCTGACTGTAACTGGGCTGGGTTGATGGTGATCAGTCTCTTGATATCGACATAGTTGGGAATAAGTATGGCAACTTAATGAATAAGCAGCTGTGTGGTGGATCTGCAGGTAGCACTGGAGCTTCTTCAAAAAGCAGCATTATTATCTCTGTAGTTCCGGCAACATTTTCCTGCTCAGCAGGTATCGGTTGGAAATTAGTCGCTGTGACTTTTGCTTGTTCTTGAAGTTTCTCAGTCCAATCTGGATGCTCAACTGACAATCAACTTTTCCATATTATAAATCTCATTAATTTCTCTCTGTACTGTTTTTGGTTCGATGAAACCATTCTCCGGAATGGTGCCAGAAACACCACCCATGAATGCCATGATTCACAGTCATTTATTTATATAGACGAGCACTTTTAATCTTCTTCTTCTTCTTACGTATGGCAGCTTGGCTGCCGGTAGCTATCATTTTGTTTGGGGCGCGACTATGCCGCTGATGCTGTGCCCGATACCAAGAACACTGGTCTCATTTCACCGACTCAGGATTACAGGCTGAGTCAACTCCTCCTGGTGTTAATTCAGTGGCCAAGCGGCTCAAACTCAGGACCCTAAGATCCTGATTGTTTATTTGTTGTTTAAGATCCTGAGGACCCAGGACAGCCTTTATACTCCCTTTCATGGCGTTAACTCAACACACTGCCACACCCTCAGCCAATGATGCTACCCCACAGGCTTGTGCTGCATACGAATGAAGAAGAGGAATGGGTTAAAGGCAATGGACCGCAAGAATTGGGGGTTAATCAGCCACTCCATAAAAAAAAGAAAACTAAAGAGCACTCGGTAGAGGCGCATCCTTCGCACGTAATGCCTGATCGCGAGAACATATCGGGCCCAATACATTTTTAAAATATCGTGCTATACAGGACTATATCGTTTTGGCCCGATCTCTCAATGGTGAAGAATCACTTTAAAATTCTGGTGGTCGGATCCGGATCCAGATCTTCACCAAAATCTAATCGATTCATCCTGGTCACAGACCCAACCTGTCCACCAAATTTCATCTGATGCCGTCCACAACTTTTTGAGATATCCTGCACACAAACAAACAGACAAACAAACAAAGACAATGACAGAAAGGGTTGAAAAATAACCTCCTTCACCTTAGGTGGCGGAGGTAAAAATGCCAAATTCGAGAAACAGACAGTGCAGACAAGTGAAGCACATGGGTACAAAGGGGAATGCTACCAAAGTGCATACAGTGTGAACTTGGAGATAAAGTACAACTTTAAAGGCTGGGATAGGGAACAATGGAACCACTTTGCTGAGAGGCCGAAATACCTCCATGGCATGAAGAGGATATAACAACTAACTACGCTTGAAATAATACATAAACAAAGACCAGAATAAACAAAAAAAAATTACAAGGCTGTGACGTTGCACATTTCAATGGTGCAGGCAATGTGAGGAGATATCGTGGCTTCTGGGTGTCCAAAGCAGCGCTCTTCCCCCGTCACCAAGTCACATGCAATACCCTGCAACGCCAACAAATTTAAAGCAACCAAATGACAAGAAACATACACATCGAAAGAAACTACAGAATTTCCCAGTTAAGATTAATCATTATTCGATCACACACGAATAATTAATAACTCGTAAAACAACATCGGGAAATGCATGCCACAAAGTGAATGCATTATCCGAATTAAAATGCGGAGGCAGAAGACAATTATAATGACGTCACCAGAAACTACAAGACAGCCCATGAATATGAAAAAGATGATATTCTCTTCTCTTCTTCTTCTATATAATTTAACAATAGACAACATTCTCATTTTTAGGCTCACCTGGACTTTAGTCGGGTGAGCTTATGCGATCAGTCAGTCAGTCAAGCAGGCCGTCCATCCGTCCATCAAAAACTTCAGTCGTCATCATCGCTGAACCAAACATACAATTTGATGAAACTTGGCCACAAGTTTTATATCTGATGCCTAACGAAGATAGATTGACCGCAATCAAAATCTGTGCTCATTAAGGAGTTTACAGGGGGGTTTTGACCTTCCCCCAAAAACAGGTATTTGCTCTCTTCTCCGAAACTACACACAGGATTTCGATGAAACTTGAGCACAACTTCATCACCCCGTGATGTACCAAAGTTTGGTCACGGCATTAAAAAAAAAAAATCAGGGTCCAGGGGGACTGCGGGGGCTTTGAGTGACTGTTGCTCCTGATCCAGGTGAGCTTCAGACGTATGATCCTTTTTTTATTGCAAAGGTGAAAGATGGCAAAAAGTTCCACCAGGAATGACACAATATCAAATTATCCCACGATAGCCAGATCTGGATCCGGACCTGAACCAAATCTAATAGGCTTGTTCGTGTCACCGAATGAACTCATCCACCAAGTATCGTCTGAATCCGTCCAAACTTTTTGAAAATATCATGCTACACAGTAAACACTTAATATCACAGGTTTGACCAATTTTATCTTGGGGCTTAATTTCCACCGATCTCAGTTTTTGAGCTGAGCTCCGATGGTTATCTCACACCGCACCACGAGCGAGCCTGAGCCTCTTGTTTCTCGCGCACCGTTGATAACAGAATGGCAATGGCACCGAATTGTAAAACGAATGACAAAGTGATTCTTTCAATTCTATTTATTCGCTGGTTAAAGAGCTTGAGAACGATTATAAAAGAAACACATCACAGATACAAAGGAAAAACGACTTAAGAGATTAAATAGGGGGGCAAGTTCAATGCTTCTGTGCCGGGTGTTAGCTTAATGGTTATGGTGACGGGCTTTGGACCCTAGGGTCCCCGAGTTCAAATCCCGCTCAGCTGTTGAAATTTAATACGAGGTGGGGTTAACTCGACCTGTCATCCTTCCGAGGTCGGCAAAATGAGTGCCCGCATGCTGGTATCCGTGTCGAGATGGCGACCCGTCCAGGATTGTGCCCAATAGCCAAGGAGACTGATTAAGCACACCAACGCTCTGCACAGAGTGTGGTCCCAACTCCTCTCCTCTCTCAATGCTTCTGAACAATTAATCGGCTTCAACACAGCAAGTGACTTCAATGCAAGCTGATTTCAGAATATCTATTTTACATGTTTATTACCTCTGCCACTGAAGGGAAGTGGTTATGTTTTCACTCCTGTTTGTACTTGTGAAAATCGAAGATTTTTTTCATGTATATTGGTTGGTTGTGCGCATTATTCTGTTTGTTTTTATGTTTAATCGCCGACGGGTCACAATTTAAACAGATCTTCACGAAACTTCACCACATGGTGGAGTTCGTCAGAAGCAAGAAGCCGATTGTTTTTGAGGTCAAAAGGTCAACATTGGCCAAAGATCAACAAATTTGTCAAATTTCTATAATCCTCAATTTTCATCTGATTGATGAGAAATTTGACAGATCTGCATAGTACGTCACTGAATTCAACCACCAATTATTTTTGAGGTCACCATAGGCCAAAGGTCAACAACTTAGGCGAGATTTTTAAATTCCTCAATTTTAATCCGATGACTTGAAATTTGAAGAGGATATATATTTCAGGTCATTGAATTCAACTAGCCAATTATTTTTGAGGTCAACATCGCGTCAAAGGTCAACAACTAAGGTGGAATTTCTAAAATCCTCAATTCATCCCATTGACTCGAAATTTGAGAGGAATTTACATATCAGGTAACTGAAGTCAACAACCAATTATTTTTGAGGTCAACATAGGCCAAAAGGTCAACATAGGCCGCATTTCTTAAAGTTGTAAATTTTCATACCGATTGACCTGAATTTTGAAGAGGAGCTGCATATCAAAAGGAGCTGCAAATATTATTTTTGAGGGTCAAATTGTTTTATGGATTTCGCAAGTATCGTGCTATGCATGACATCTTTCTTGTTTAGTCGTTTGTCTGTCAATTTGTCTGCAGGTCTGTCAAAAAGTTGTGGACGGATTCAGATGAAATTTGGTGGGCAGGTGGTTGGGTGTGTGGACAGGACGAACTGATTAGAATTTGGGGACAATCCGGATCCGGCTACTATAATTTTGTAAGTGATTCTTCACCATTGAGAGGTTGGTCCCAAAAATGATATCCAGTATAGCATGATATCTCAAAAAGTTGTGGACGGATTTGGACAAACTTGGTGGACAGCAGATTGGGTGTGTTACAATGACGAATTAATTCAATTTTGGTGAAGGTCCGAATGCGGATCCGGATACGAGGATTATTTCACTTTTATTGTGATTCTTCACCATTGAGAGATAGGGCCAAAAACGAGATATAGCATGATATTTCAAAAATATATTGGGCCCGATAAGTTCTCGTGGATCAGGCATTATGTGACAGAGGTATGCGCTTGCCCAAGTGCCCTTCCAGTTTAAATTGTGATGTGTTTATTTTCTGCCACCAACCTTCCTCGTATTTTCTCGAAGCCCATGAACCGAACCCCCTTTTCCCCACAGAAAATTGGTTTTAACTATTGTGTTTTGAATATCGGGCATTTTCCAGGAACATAACCTCTGCGATATTTAAGGGTTTACTGGATATGGTTTTTGGCTCCATCTTTCAAATGAAAGAAATCACTTTAATTAAAAAAAACTTGTCGGATCCAGATCCGGATATTCACCAAAATCGAATCAATTCGTCCTTGTCACACACCCAACCTGTCCACCAAGTTTTGTCCAAATCCATCCATAACTGTTTGAGAGATCCTGCTCAGACAGACAGGTAAAGCAAGTGTGAAAACATAAACTCTGTCCACCTTCAGTGGGAGGTAATGATTACACCGATTAATTATTTTTTATCAATGCACATATGGAACTGTGACATCACATCTCTTTATCTTTGTGTGCAATATGTAGAGTTGGTAATCATGGCACACAAATGTAAAGGTACCTGCATAAGAAAATAATGTCAGTACACTCACATTATTGTTGCTTCGTTCAAAGATCTCATGTGCCAACAGCTTGAGTGGTCCACAGTACACCGCAGATCTTGCCTTAAGGAAGCGCTGAATGGCATGGTAGGTTTTACCGCTGTGGTTGGACCCGAGTGGAAAATAATCTTTCGATGGATTTTTCTCGCTTCCTGATACCGCAGTTAAAAACAATTTGTTTTTTTTTAAATCCATCAATTCAATCCCAAAGGTTCACAGCAAAGCATCGCATTCCCAGACACATCATCGGGACTGATAATGATGGGAAGGTTGTACCAGTTGGCAGGGTGCCGAAGATCGCTGACTTGCGAAGGTCTTCCATGCAATCAAGCATGGGGAAGATTTGCTTAGCATGTTGCATGAAGTAAGGGAAAATGTCGTCCACGTGCCCTACCGGAGAGATTACATGATAAGGATACAAGGGGTTCTAAAGTCTAAACGATTCCCTTTGCTTCATCAGTGAACTAGCTGCAAGATGTCTGCAAAGTGACCTATCAAATGATGTCATGGTTAAATTAACGTTGGAGGAAAGGAGATGATAAAAATATATATATATATATTGACAGCAAAGCATCATACCAGCCTGAAGGCATATGTCATTCAGTACGACGTGGAAATCTGCTGATAGGGCTTTCGACTCCATAACCCATTTCCTGAAGCTGATAAAAGCTTTATGAAAAAGCCGTGCTGGAATGTGCAAACAAGTAAACAATTACTACACATCTCAAACAAAAATTATTGCACAAATTAATCCACCTCATCAACCAAAGTATTCCGCTTCCATCTTATCTGCAATTGCACATCAGAATTCGAGAAGTCAACCAGGCTCATGTGGCAGTTTGACGGACGGAGGGACAGAGAACAGGCACACAATTAGAAATGACAAACGCATTGGAGTACGAGAAGGGGACTGTCAGGCAGAAAGGGTTTAGGGCTCAGCAAGAACAGAAGGGCGAGAGTGAGTATGCCTCCATATGCCGGCATTAGTTGGTGGATGTTAAAGGCCCCATTGGTGTCTTCGCGAAGAGTAGGCGAGTTATCGCCGGCACCATGACCAGATTAAAAATTCCTGCGCCGACTTCCTTGTCGAAGTGGTGACCTGTCCAGGATTGTAACTCTCGCCATATTAACTGCTTGGGCAGCAACTGCTTGAAACGGAAAAAACAGTTTTATAAGAACGAGAGTTGGTCGACACCAGTGGAAAAGTAAGGAAAGAAAATTTTCCCCGCATGATGTTAAACCGATTGGTTACCACACGTTACCGTTGAAGCAAAAAACATTTTCAAACTCTGCAAACATGCACCAAATGGAATTGATGAGCAGATTCCTTTCCTTTTAAATTAATTTTTTTTTTTGTTCACTTTTTACCTCCGCCACCAAGATGAAGGAGATTATGTTTTCACCTCTTTCTGTCTGTCTGCTTGTTTGTGTACAGAATATCTCAAAAAGTTGTAGACGGGTCCAAATTAAATTTTGTGAACAGGTTCGGAGTGTGACAAGGATGAACTGATTAGATTTTGGTGAAGATCCGGATCCAGATCCGATTACCAGAATTTTTTTAAGTGATATTGTACCATTGAGAGATTGGGCCAAAAAGGATAGGTCAGGTCAGGTATGGAGAGCATGTGCCAGAGCAGCGCGTTGCTGCGTCCACTTCTGCCGGTACTCCAGGGGCCTCAGTCTGGCCATCCCCGAGGCAGATATCTGGCTCATCCGCATCTCCTTGAGATGCCGAGCAACTTGCTGCAACCACGAGGCACGTGGTAGGCCCATTGGCCTCCTCCACTCAAGAGGCTCCCTCGCTGAAGAGAATTTGCGTGAGCAGGATTAGCGTCAGGAAAATGAGCCGGATGCCCATACAGCCACAGCTGACGCTCACAGACTATGCAGGTAACAAATCTCATTTGAGGTCTCTCAGCAACCGCTAATTGGACACAAAGTTCAACCGGCGATAGCCAAGATTCTCCGAAAGAACCTGGTACCAAAGGAATTAAGTCTCCGTCTCAGATCCTTGGTCAAAGTCCAAGTCTTGCATCCATAGAGCAAGACTGGAAGCACCAAGGACCTGAAGACTCGGACTTTCGTCCTCCTCACAGGTACCAACAGCACCACACCCCATGATCCGGTGAATCCATGACTCCCCAGGCCCGACCCAGACGTCTTTTGACCTCTGGCTCACAGCCGGCAGAGACATGAATATCACTGCCAAGGTAAGTGAATCTCTCCACGACCTCAACATCCTCACCACAAACAGGCACAGACAGGACAGCGGCATCCAAGATGTCAATGAAAGCCTGGATCTTAGTTTTGACCCAGGAAACCCGTAATCCCAGTGGCTCCGACTCCTCATTCAGCACATCGAGGGCCCCAAAAGGATATCTAGAGTCTCCGCAAGATGACTGTATCATCTGCGAAATCAAGGTCAGAGATCTTGACATTCCAAACAATGCACCGTAGCTTGATCTCTCCGACATCCTCCACAGAATCCAGTCCATACAAGTGCTGAAAAGTGTGGGGGCCAGTACACACACCTGACAAACTCCAATAACAACTGGAAATAAGTCAGAAATGGCACCACCACATCTCACAGCACTCTCAGTGCCAGAGTATAATTCAGACATAAGATCGATCAGTTTTGGCGGCACCCCACGAAGACCAAGAATCCTCCAGAGGGCATCCCGATTCACTGAATCAAACGCTTTACAGAGATCAACATCGGATGTGAGCAGCCCTGCTGAAACCCTCGTCTGCGTTCAGTGAGGACCCAAGAAGAGCAAGGACACAGTCAATCGTTGCTCTCTTTGGTGTAAAGCCTGACTGCTCTGGATGCTGGTGCTCAAGCAGATGGTGGCGAACCCTATCAAAAATTATCTGAGCAAAGACCTTGCCCGGCACTGAGAGAAGCGTCACCACTCGCGTAGTTGTTGTAGTCTTGGCGATCACCCTTCCCTTTCCAGAGAGACAACAAGCCCCTCTTCCAGTCAGTTGGGATGATGCCTGTGTTCCAGGCAGAGCACAGAACTGCATGCAATGACACGAGTGCAGCATTTCCACCAGCCTTGAGAAGTTTAGCATGGATGCCACAGATCCTCGAGCTTTACCCCATTTCAACCGGTACACTGCAGCTGTGTTTCCACAAACGAAGGTGGACCACAGTTGATTGGAGGGTCAGCAACAGGGATTGTAACACCCGTGATGTCCAACTCGACAGCTGGTGGATCAGCCTGGTACAACCGCTCAGAGTAACCGGCCCAGCCGGCCTTCAGTTCGGACTCCTCTGTCAAGAGCCAACCACCCTCTGCTCTAACTGCAGTACACCGAGGAATAGACTTGAACGAATGCAATGCGCGAATTCCCCTGTAAGCAGGACGAGAATCACTTGACCACAGCTGATGCTCTACCCACTCACAGATTCCTCGCACATAGGCCTCCTTGTCCACCCTTAGCGCACTACAGTTTTACGCCTCGGCTCCCTCAACAGCTCAGCTCTGCCACTCACCTGGCCCTGCGACTCTGGGCAATGGTATCCAGTGTCTCTTGAGAGACAGAATTCTTCTTCGCCCTCCGGTGAGTTCCAAGGCATCCACCGGCAACATCAAGGACGGTGGTCTTGAAGGCACTCCACAACTCTTCAAGATCCCCCAAAGCACCGAGACCCTCCAAATCTCCACCCAGCCTGTTCGCAAACTCCTCAGCTACCCTCTCATCCTTGAGCTTGCCAACATCCGGCCTAGGCTGGCATGGTACTATTCTCCTGGATTTAAGGTGCAACTGAAAGAGTTGCTACAACAAGCCGGTGTCAGTATTGAGGAACTGAGCACTCCGGTAGACCCTGGAGTTCTGGATCATCCACCATTGACCATCAACAAGCACATGGTGAATCTCCTTTGCCACACCACCAGCGTTGGAATACCAAGTCCAGCGATGAGCTTGTGGGCGCTGAAACCATGAACTGCCACCCTAAGTCCATGACTTCTTGCAAAGTCAAGGAACTTAGTGCTATTCTGGTTCATAGTTCCTGACCCATGGGACCAACACACACCTCATAACCATCCCTATCAGTTCCAGTCGATGCATTGAAATCCCAAGACTAAAGTGTATCTCGTCTGGGCACTGATCAACCACACTCGAGCGTGGCATAGAATGCATCCTTCACGGTGAGATCACTCGCCTCAGTCGGAGCATATACAGAGACCAGGGAAATGACACCCAATGAGTGACGAATCCTAGTCTCATAATACGCTCGTTGACTGGTGACCTCAATTATCATTGGAGTCAGCTTATTGGACACAGCTACAGCAACTCCTTGGGAATGGTAATCATCAGAGCGACCAGACCAATAGTAGGTGTAACCACCCACCATGATCTCGCCGCAATCCGGTCTCCGAACCTCAGAGAGTGCTGCAATACCGATGTCCAAACGCTTGAGCTCAGATGATAGCAGAGACAGGTGATCATCCTCTCTTCGGGATAGGACATTCCAGGCACCCACCCGAAGGGACCGCCTCAGGTTAACCCAAGGAGTCCGCCGTCTAGTGGACGACACCTCAGCACACTCCGACACACTCTCCGCGCAATCTGACCAGAATGTTACCCCGTGGTTTCCCTCCTATCATCAAAGATTGGGGTCCCGAAGGCTTTACCCAAATCCCGTCATCCGGTGAGCTGCCCTGCGAAGGGAAGCTGCACAGGAGGTACTCCACGGAGTGGTTTTATGGTATCCTGGGCAATGGTAAAAGGATACATAGCATGATATCTCAAAAAGTTGTGGACGGATTCAGATGAAATGTTGTGGACAGGTTCGGTATGTGACGAAAACGAACTGATTGGATTTTGGTGAAGATCCGGATCCAACTACTGGAATTTTAAAGTGATTCTTCCCCATTGAGAGAGAGGGCCAAAAACGATATACTGCATAGCATGATATTTCAAAAATGTATTGGGCCAGATATGTTATTCTTGTGGATCAGGCATTACGGGGCGGAGGTATGCGCTCCACCGAGTGCCCTTCTAGTTGTTTCTCTTTTCCTTTAATTAATGTCTGAACCTAATGTTGGCTTGAGGTTGAGGTGGTTGCTGAAGATCTTAGGGTCTTGAGGTTGAGCTCCTGTCTCTGTTTAAATCACACCAGGTGGGTTTGACAGCCTGTCATCTTTCTGAGGTCAGCAAAATGAGTACCGGCTTACTGGTAACAGGGGGAATTGCATCAGCGGCACAGCTCTGCCCCAGAAAATGATGCAGCCAGCAGCCTCAGGCTGCATACAAAATAATGATAATAAATGAATATCTGAAAAGCCTTGCATTTGACTTCCACTTGTAAAGCAAGACGTGAATTGGCTGCACCAGCCCAGAGTGGGGAGCAACGTTCAATGCTACTTCTGATGAATGCATTGCACACTGCAATGCGTGGCTCAGAGTAGACTTGGCTCTGCAGGGAATACCAAAGTAATGGCCAGCCCTACAGGCCAGTTTTGAGATGAGACGGATTATGGATAATCGTGAGGCCCATGCTGCTGTCCTGTCTGCGCCTGTTTGTGGTGAGGATGTTGAGGTCATGGAGAGATTCACACCTTTGGCAGTGATATTCATGTCTCTGCTGGCTGTGAGTCAGAGGTCAACAGACGTCTGGGTCGAGCCTGGGGAGTCATGGATCACTGGTAATGGGGTGTGTCGCTGCCGGTACCTGTGCGGGAGGACGAAAGTCCGAGTCTTCAGGTCCTTGGTGCTTCTATTCTTGCTCTATGGATGTGAGACATTGGACTGTGCCAAGGATCTGAGATGGAGACTTAATTCCTTTGGTACCAGGTATCTTCGGAGAATTCTTGGCTATCGCTGGTCGGACTTTGTGTCCAACGAGTGGTTGCTGAGAGAGACTCAAATGAGATTTGCTACCTGCATAGTCCGTGAGCGTCAGCTGCGGCTGTATGGACATGTGGCTCGTTTTCCTGATGCTATCCTGCTCACCAGATTCTCTCAGCGAGGAGTCTCGTGATGGAGGAGGCCAATGGCCGACACGTTCCTCGTGGTTGCAGCAGGTTGAGTTGGCATCTCAAGGAGATGGGGATGGCCAGGCATCTGCCTGGGGGATGCCAGACGGAGGCCCCTGGAGTACCGGCGAAAGTGGACGCAGTGACGCGCTGCTCTGGCGCATGCTCCCATACCTGACCTGTGAGGCCCAGGAGCTCCAGACCACACCTCTTCTCAGGGTTGACCTCAGAAGTAAACTTGGAGGACAGGTGGAGTGGGGTCGGGGGGGGGGGTGTTTCAACAACTGATCGTCATGGAGGAGTAGTGAGAGTCTGAGAATGAATGCGCAGTGACTTGTTTGTTTTTGTTTTTCTTCCAGCTCTGCAGGGAGAGATGCCGAGGCAGCCTGCTTCTCAGAAACATAGTGTGCTGTGCTGCACAGGTTGGACTGAACAAAATGGTGCAGAGGATTTGCCAGGGAAGTGGAGACATCAGTGATTTAGATCTTGTTCTGCACTGAACTGTGACACACAATGTAATAACAGGGATGGGGATGCCAACAAAAAGGTTTCCCGAGCAAAATAAACGCTGGACGATTTTCCATTGGCTTACGCGACACACAGGAAACAACTTGGAAGATGGCTAAAGTGCAGCACACAATGGCCTACTCTTTGTGAAAGGCATCATGCAATCTTCAACATCCACAAGTACTACCGAATAAGAATGCTAACCTAATGCTCTCTATGAAGGAATGGTATCGTCTTTGATGCAACTCACGACCTTCTTATTCTTTCGTATGCAGCACAAAGCTACAGGGTAGCATCATCGGCTGAGGGTGCAGCGGTGCCACTGAAGCAGTGCCCCCTGTAGGTTAGGGCAGGAATTTGGAATTTGTTTGTGGTGCCAACGAGAGCTTGCTCAATCTACCCAATGGGGTCTTTACCATCCACAGACTAATGCCGGAAGACGGGATGCCCAGTTTAACATCAGTCCGAGGGACGGCACACACCTCGATGAACCACCCTGCCTGTGAAACACCGGTATGGCAGTTCACAGCTGGGTCGAAATTCGAACCCAGGCTATATGGCTTCGAGCGAGTGTGCGTTCCTCTCGGACATCCTGCCAGCAATTCACGACCTGAGCAACCAGAAGGCAGGCAATTCCTCGTCAGACGAGTTCAGTCGAGACTAAATTTCACGGCAACCGACTGCTCAGCTACTCTAAGGAAATGAAACCGTCGAACAAGAGTTTTTGAGAAGAAATCAAGTTTGAAAAATTAATGAAAACGTTCTTCATCTCTTGTCCCAGGTACTGAATACAAGCGGACGTGCAATCAATTCAAACCCACCATCAAGCCCATTGGTTGCTGCCAACTTCTGTATCTGCTTCTGTTTGTAAAACATGTTCAATACCGAAAGGACTTTATCTGCAAAAGAAAAATACATTTTATGGATCCACCATGAGAGGTACAACGTATAGATTATCTCACATTAATGTACACAACCATTCCTCAAAAGTAAGGCATCACAATTAATAAATAAGATAAAATTAAAAAGTTTGCTGAACTTTCACCACCAAACCAAATGCCTAAACCAAGCTGATGAGCTCAAATTAAACCAATAGGTATCACTCACTACTCACTACTGTAACTACTTCTTCAATGGTCACAATTAGTCCCACATTGTTGTTGGGGTCAGCCAGGTAAACGTTTTTTTTTGTTTGTTTGTTTTTTTGTTTTTAGATCCTCGTGGAGGATTCTCTAAGTACTTACTGACGTTGTTGTCTTAATCTTCTCTTGTGGATTTTTTTTGTTTCACAGCCTACAGTTTTCATCGAAACTTCCTGAAACTTGGCATATACTTGATAAAATACCTGCGCAGACAGTAACCATCTCCGATTTTGAAAATTCCTCCTAGAAAAAAAAGTTATGACGTCAAAATATCTCCGCTAATGGAAATCGCCTCAAAAATTATCTCCGAAATAGGAAGCTTTTTGAATTTCTGTTTGCGGGAATCGAACAGGGCATTAGCAGAGATAATTACCGCAATATGATCATCACTATGACGTCATACAATTTGTATGACCATTCCTATTTTTGACTTTTTTGTTTCACAACCCGAGTTTTCATCGGATTTTGTGAAATTGCCATGTATATGCGGAAAGCCCACGCAGGGCAGTAACCATCTCCGATTTTGGAAATTCTTCCGAGAAAAAAATCTGACGTCATAATATCGCCCTAATGGTAATCCTATACATTATCTCCGAAACTGAAGCTGTTTGATTTTGTTTGCGGGAATCAAGCCGGGCATTAGACGGATAATTTATCGCAAACCTGATACATACACATGACGTCATATTCGTTTTTATGACGTCATCATTAAGGACGAGGATCTTAGCTCATTCGGCTTGTTTTTTAGCCAAGTCTTTCACGAACCGACTGGTCAGATCGAAGGTGATTCCTCATCAGGAATATGTAACCGTTTGAGTTGAGGGTGTGGCCGCAATAATCAACCCATCCTCACGAGACGCTGCATCGTTACTGAACGTTCACGCGACGTTGTACGAGGCAGATGGGACAGCGGCTTAACGTCCCATCCGAGTTTATTGTGATCGCGATTGTTGCAAACTTTATTTGTGGAGGACGTACTTCTGTTTAAAGATCCGGAGAGTTCCGCGCCAATGTTTCTGGGTCGTTGTCGGTTTCACCGTTAAGGGCACGAACAAGGACGTGTCCGCACCCGTCCGGGACACCTCACGCTGGCTAAAGTTCGTGCATCCGCCGGTACGACCTGCTGGCGGGGGCGAGTCACGGAACGCCAGAAGCGGCCGACGGGCAGCGATGAGGTTACGCGTCTTAGCATGTCCGGTTAGAGCCACGTGGAGCGCATGGCGAATGGAGGGGGGGGGATCACACGAACAATTTCCCCTTTCTTTGAAGCTTGTCCAACCGTTCTAACTCACAATGACGGTTCATTTTACTTCCACCTAGGTTAGCTCTAGACGTTTATTGTTTAATATACGGCTCGCACCCAGACAGCAACGGCGTGGTTTCCACCTGAAGGAGACTTCCGGGTAAGATTTTTTTCTCTTCATTGAAATAAACGCAGCTTCGAGATCCCATATGCTTTAAGTGGAGTCAACACGAATTTGCCTCGTGTGTTATCCGTGTTACAGAGTGAAAGATCATGTCTTGAATTTAAAAAAAAAAAAAAAAACACAGTGCGAACTCTCCGACATGTGTTAAATGATGGATTTTTCTCCTTCCTTTTAGTCTGGATGCAGAATGGGGAATTTTACCTAGGTGTGTTTTGGAGTACATAACAATTTTATTGCAGATTCTGGTAACATGGACTATACTAAACTAATCCGAGTGATGCCACTTTGTCACGCTTGAGCAATTTTTTTTAGGAGACAATTATTCAAAATGGCCGCCATCAAACGTTTTTTGGCCGAACTCGGCCAAAATCGAGATATGAACCCGATTTCAGTGACAGACAGAACCTACGAGAAGATTGGCCACATGTATTTGACCCTCTACAACCAGAGAATCACGCCGGATGGGCTTGTGAACATTGTAATGGAAGAACGAGTCCAAACATTGTCAACGCTGACATTTCTGTTGGCATACGAGTCAAGCAGAAGGAGTATGAGGAGCAATGCCAGACAGCTTCAACAAGCCGCTTCATACTTAGCGTGCACGTGAGAGAATAGGTAAACAACAAAAAACAACAAAACAACAAACAACAACACAAACAAACAATTACCCTGGCTATTTCGAATCCGTGTTGTTGGATATGACTTTTGCTTCCGGTTGTTGTTAAACGCTGTGCGGTGTATAAACGAATTGGGTTTTATTTCTATCTTGTGAATATTACTTGACGTGTGCACATGAGAGAATGGAAACAACAAAACAACACAATCCCTCGCCATTGTGAATCCGTGTCGTTGGCTATGACCATTTTGCTTCTGTTTTTTTTTTGTTTCGGTTTTTGTCATGGGGAGATTGATGCATGCCGGGAGATCATGACCGGAAGTGTTTATTTATTTATTCAATTATTTTTTTCCCAAAGTTAATTTTATACTTCGAAAGTGATTTTTTTTCATGACGAAGTGTTTATTTTGTATTTAAATTACCGGGAGTGATTTTGAAACTCTTTCCGGAACTTTTAATTTATTTTATTCTTGACCAGAGTGATCGTTTATTTATTCAATTATTTTTTTTCCAAAGTTAATTTTAATAAAGATACTCTCCGCATCATCAAAAATATTTTTTTAATCTTGTGATTTACATTATATTGGATCCTGATTGACCCAGAACTCACCAGGCCGCAAAGTTTACAGGAAATTGCGGTCAAAATCAATGCAGCTGTGCGGCGTCTTACATGTACTTCTACGTGTACAGTTGGCAAGTATACAGTTGTGAACACGTTTTATGTAAAGTCAGAAGCGAATGTAAGAAGAATTCTACGTTGGCTTGTAGGCTTTGCCTATTCCATATTAGTTTGTAGTAACCTAATCATTGTATTGCTCAACTGTACTGTTGGAAATAAAGATATACAATACAATACAATATACTGTTACAATACAATATACTGTT
>CM068953.1:38485345-38500025 GCA_035128595.1 Eptatretus atami | reverse complement strand
CCGCATATATGATACATCACTAATGACAGTCATAAACAATTGCTATGACGTGATTCCTATTGTTGACTTTTTTTTGTTTCACAACCCAGAGTTTTCATCCGGATCTTTGTGGAAACTTTGCCCATGTATATGCGGAAAAGCCACGCGGCAGGCGGTGAGCATGCAGTCCAGCTAGTAGACCATGCTACATCACGATTTGGAAATTCGCGCTTCCGAGAATTGCAAGCAAATAAAAAGAAATCTTTTGGATGCCAACGGTTCTGACGGTAGAGAGTACTCGCACAGAGCTAAATTCCTTGACCCAATAATCGCAAGCCTCAAACACTTAGATTGGGAAGCTCGCTAGCTTCCTTATCAAGCTATACGCGCGCGAAACTCGCCAGCTGTTATTCGAATATCTTCTAGTTTTGTCATTGCAATGAAACAACGAAAGGTCCTGGGGATCAAGCCGTGGGGCTCAGTGTATTCAATAGCGAACAGGCGTAGAATTCATTTCTACGCCAATATTGGGTAAACTATAACAATGACGTCATTATTCGTTTTTACTGACAGAATTCAGTGCCTTCTCATATATAAGATTCGCGATTGGATCTGATGTAGCTCATTTCGAGCTGTTTTTTGTTAGCCCAAGTCTTTCACGAACCGACTTGGTCAGATCGAAGGTGAATCCTCATCAGGAACATGTAACCCGTTTTGAGATTGAGGGTGTGGCCCAATACTCAACCCAAGTCCTCACGAAGACGCTTGCATCGTTACTGAACCGTTCCACCGACGTTTACGAGCAGATGGGACATCCGGCTTTTACGTCCATCCGAGTTTATTGTGATCGCGATTGTGCAAAGCTTTATATTGTGGAGGGACGTACTTCTGTTTAAAAGATCACGGAGAGTTCCGCGCCAATGTTTCTGGGTCGTTGTCGCGGTTTCTACCGTTAAGGGCACGAACCAAGGACGTGTCCGCACCCGTCCGGACCTCACGCTGGCTAAAGTTCGTGCATCCCGCCGGTACGTACCGCTGGCGGGGGCGCAGTTCACGGAACGCCAAGAAGCGGCCGACGGGCCAGCGATGGAGGTACGCGTCTTAGCATGTCCAGGTTAGAGCTACGGTGGAGCGCATTGGCGAACATGGGGGGGGGGAGTCACTACGAACAATTTCCCTTTCTTTGAGCTTGTCCAACCCGTTCTTACTCACAATGACGGTTTCAATTTACTTCCACTCAGGTTAGCTGAGACGTTTAATTGTTAATAATACGCTGCACCCAGACAGCAGACGGCGTGGTTCCACCTGAGGAGACTTCCGGGAAATTGTTTTTCTCTTTCCATTGATAATTTGAAATAAACGCAGCTTCGAGATCCCATATGCTTTAAGTAGAGTCAACACCGAAATTATGCTCGTGTGTTATCCGTGTTACAGAGTGACAGAATCATTGTGTTAAATAAAATAAAATAATAATATAAAAAACACAGTGCGAACTACACCGACATGGTGTTAAATGATAGATTTTTTTTTTTTCAAACGCTTTCAGTCAGTCGCCCAACCACTGATCTCTACACCTTGGATTGGTCACGTCCACAGCGATGAAAACGAGGAGTGAAGTCACCGGAAGTTCACTTTCCGCCATCTTGTTGTGCTGTATCACGTGGTTGGGTTTCGTATATCATGACTCGCCGCTAGGGGTGGCTCAGTGTACATCGATGCGCAATAAAGCGGAGTTACCTACTGACGCTCTTGCTTCCTATGCCCGCTGCACTCGGACATCACAGTTGGCTGACGAGGAGATTCGGCGAATCACGGCACACGGACGGGTTCCCGTTTTCGTCGGAGGCGACTTCGGATTGTTCTCGGAACAATTGGAATGCTATTTCCACCGAATGATGTGGTCGACGAGAGCAAACAGAAGTCGATCTTGCTCGCTCGCTGTCGCGGAACATTATCGGCTGCTGAGTGATTTGTTGGCGCCGGGCAAGCCCCGGGATGACGAGCTGTCATTTCGGAGTTGTGCGGGTGATGAAAGCGCACGTGGCGCCGGAGAAGTCTTCACAGCTCGCTCGATGCCAGTCGATCGCCTCTGCGAGAGGTCCAGGGGAACGCGTTTCTGATTTCGTAGTGCGAGTGAGCATGCTTCCGTGACGTGCAGGTTCACGGCAGAGGAACGTCCAGCTCGGCTCAGAGACCCGTTTTTTGCCGGTTTGCAAGAACGCGAGAATGATTCGGCGATTCTACGGCTGAAGAGTGAAGCCATTACATTCGACTCGGCGGTCGACACGGCTACGGCAGTCGAGCAGACTCGCGGAGATTTCGGGCTATCACCGGCCACAGCGTGCCGGATGGCCCGGAGACCCACGCGGGATCGCAGGCGGCCCGGGAACGAGCGGCCTTTGGTGGGCCTGTTTTCAATTGGGCCCTGCAGCGGCGCGCCCGATGACGGTGGAAATCGAGGTGAACAAGACGCCGATCACGTTCCAGGTGGATACGGGAGGCAGCTGTGTCAATCATGGGCGAACAGACCGCGGTAGACTCAGTGGCCTGAAGCTTATCAGGTCCGACCTCGAACTGTTCACATACACCCGCGAGAAGATAACGCCAGTCGGATGGCAGACGTGTCTGTGCGGTACCAAGGCCAGGTCGCCACGCTTCGGTTGTACGTCGTGCAGGGGAGGGGAACCGTACTCTCCTCGCCGAGACTGGCTGGCCCGCATCAGCTCGACTGGGCCGCCGTGACCTTGTGCGACCCCGTGCCGAGCCGATGGGAGGATCAGTTGGAGATTCTTCAAAGGCACAAGGTTTGTTTTGCGACGACCTTGGAACTCAAGGGCGTGGAGGCAAAGCTCTTCCTGAAGGAGGGGGTGCTTCCTCGTTTTTGTAGCCCGGCCGGTGCCGTATGCCCTGCGGAACAAGGTCAAGGGTGAGCTGAATAGGCTGGAGGCCTGTGGAGTGATCGAACGGGTGTCGTACTCAGACTGGGCCACCCCGGTTGTCACGGTGCTGAAACGGAATGGAGACGTCCGACTGTGCGGAGACTTCAAGTCCACCGTAACCCGGGGCTCAGCGATGGAGCAATATCCACTGCCGTCAATCGATGAGATATATGCACGATTGGCGGGGAGTAAATACTTCACGAAGCTTGATCTGCGTGATGCGTTTTTCACCTGCCGATGGATCCCAGGAGTAGCGACCTTTTGACAATCACACGTGTCAAGGGCTCTATCGATATACCCGACTCTGTTTCGGGATTGCTTCGGCCCCAGCCTTGTGGCAGAAAGCCATGGACCAGGTTTGCATTGGCCTGCCGCCTCAGACCTACTGGACGATGTGCTCATTGCGGGGAAAACGGCAGACGAGCACCTAGCGAACATTGCCCAAGTGCTGACGAGGCTAGAAGCGTGCGGCCTGCGCTTGAACAGGGACAAGTGTGCGTTCTTCAAGCAGCGCTTGGAGTACCTCGGGCACATTTAACGCCGGAGGGGCTGGTGAAAGGCCCTCGGAAGGTGGAGGCGATTCGGCGCATGCCGCCGCCTCTCGCGACAAGACGCAGCTACGCTCCTTCATTGGTATGGCCCAGTATTATAAAAGGTTCGTGCGCGGGCTCAGCTCGCAGCTTGCGCCGTTAATGCGGTTGCTCAGGAAGACGAGCGCTGGGCCTGGGGGCCTGCACACCAGGCGGCGTTCGACCGCGTCAAGCGGCTGCTCACAGAGGATACGGTCCTCGTGCACTACGAGCCTGCGCGCCCGCTCTTATTGGCATGCGACAGCTCGGCATATGGCATCGGGGCAGTGCTCTCCCACAGGATGGACGATGGTTCCGAGCGGCCTGTTTGTTTTGCATCCCGGACCCTGTCCGCAGCAGAGCGGGAATATGCTCAGATCGAGCGCGAGGCTCTCAGCCTCGTCTGGGGTGTGCGGAGATTTCAATCAATACCTGCTGGGGCGGCATTCACGTTGCAGACGGATCACAAGCCGCTGCAGTTCATCCTGAGACCCGAACGCGGGTTCCGGTGGTGGAGGCCGCACGGATACAGCGGTGGTGTCTGTTTTCTGGCTGGTTACAATTACGATATTCAGTTCCGGAGCACCGAGAAGCATGCGAACTGCGACGGGCTCTCGCGCTTGCCGTGCGCGGAGGGCCCAGCTGCGTCTGAGTCGGCCGACCAGGTCGATGTGTTCGCACTTGGCCAGGTCCAAAGCGGGCCGATCACGGCAAAACAGGTCGCGGTGGAATTGGCTCGTGACCCAGTGCTCGCCGTGTCGTTCAGGCGATTTATACGGGGAATTGGAGCGATCTACCTTCAACGCCGGCATTCCAGCCTTTCACAATCGCGCGCATCGGAGCTGTCGTTGGTCCACCGATGCGTTTGTGTGGGAATGAGAGCGGTGATTCACCGAAGTTCAGACAGCGTGTTTGGAGGAGCTGCATGTCAGTCACCTTGGCATCGTGAAGACCAAGAGTCTTGCTCGTAGTCTTTTGTGGTGGCCAGGGTTGGACAAAGACATTGAACTGTTGATTAAACGTTGCACCACGTGTCAAACAGATGCTGATAACCCGCGTCGAGCCTCGGGGCTATGGCCTACCCAGATCGGGCTTGGCAGAGGGTCCATGTAGATTTTGCGGGGCCGGTTAAATGGCAGAATGTTTTTGATTGTGATCGATGCATTTTCTAAATGGCCGGAGATTGTCGTGATGCAGCATACGTCAGCAAACATTACAGTAGAAAACTGCGGACGATCTTTGCTAATAAAGGATTACCTGAGGTCCTGGTCTCTGATAACGGTCCGCAGTTCGTGGCAGCTGTATTTGATGAGTTTATGCGTCAAAATGGTATTCGACATCTAAGGTCCGCACCGTATCATCCTGCAACGAATGGGGAGACTGAGGCGTTCGTTAAGATGTTAAAGCGGGGCGTTGCGCAGGGGGGTGTTGCACCTGTGCAGACGGTGGTCGATGTCTTTTTGCTCAATACAGGAACACGGTTCATTCTGTCACGGGTGATTCTCCTGCCATTCGTCTCTATGGACGGGCATTGCGGTCCAGACTGGATTTGCTGCGACCTGGAGGGTCGGCGAGTGGGGCGGTGTCGCGCCGACGCTGCTGCGCGGTTTTTGATGTGGGACAGCGGGTGATGGTGCGCGATTATTTTCACGGTTCAAATGGGTGCCGGCTGTGGTCTCTGTGGTACTGGGGCCGGCGAATTGCATGGTGCGGACTGATAGTGGGGAGGTGTGGAAGCGGCACGTGGACCAGATGCATAATCGCTGTTCAGCGTCGCCCCCCCCCCAGTGCCAAGCGATGTGGCCCCTGCTGTGATGTCGCCGTGCCCAGACCGCGGGCTCACCGGAGCCGGTCGTCGGACGCCCAAGGACGTTGAGCAGATCGCCGGGTTTATGCGGATGGGGCAAGTCCGGCGAGGGTTTCACCTCGACGAGCCGGGAGGCGTCTGAGCCTGAGCCGTCTGGCGTGGCTGGCGCCCGAAGTCAGGAGGCGGCCGCGGTACTTGGAGGATTTTGAATACGATTGGTTTCGGTTGATCATGTTATGGATGTCTTTTCATTGTTTGGCTTGTCATTTTACGAGGGAAGGAGTGTGCTGTAATCACGTGGTTGGGTTTCGTATATCATGACTCGCCCGCAGGGGTGGCTCAGTGTACATCGGGATGCGCAATAAAGCGGAGTTACCTCCTGACGCTCTCGCTTCCCATGCCCGCTGCACCTCGGACATACACTTGTCTCCCCAAAACATCACTGCAGCGAATACAAAAACAGCAGACTGGCAGTAAGAAATCTCCAAATACAAGCAATAAACTTTGCATGTAACTCATGAAAGGTTTTATTAGTTGGTGTAATGAACTTGTGAAAATCACAGACCTCATGTGATAGTCACTTTGCGTGGTTTAATCGCCTTTTACTCTGTGCGCTGACAGGGAACGTTGACATTTCATATTTTCATGTGTTAAGTGTTTTTGTGATGTCATACACACGGTGTTAAACGCAGGTGGTGACCTTTCGGCCCATCATACCTGGACCACATCAACACAAGAAAATTCCGGACTTTTTTTTTCCAACTTCCAGAGGAGTGGGCATGTCTTGGGAAAAAAAAAAACATCAACACAACACAACACCCCTTGACAAGACCAACCCCATCAACAACACTCTGCAAACATGCACATAATCATCCATCAATGCTCAAACTTGCAAAAAGACCTGTCAACATCCTTCTACCCTCTCTCTCTCTCTATCGAGTGCAGCCTGTGGCTGCTGGTTGCATATTGTTGGGATGCGGCTGTGCCGCTGATGCAGTGTCCCCCTTACCAGTACACTGGTACTCATTTTGCCGACCTCGGAAGGATGACAGGCTGAGTCAACCTCTGGTGTATATTAATTCAGCGGCCAAGGGACTTGAACTCAGGACCCTGGAATCCCAAGCCGCCACCCGAACCACTAAGCCAACACCAGGCTTTTTCCTCTACCCCTCAATCTCCATAACTTCCAGGTTCCTATCTAATTCCAATTTAAACCCATCTACTGTTTCTGTCACCAATTCCTTTCCAGGGACCGTTCCATGCATTAACTACTCTTTGAGTGAAAGACCCCTACCTCACTACCTTCTTAACTCGACTCTTTTTACTCTCAAGCAATGCCCCTGGTGCGATACTGTGTCTACTCTGCTGAATAATTATTCTGCACTTATTTTGTCGATGCCCTTCAATACCTAAACATCTCAATCATATCGCCTCGTAACCTCTTTCTTTCTATTGCATAAGCCCTGTCTCCTTCAACCGTCCTCAGCTGATTCGAGTGAGGCCCGGAATCAGTTCTGTTCGCCCTGCGTTGAACCCTTCGACATGGCAGCGATGTCCTTCCTGAGTTGTGGTGACCAAAACTGCACACAATATTCTAGATGGGCCCTCACTAAATTCCTGGGCTATGTTAACAACTCTTTTGATATATAATTGATCCCCCTCCAAATACACACTGAAAACCAGATTTGCTTCACATTTTGCTGCTGACACTGTGCTGCCTGCTTACCTCCCATATCTCTTACCACCTTCCCTTCCCCCATGTGACACACTCAAACATTACCCCTTGTATCCTGTAATCTCTATTTATATTGTTCTCCCCATCCCCAACACCTTACACTTGCTCAGGTTAAATTACATTCTCCAATCTTTTGCCCAATCTAGAGAGTATCAACACTTTCCTGAATCTGATCACCACCCCTCTGCTATCCACCTTCCCTCCAAGCTTTGTGTCATCTGCAAATTTGGAAAACCTCTCACCCTCTCTCCAAATCATTGATGTAAATAATTAATAGTAATGGTCCGAGTCCTGATCCCTGAGTACATATAAAGTTGACAACATTAAGAGAAGAAAGAGAGGTGGGATGGAAGGGATCCATGGTGTAAGGGAGGGAAGTGACTGAGGGGGAAGAGGGGGAGAGTCTGATGGGGGGGGGGGGGATTCCTTCCCCACCCCTCCAAATGGTAGGGGAATGTTGATTTAACCTGAAGTTTGTACATTCTAAAACATTCTTGTGTGCAAAATGAAAGCAGAATCATCTTCTTCATTTATTGATGTAATTTTTCAGTTTTTAACACGTAACTCCTGAATATGTTTTGAACTTTACATTGTATAACACACAAGGAGTGTTGAGATGGGGGGAGAGGGGTACCGGGGGGGGGGGGTACCCCACGCTGCCTGTGAGAAAAGTACACAGCTACATAATATTATTGTATGGAGCACACCCAGATGCACACCCACGTGATACAGCACACCCAGATGTCCCTGGACTATGTGTCCTTTCTCCTGACAAGGTGGAGAGCTTGCTGTCAAACCTCACTCAGATTTACAACCGGTCCAGACGGCATCAGCCCACGTGTCCTAAAAACCAGCTACATAATAAAGGCTTGTATGGAGTTATTGCCTCGTCATGGTTAACTTTTGCCTGCGAACTTTGGTCTCAAAACGCCTTCAAGCCAACATCTCGTAGTTTACAACCTTGCCCAAACATCAGAAACGTAGAATAACATAAAATTGCCTAAAATAACAAAACATTTAAATAACATAAAAAAAAACATGACTTTAGTTTGTTTTGTTATTGATGAAGTGCCCTGGAGCCTATGTAACTTGGATGTTGGCCTATGTTTGTTTTCCGATCCAACCGGTGTCGGGCATCATAATATGCGTTGATCGCCTCCTTGCAATTGCCAAGGAGCTCCAAGGGAATTGTCCGGAATTCGATTGAGTAACAGGAACAGTAATTTACTTCAAAATCCATTAAAATATTAGACAGAAGTTGAAATATATTTGAAGAAATATATTTTGCAAAATCGGCCGGGCCGGTTCAACGTTGCTTGTTACACAGTTCGCCTTTTTTGGGGGAGACAAGATGGCGGACAGTGCACTTCCGTGGCTTCACGCACGGAGCCGGGGTGACCAATCCAAGAGTAGAGATCGGTGATTCCAAATCGTCAGGGGTATTGTGTTGTTGTTGTTTTTTTTTTGTTTTTTTTTCCTATTCTCTCATGTGCACGCGTTAAGTATGAAGCTCACTGCGTTCGTATTATTATCAATCAAACCCAAATTTTTTATTTTTTTTCTGATTAACTGATATGAATTAGCCCTTAATCCCATTAATTCCTCATTCAGTGGACGTCAATCGCTTCAGATAGGACTTCGTTGACGGATTTCCTCTCACAACGTCATCATTTTTCTCCATAAATCTCCTCATGGACGTTTAATTCGTGTACGTACAGTACGTACAGTACGTTAGCAAATTCCAGAGAGGCGTGAGTGGCAAACAGAGCGTTCGACATTTATCAAATATTTTCAATTATTTGTAGTTTACGTGCCTTTTATTAGCACTGACGATTATACGAAGTTTAGAGTCATGAAAACTCGATTATCTTTAAAAATAATGGAGGGTACACGTTGGGCGGTGTATGGTAAAGTGCGCTACCTCCTCGGTCAATTTATCGGTCATTGCGTGTGAAGTTGTGATGTACACGTAAAAGCGTGTCCCGCCGCAATTATAGACATTAAGTTGGGGGGTGATGTGCCGTCTCACACAAATCTGACGTGTCGTTTGAAACGAGCAATCGACGGAGCGAGTCAGAGACTGGTGATTCGGTTACCATGGCCGAGCATTCTGAGTGTCCAGCTTCTTGGAGGGATGAGTACCGACGGGCTCGGCTGTTGTTGGAGGACGAAGCGCAGCGAGATCCGCCCGATGAGCCGTTCCGCTCTCAATACGCGGCTCGGAACGTGCTGGACAAGCTGCTCGCTGAGCTGGACCAAGCCGACCAAGCGGGTGGTCTGTTGCCGGTGCTCCGGCGGGCGGCCGTTCGGAACCTGCAGGCCACGGTGTGTCAGGATGTGGAGGAGGCGGCGGCGAGTCTGGAGCTCCTCGAGGAGATCACTGAACGCCTCAACATCGAGTCCCTGCGGCCCGAGTCGGTTTCACTGGCTATGGCTGTGCAGGTTTGCTTGGTGGTGGGAATCGTGGCCATTGTGTTTACTTGTTGAACAGGTCGTGTCAAGTATGCATTGTTTGGCAGGCTGACCGACGTGTGCACGCAAACACTCAACAATTGAATCGTGACGTCCCCCCACTCCAAATCCTGGTGGCGTCCCCTCTACATCCCCTCCCTTACCTCAAATGGCCACAGCTGACACCGCACGTGAAAAAGGCTGAATGCCTAATCTCTGTGTTTCTGTGCCCACCTTACCCAGTCGTACCCAGATGTCCCTGGACTCCGTGTCCTTTTCTCCTGACAAGGTGGAGAGAATGCTGTCAAACCTCGACTCAGATTCTACAACCGGTCCAGACGGCATCAGCCCACGTGTCCTAAAAACCTGCTCCTCTGCTCTTGCTCACCCTCTCTCTGTTCTATTCACCCTCTCATTTGCTCAAGGTCATCTGCCATCTGCTTGGAAATCAGCAAACATCACCGCCCCGCATAAAAAGGTACAAAAACAGATCCCTGCAACTACAGACCCAACAGCCTTCTCCCAATCATCAGCAAGGTTATGGAATCCATCATCGCTTCACACATGAAATCCTTCCTCTTCTCCAATGGCTTGATTTCTGATCATCAATTTGGTTTCAGACCAGGTCACTCTACCCCGGATCTGCTGCTTCTGCTCTCCCAACAATGGATGGAGGTCCTCAATTGCAAACATGAGATCAGTCATCTCCTTAAGGATATTGTGTGCTTTTGATACGGTCTGGCACCCTGCCCTGCTCACCAAACTCTCTTCTTATGGTATCCAAGGCAATTTCCACTCATGGCTCGCAGATTTCCTCTCCTGTCGCAGTCAACGTGTAGCTCTTGATGGAATTTTCTTATCTCCTCTTCCTGTCCAGGCTGGAGTTCCTCAAGGCAGTGTTCTTGGCCTTGTTCTTTTTCTGGTTTTCATCAATGATCTCTCAGATTCCCTGGAAAGTTCTCTTTATCTCTTTGCTGATGACTCACTCCACCCACTACCGTACCATCCATCAACCCTCAGTTCGGCAAGCAGCAGCCTCTTCACTCTCTGCAGATCTGGATAAATTGCAAGCTGGTCCAACACTTAAAATCTGTCTTTCAATCCTGATAAATCTCACACTCTCACGATGTTTCTCTGAAAGTACCATCTGTAACCCCCTCCCCCCAACCTCCCACCCTTCTACTTTCTTTACAATCCTCTTGAAGTCCTTTCATTCAAGCTTCTGTGTCTCACTATCTGCCATGATCTTTCCTGGGAAAGCCACATCTCCAAGCTGACCTCCAAAGCCAGTCACCTTTGATATTTGACGATTGGGCATCCTCCGTCGTGCAAAGTCCTTCCTTGGCACACCTGAGCTTCTGACCACATACAAAGCTTTCATCTGCAGCCTGATGGAGTACTGCTCTCCCCTCTGGGCTGGTACTCCCACCTCTCACCTTTCTCGGCTTCACGCTGTGAAAACCAAGGCATTTAGGATCATTGGTATCTCCCGCGATGAAGCTGAGTCTTTGGGTCTCTCACTCTCTCACCGGAGGCAGATCGGTGGTCTTTGTCTTCAACCATTTCCTCTCTGGCCTTGCCCCCCCCGGCTCTGTCTGTGATTTGAACCCCCCCCCCCTCCCTATATTTCTTCAGGGTGCTTAAGGTCCACTAAAAACCCCTTCTGGTGAAATTGCCAAAATCAAGAATCACTGCTCACCTTCACTCTTTCATTCCTCTTCCCCCCCCCCGGCCCCACCTTTTAACAAAACTCCCACACTCTCTTTCCAATCCCACTCTTCCCTCCAGGTCTTCAAAACAGCTGTTTACCACCACCTCTTATCTTCCCCCATCCAAAACGATGATCTTTTCTACCCCCATTAATCCACTCAAAACCCACCTCCTTCAAATTCCCTTTTTTCCTTCCTGAAAGTCAGTCCCTGTAGTACCATCTTGTTTACCCTGCGTACCCTGCTCCATCCCTCTCCCCTCCAGAGGTATCCTGTTGTCTTTGTTCCCCTCTATTTTGTGCTTCTTTGTCCCACCCCTCTTGTCTCCTGCCTTCTTATATGTTTGTGTGTTAGCTCTTACACGAGCCTCCACTTGGTGTTCAAAAAACACAATCTGCATGCAAACTCTGCATTTCTCGATTGATTACAATTTTTTTGGTTGTTGTTGCTGAACCAATTTGTGCACACCGTACACATGGAGAAAACTGGAGATTAGTTTGGTTTTAAAAAAAAAATTTTTTTTTAATTTTGGGAACACTACCACAAATTGTTTTCACCAGTTACATCACCACACTCTGCACCTGGATAGCAACACTTCCATTCTTTTAAATACTCTAATAGGTCAGTGCAGGTATGGGAGCATGCACTGGAGCAGCGCGTCAGTACAGACCAAATGATATATGAGCCTTTCCACAGTAATGGGTAACCATTGTGTTACATACATGGTCCACATTAAGTGTGTCCAGTTTATCTTGCAAATGAGGGGAAATAAAAGACTGACCCGTCCACTACTGGAATCCAACAGTAAGAAGATAATAATCTAACCCAGCACAATTTATTGATGGGGTGTTCTGTCTTCATTAACAGTAATGGCTCAAAGCCTTCTGTAACAAACGTGACTTTGGTCCGCAATCGGAAAGCCAGATTTTTGTACAGCTTTTACGGCGATATGGACTTACCACTAATGTTATCCTTTGTTACACATTTGTCATTTCGGTTAAGTTATGTTATCACAAAAATAACAAGACCTTATTTTGAAAGGTTGTGCAGCTTGAGCATTTTGTTTCTTTCATGACAAATTGACCGATAGCATAACGATTGTTACTCTGTTTTCAACCCCCCAGCATTCACATTAAAGTATATTTTTGGCAAATTCAGGGTGTGGGATATCATAAGTAAAGTCTTTTTACACATATAATCTAAACCAGTCTCAATCAAAAACGTATGTGTTCATATAAAACTCTTGGTAAATCTATGTAGTTTTTAATATAACACTTAAGACAAAGATTTATTCCCATCACAGTGAATAAAATTTTATCTGCACGCTTTAATTTTAGGACAATAGCGGTTTTGCTATAAATAATATATATCTACATTTATATACACACACCTCAAAACATGTTGGTGGTATTCTATGGATACTTTAGGAATTCTGTGATAGCTCCTGAAGATAAGACCCTTAAATGTAGCATATTACTGTGGAACAGCTCGTATGTACATTTTTCATTTTTTGTTGCTTCTTGGTACCACCTATTTCACTGATTCGTATTTGATCATTCATTAATTCGGCTGGTTGAATCATTCCTGGGGTACAACTGTGCATGCTGTTGATAATCAAGGCAGAAATTGGAATTTGGTCATGGTACCAACACACAGTGATCTACTTTTCTTTTCTTTTTATTCCCGCGCTTTCGAAGAAAAGCGGGAATATTGTGATTGTCTCCGCCGTCCGTCCGTACGTCCGTCTGTCTTAACCCTATAACTTCTTCCTACATCCGTTTGAAAATAGGAAACTTGAACCTTTGGGACATAGTAGATATATGTATGGGGAAGTGCACAACACTTTCGGATTTTTGATATGACCCCAGGAGCCGGGCCAGAGGGGTTGGGGTCATGGGGGTCGATTAAAAAAAAAAATTGTCTTGTAGCTTTTTTTTTAAAGTGTATTTACCATTGTACATGGTAAATTATTTTATAAAGAACTTACTTATTATGTTGCCCCCATGAGTGACAAACAGTCACAGGTTTTACTGTATTTATCTAATTGATTATGAATAATTATAATTAATATTATACACAGTTCATTCCTATGATTAAATTGATGCACAGTTCTATATTGCTGGACAGTGTTAAATTAATGTTTCATGAAATGTTGACATGCTTGCAATGACTTCTGATTTAGTAAACATAGTAAGTCTTTGGTCATAAAGCACATCAAATAGAAAAGAATAGTCAATCCATTTTGCAAGATAAAATTTCACCGAGCGGTTAATGGGACAAAGCAGTGCGCGCGGGAATATGCGATGGTGTGCCATCGACAATGTAGTTCTAGTTTTAGTTTTTAGCAAGCACCACAATATCTTTAATATTCCCTAGTAAATAATGCTAGCACATACCACTTCTGAATAACAGTATACCAATTGTTGCAACACCCTGCATGTGAAATGAACTTGGCAGTCTGTAGTCTGGTTAGGAATGAATTGGACAGCCTACAGACGAAAGGCCAGTGCACTGCCTCTGGGATAGTCTGTCAGTTCTCCCCAATAATGATTATATATTTATTTGTTTTTTTTTTCTTCAGACTCAGCTTGGAATGATATGGGTTAACAGAGATGACATGGAGAAGGCATTACCTTACTTGGAGGCTGCGGAGGAGATGTATAAACAATACAAGAAAGAGGTACATATTAAAGCCAATTCTACTTGCAGGAAGACCATTGCAGTCGTCATTTGAACTTTGTATCCAACTGTCTGTCAGATCTTTGTTGTGCACACATTTAAAGTTACCTTTTGGTGATTTATAACCACATGGTTTGAGCTGACTGTGCAAAGACATTGTCATTTGTCTAATATTCATTGGCACTCTTGTTTCCAGGCAGAAAGAAACAGGTGAAACCTAGGTATGATTTACCCTTTTTTATAGGTAGAAACAGCCCCTCTGGATATCCACGAACTCTTCATGGCACAGGATGAGATGTATTCAGAAAAGGAGCGCAAGCGCAGGTAGGAGCATTAATTGTGTGAAACTTTAAATCGGTTTGCGCATTGATTATTTTTTCACACTGATTAGTTTGGATGGTGTCTGTAAATTATTGACTCGAGACTAAACTGGACCTGCACATCCTGCAGATTTGAGAAGGCGCACACACACACCCTGTGCTACTTAGCACTTGTGTGTAAGAAGCTGGAGCAGCCAGAGCGTGCAGCTGCATACTGCCTGGCCACATTACAGCGGCAACTCACAAGTCAGGACTATGACCCTGTGGACTGGGCAACAAATGCAACAATGCTTTCCCAGTACTACATTTTAGGACAGGTAAGGAGGTGGGGAGTTTGTGGTACAACTTAACACTCTACAGATGTTGTTGGGTTTTTTGGGGGGTTTTTTTCCCAATTATATCCCAGGACAAAACTGGCAAATTGATTTGTTATTTAAGTGAAATAAAAGTCGAATATCAAAAATTGAATCGTGATGTCCAATTATTATTTAT
>CM068953.1:38467695-38482073 GCA_035128595.1 Eptatretus atami | reverse complement strand
ATCTGACCCATGAATGCATTCGCGGGGGTATTGCATTTTTAGAATATATTTTCTCGTGATCTTGAAAGAGAAAGCAAAAACAATACACACATCGGAATATGCATTACACTTTGTTCTAAACATATGTGAAAGGTCATGTGTAAAAATGTTTTGTTGGAGCGAAATATAGGTTAATGAATACTCGGGTCTATCTGACCCACGATTGCATTAATGTGAACTTTTTGCACATGAAATTTGTAATGACATTTTTCGAACAATCCCGAAAAAAAATTAAAAAAATTAAACAAATACACAGGAATGTGTAAAACCCTTTATTTGGCGCACGTGTGAAAGATCATACCAAAAAAAAACAATGTCATCAGAATGATGAGACTAAAGTTTTGAAATTTGCCAATGGTTTTGTTTCATTTTGATGACATGTTCAATCTTAGTTATCCGTTTTGAATTTTGTTTGTAGAGTAAGATTATTGTTTTTTATTACTTAGCAGATGTACTTGTCAAGGACAGGTGATGGGATGGGATTTGATAAGATGGGAGGGTCATAAAACAACAACAACAATTGTCACAGGTTTTATTTTGAGAGGTAAAGCTGGGTTACCCAGCATTTTACCAATCGGCACGTTTTAGTAACTGATGTTAGTAGGATCTCGGCACGGCGCTACTTGTAGTCATTCTTGTTTGTGTCTGCCATTTGTATTGTTCACTGTGATCACTGTTTTTATCGTGAAATATCACCGCATCCACCCATCATGGCATCGAATAAACCTTTTGCAAACCACTGAAAAACAGAAGAGGGTCGTTTTGACTTTGCATGACAGCATGACCAGGACTTTCTGTGACCATGCGCTGACACTATGACAATGGTGGGCATGTGACAGCACGAGTTGGTTCACACTGCGAGCCAATCGGCACACGGTTGCGAGATGATGATAGCCAAGGGACGAAGTCAGCACGGAGCACTGGATTCTACTATAACAGGGCACGTTAAAAATTAACCTGGTTAAGAGACTCCAAGACAGCACATGATACTAATGCCGGGAAAATAAATAAATAAAATAAAACCCAGCACGTTAAATAACCCCAAGAAAGTGCAAGATGAACTTCCTTTCACCTACAGTGTAAATCGGTGAGCACACTCTTCTTGGAAGTTGTGTGTGCGTACGCCCGTGGTTTTCTACTCCCAGCCTTGTACCAAAAAAATATGCATATAGGTAAGAATAACTCGTGATTAACCTGGCATATTACATTAACAGGCAACCTCTCAAGTTGGTAAGAATAACGGCTTTACCTGTATATAAATAATTGAATTAATCATTTCGGAAATGGTAAATCTTCCTTTTCACGAAAATAAATTTCGCTCTTGCAACGTATTTTGTTTTCTGTGTACTTCTCTTTTTTTCATATGAAAATTAACTTTTTTTTATGTTACACTGGAAAACAACCACAACATGTTAAAATACATACATGTAAGTATCAAATATAGTTTTTGGTAATCAAGCTTGTAAAGCTTTCATTGATCATTGAAGTAATTAACGGTCTCATATTTGTCAAAAACGAGATTGTTTCACGGAAGGACTGTGACAGTGATGTGAATGCTGTGTTTGCTTAAAGGGGCTGACGAGGAATTGTCTCACATCCCTCGTTGCAAGGCAGAAATCAGGCGATGTTGGATCAAATACTGCGTCAACCTTTTGGAAGACTCTCGCTTGCAGCTTGAGGTCATTATTATTGTTTCTCACTTATCTCTTATTCCACAAAGGCAAAGCACCATAAATTTGAAGCTATTATATTGTAACTTTTGATGACCTCATCTCATTTCATTGCTGTTATTCCTACTTTTATTTATTTATTCAGGATATAAGGCTCAGAGTGGAGCTGCCACACACACATTTCCCACACATGGACATACACATAGCTATATGAGACAAACACAGCCACTGAGCTTGGGGGATGTGCTGTCACTACCTGGGGCACTCTGGCTACAAGTGATGCCATAACAATGGCACCGCCTTTCTCACCACACTCAGTGGGGCATTTCCTAAAGAGGAATTTCCTCCTCCCTATTGGGATTATCTGTGCTCTTATCCTTTTAATTGCTGAATGTCAAGCAAGGAATCGGCACGTACCATTTTATAAAGCCTTTTGTTTGACTCGGCCAGGGTTTGAACCGCCGACCTCCCAAACACGGAGCAGATGCTTTAACCATGACACAAACTACTATTTTAGCATCTCAAAATGAGTTTGAACTTCTCTGAAATGCACTGGTGCATGACGGTTCCTGAAGGTCTACATGTTTTGGTAGCTGCCAAACATTCAATTTTCCATATCGTCAAATTAACTTAAACCAGCGTCTAGCATTGTCACAAATAAGACACCTACATTTTTGAATGGCCAGCATGATTCTCCAATCTGAGCACTTGCCTTGTGGTGCAGGGTTCCAGGTTTGAAGCTCATCCTCTACTGTTGTCTTCATAATTCATCTAAAAGGTACAATAATTGCATTTCATGTCCTCCTGCCTCCGATACAAGTGCAAGCTTTTCAATTAACCTTTGTAGTTAAAAAAAAAAAAAACTATGTCCTTTGTTTTGATGCCAATGTCCCAAGCATCCAGTATTGGGCACTTGTGGTTTTCTTTTTTCTTTGGTTGTTTGTTATTCTGGATTGCACTTCACTGAATGCTACTGTGCATAGAAAGAGATGACGAGATAAAACGATGGAAATAAGACTTGTCACATTAATATAATAACTCCACCCACAACCACAAGCGATTTAAAAGTGGGAATGGCACAGGTGAGGAATTAATCCTATAAACGGCCAAACTAAAAGGCCAAATTTAGATTGCGCAGCCTGGGTGTTTGTTGTGACATGCCTGTAGTTATGTCTAACACGAGGGATTATCCTAATTTATTTATTTCCCTCCAAGAGTTCTCAAAATAACTGAATCGGTCAACATGGGATAAGATAGCAGTCATGGAGAAGCACACAGCTTTGGGGAGGAAATATATATTTAATAATAAAGCATGAGACAGACTGCAATGTAATCTTGAACACATAAAAAGACAATCATAAACAAACAATGACTTGAACAATAAATTGATTCCCTAAGATGCCAAGCATCCCACATGTAAGTGCTGAAACGTTTGCACAATTGGGCAAGATAATTTAAGGTCTGGCAGTTCATCCCTTGAGTAAACGCAGCGGGTTCTCTTTGTGTGATGGAGGTGGTGAAGTTCAAATATACCGGCTTGGGAGTAGTGTGTGTGTGTGTGTAGAGAGAAACACAGAGCCCCCAGCCTGCCCTCCTCTCCCAAGGCATTGTCCTCAGCACCCAGCAGGCACCAGCTATTGCATACCACGTTCACACAGGGAGACAGTCTTGACCAATCAACTATGCAGTTCTTGAACCATTCAGTGCCATGGCTGCCAAGCAGTGCAGGCCAATGATGTGCCACCTCACTCGCCACAAATAGTGGCCATGTGGGAAGGCCCACCCCTCACTGGGAGGAAGTTCAATGGCTGGCACTGTCCTTTGAGGGATGTGCTGACACGCATGCAGTGAGCTGCAGGGTGGTGGTGTGAACATGGGGTATGCCTGGATCTCCAACCTCTCATCCCGTTCAACATGAGACACATGACAGAACATCCTTAAATTTTCCAATCTAAAACAGCCAAGGCTCATCTCTCATATGGGTGAGAGAGAGAAAAATGGCCAGACAATTGTTCCTACCACAATGTCCTTGATACATGTTCAAAGTCATATAAATGACACGGACACCTGCTGCTAATGCTTGAAATTCTAACTATTGCCCCCTACCTTGTGAACATAACACCATGTCAAGCGGAGGAAATCAACTTCTCAGGCACAAGAAGATTAGGCCCAGATTAGATCATTTGATCATTTTGCAGCATGAGAGAGCTCGGCTAATAGACCACATTGAAGTTGGTGAGGTTATGGATTACATATCTCGTGGGAACTCTTCTTCTACGCACCGTTTACGCACATAAAACGGGAATGAAAAATTTCTTTAATTTGCCAAAGCATTGCATGGAAAATGGGAATTTTTATAAAAAATTGTTTTTGCCAGAATACATCCTAGCTTTTTATTGATAAGAGTTTATGAAGGTTTTATTTTGTTGTCTTTTTTTTAGATACATTAAAGAGTCCAACAGGATGGTGTCGAGGTGGTGCACTTGCATTTGAACTGTTATGTCTGGGTTTAATTCTCGACCTGACTATAAACTGCTGGATTGGAGCTTTACAGGCAAGGTGTTGCATCAGAGTGGGCTGCTCCATCCCTCGGATGAATATCAAGCTGGGTGTCCTGGCTGCTAGCATTAGTTATTTGATGTTAAATATCCCACTGTCTCTTTCGCAAAGATGAGAAGAGTTATCGCCGACACCCTGTACAAATTCCAAATTCTTGCTAGCTTCAGTCAAATATCAGGTTTGGCCAGCAGTTTATGAAAGACTTTGACTAAATGCTTTCTGAGGACCCAACAAGAAAGTGGGAATAATTGGAGTCATTAAAAAAATTGGTTAATTTTAAATACAATATGGTAAAAGTATTACCACTAGCTATAAAACCCCAAAAGCATCGGTGTATTTTGATTGTCGCCACAGGACGGCATTGGTGAGCTTGATTCGAAACGACAACAGGAGCTCCAAGCTCAGCAAGGTGAGGTTAATGAGGTTCCTGAGGCTCCGTCACTGTTCTCTGGTGCTGTCATCATGGATGCAGTGTCTCTTGAAGAAGGCCAGGTGCCATGTGAGCTCGCACTTGGTTACCCGGAGGCACGTGCAGTGTTTCTTTTTGGCCAGTCCTGCCTGCAAGCGGCCAAAAGATATTACTCCTTGAATTCTCATACTACAGACTATGTGGAAGTGGTGCAGGACTATGGAGAGCTTTTTAATGCCCTCTCATTCTTCGAGCCAGACATCCACCGGCGCTGCAAGATGCAGAAACGGCGCATTGACATGCTTGCTGAAGTGTACCTGGAGCTCAACCCACGCTTTTATCTCCGTTTATGCAGGGAGTTGCAGATGGAGCTTGCTGAAGCCTGCTACAACTTGATGGACCTGAAGGTCAGCATTTCTAGCAATGTTGAGCAGCCGAGCCAGCATGCAGCCAAAAAAATTAATCAGTTGGCACAAGAAGCCATTCGTTATTACCAACTTTTCTTGGATTCATTGTGTGACCTTGAGGGACGCTTCCCAGAAACCTTGCCACCAGAGGTTGTGCGGGCAGCCCTTGTTGCCAATTTTCGCATGGGAGGTCTCCACCGAAAATTGCTTACAACTGATGGTGCACAAAAGCTGGCAAATACTCGTCATGCATATGAATGTTACCGCTTTGTAGAGGGGTACTGTGTGCGGCATCCTGAGGCTGGGGAAAAGGTTCCCGCTGAACTGGAGTTGAGCCGGGAGATTGTGGGCCTCTTGCCTGCTGAGATCCAACGCCTGACCTCCAGCCTCAGTCCATGCCAGCAGGAGTAATGAACATTTGTTTTAAAAGCCTGCTTACGGCCTTGGTTTTTTCATGCAACCATAACACTAATCAACAATGTGGATAAAATTAATTTTGATCACATGAAGAAGGGCACTTTAAAATTAATATGTATAACTGGAGATGCGGATTTCCTCCGTGGCATCATTTCAATAGCCACTTATTCCATTCCATATAGTGCTGTGGCCATTCCCCATAAGGGCCCTAGAAAGCAGGGTAACCCCTCCCCAAGGTAGAACAAACCACAACCATAATTTTTTGGTTTATTGGGATGTCTGAAGTAGGAAATGGATGGTTGTGAAAAAAAAAATATTGGGGATAGCATGTATTTTGGTCATGATTTGTGTTAGTAGTCTCCAATAATTTGGTGAATGTTGCGAAATCACGAAAATGACTGTTAAACCTGCAATTTTCAACCGATTTGCACAAATAAGGTGTCATTTTGTAGGAAATCTGAAAGGGCAGTACATAATTAGGTTGTGACAGTATTGTTTTGCCTAAAAAATATATATGACTGTGTATGTGTCAAATCCAATTCCGAGGAACATGTTTTTAGTCCCTGTTATTTTTTTGTCTTTGTAGGGCAGAGTCCTTCTTTGTCCTTTGTAGTCCTTCTTTGTCTTTGTAGGGCAGAGAAACTTTCATCATTGAATACAGTACAAGAAAAGCATAATGGATTGGGTGAAAAACCTCCTGATAAGAAACCTCGTTTGAACACTAAACAATGTATATTGTGCTTCAAATCCCTTTCAAAGGAGGTGCTGTTGTCAAGAATCCAACCCAAGATGGCCTTAGGACTATCATGAATGTATGTAAGAAACGCAAAATGATGTCTATGAATATTTTCACCCTTAGAAGACCAAATTCTCTCCAGCGAGATTCATGTGAGCTTCCACAAACTTTGCCGTGCAAAATATACAAGTTCCTCAAACAATTACATGTATGATGATGCCGCAGGTCCATCTACAAGTAGTCCCTCATTGCGGCAAAGCAGTAGATCACATTCCTCCAATTCCAATATCCGTACTCAATGTTTTGTTTGTGGCAAAGGAGACAGAAATCAGAAAAATTGACTCCAATTACAACTGGAAGTGGTAAATCCACCAGACAGAGAGTTCTGGAAGCAGCCGCCAAAGAAATGATGAAGAGATTCATACTCGAATGCTTACACATTCAGACCTCTTTGCCTTTGATGCAAAGTATCATCGGAGTTATTATGGACATTATATCAGTGATCGCAACATTGAAGCAGCATGTTCGAAGGCAGCCACATCTGACAAAGAACAGACTTGTCATGAGAAAGCATTCCACGTTGTTCAGAATGAGCTTGAGAAATCAGTGCTATCCCAAAAATTGACTGTGACAAGCCTCTCTCTCCTGAAAGAAAAGTATGTCCAAGCATTGGTTGACATAGGGGTGACTGATGCACAACAATATTCATCCTGGAATTTAAAGACAAAGCTAAAAATTATTATGGAAACAGACTAATCTTCGTGCAACGCGTGGACAATAAGACTTGGTCTGTTCAGGCAACATGACAATTGGTGATGCATTTCAACAAGCATCACACATGGAAACTGATGAAGACATTGAGTTTTCTGATTTACATTCAGCAAAAGATCAGCCGATGAATATCAGATCTTGCATATGGCAGCAGCAATCCTGAGAAGCCATATGAGTAATATATCTGACAGTGACAACTACATATCTAGTTTTGATCTGGAGCTAGAGGAGTGTGGAAAATTTGTGCCAGATTGTCCGTATGATTTTTCTATCATGGTGTGTGAGCAAACAAGCATTTGACTCTGTATCTTGCTTTGCCAATGGTGACTCAAACTTGGGAGCTGAAGATCATTGCTATATGCCAAAATATCATTGCTCAGAGGCACCAGTATCTAAGTCTGTTTCATCTGGGATCCAGAAACGAAAGAAGATTGTGACCTTTGCAGACATGAATAAGTCCATTAACATAGATAAGGACACCAAGAAGTTGATGATTGATTCAGAAGTGTTATTTAGAAGGCTTCTGGCTGTGTCAAAACAGCGAAATGTGTACATGGAAACAGTCTTACAACATGAGCTTGCAGTCATCCCACCTGCCTTGTTCTATGATGATGGCAACATGAGGAAGTGTGTTAAAGCAGATCTAGCCAGTAAACTGGAGTCAACAACAGAGGAAATCCTTGAGCTTCCACATTTGATGGTCAAGGGATTTACATATATGATGGGATGGTGCTTCTCCAAGGGATACATGAAACACAGTTCAACACTTTCAGGGATATTGCACAGCTTATCTTATGCAAAATTGTTGCCCTGCTCAATAATTCATGGAACATCAAGTCTGTAGTCCTTGTGTTTGATCGTTATGATGTTCCCCATTCTGTCAAATATCAAGAAAGACAATTCAGAGGTGGCACTTCTGCAGTTGCAAGTCATGAATTGCTCCAGACAGAGTTGTGCCACATTACAGGATTCCTAAGAATTCTGCTAACAAGGCAAACCTTGCAGCATTCATATCACAGTCATTACTAGATGACCCACCTGGACTGATCAATGGCCGGAGTATAACTCTTGCAGGTGGATTTCAGAAGCTGAGAGAGTTGTAACCATTGACTCAAATGGAAAAAGAAATCTTCTCCGGCTCTTCAGCACACAAGAAGAAGCAGACACTCGGATGCTTCTTCATGCCATTGACCTAGCATCATCTCATGAAAGGCTGATAGTGAAGTCAGATGATACAGATGTCCTAGTCTTGCTGGTTTACTATCTAAATGAAGGCAAACTGCCAAAGTTAACATACATGCATTCTGGACACACTGGACAAAGAACAAATAGGGAAAGATTTATACCGGTTCATAGTATCGTCAAAATGTAGGAGAAAATGTAGCACGTGCCTTACCATCTGCACACGCCCTTACTGGGTGTGATAGCACCAGTAGTCTCTACAAGATTGGCAAGTTTACAGCCTTCAGTAAGCTAGTTCAATATGCAGAGGATCTTCCTGCTCTGAGCACCCTGGGCACAACTCCTGATTTGACAGAAAACCTGCAGGATGCTCGTCGGTACACATTAGCATTGTATGGAAACAAAAATAAATCCAATCGCAACTTATGTACAACCTTAGATGAGTTACGGTATGAATTTGCTTGCAAGAGTGACAAACCTGCATCAGCATTTCCTCCAACTGAGGATGCTTTCCTTCAACATGTGTTGCGTGCCAAGTACCAGTTAACTATATGGATTCAATGTGAAGTTTCGAAACCACAACAGTTGAGCCCAATTGGTAATGGCTGGAGATGGGATGAGGACACATCTTCCATGCAACCTGTTTACTATGTGAAAGAGGCTGCACCCATTGAAGTCCGAGACCTAACTCACATGTACTGTATGGATGCTGAATGAAAGACTTCACAGAAATGCCACTGTTTGGCATTAGGATTGCCTTGCACTGACTTCTGTTCATGTCTCGGTATGGAATGTGACAACAAACGTGGAGCCCCTGTTGCTGCAGATGAGAGTGATTTGGACAGTGATGATTTTGATTAAATCTCTGTGAATTTCATATTGAGGACCATTTTATGCAGAATGTTTTGTTAAATATATTTGCTAGTTTCAGTGGTTAAAGCAAAAAATATTAGTATACAACAAAATGTAAGATAGCATTTCGAATAAAATTAGTTAGTAAAATCACATTTTTTTCAGTTTTGAAAACTTAATGATTCAGATTTAGCTACTGAGATGATCTGAAAGCAACATACTCTTGATTCTGTACAAAATGACATTTTAATTACGAAAATTGGTTGATAATTGAAGATTTGTCATTTTTATGATTTTTATGATTTTCCGAAACGCAAAAAAATTTCAGGCACTATAATTACAAATTCCACCCAAAATACATGCTATCCCCAATATATATTTTCACAACCATCCATTTCCTACTTCAGACATCCTAATAAACCAAAAAAATATGGTTGTGCTTTGTTCTACCCTGGGGAGGGGTTACCCTTTTTTTTCCAGCCATGCCACAGCACTAATAGGGGAGAATGCAGGGGTGCATAATATGGATACAGAACCAAATGATTAAGGATGCTTTATTTCAATTATTAACCTTTTGAACCCTGAGCTCCTTGGACTTTCGACTCCCCCAGCCAGGGATCACCGGTGAAAAATCCGGCCACTCGGGTATATGAAGGTTTGAATAGCAGCCGGTAAACTGGCCGCTTTGGTATATGGAGGTTTGAATAGCGGCTAGTAAAACAGCCGCTCGGGTTCAAAGGCAGAGCAGAAGCAGAATTGGGCACGCCCACGAGCTGAGGTATTGGTGACTAGGCCAGACATTCACAGGGACTTAAATTGGCCAAAACAGCACAACAAGGGATGGTTAAACGAGGAAAAGGTTTGAATAGCGGCCAGTAAACCGGTTGCTCTGGTAAATGGAGGTTTGAATAACAGCTGGTAAAACGGCCGCTGTGTTCAAAGGGTTAAGTTCTGTTGTCACTGCAATTCAAAAACGAACATACCTACTTGATGTCTCGATAACTTTGTAAACATATCTGGTTGAAATAATCTGTAAAGGTCAGTCCGAGCATGCTCCGAACCATGTGCATCGTAAAATAGCATGAACCGTGAGTTTTCTTTGGGGCTTGTAAAAAATGTGCTCGGTTCTATAAGCAATCATTTGGACTGTTAAATGTTTGTTTAGAGGGATCAATCTTGATACTTTGTTTCTCTTTGATATTGTATCAGTTGGCGAAACTATTGAGTGGTGCTCGTAAATAAATGGAAGCATGAAGCGTCCCGAGCAGGTAGGCATGTCGTGAATCATTTTGTTCTTCCGATTTTTATAATCCCACTTAACTTTTTAACTTTTAATTTTAATGTTATACTTTTTATTCTTTTATTTTTTATTTTTAACTCCTTCAGTATATGTTTGGACGTTGTACAGTTATTGCATGTAAAGATAATTTTCTTCGATCTTTGTGGCATACAGCCAATGAGACGAACAGCAGTTGTGTTTTATGGAAGGTGGTCCTTTTTTTTTCTTCTTCTTCTTTCTTCTGTTACCTCATTTACTTTCTGTAAACTTGTTTCATATTGTATGAGGATGGTTCAAGGTTGACATGGAATTTCTTTTTATTTTAGAAAATCAAAAGTCGTGAGAGATTGAAATGTCACTCGTTTCTCAATATTCAGTCTATTGATGAGATAGTGCCTTGATTCCATCTGTGTATAAACCTTTGGGATGGGTACACAACTATTTCAGGACACATGCTTTGATGTCTTCATTTGTTAACGTAATGCTATCCAGATGTTCTTTGAGTGGTCCAAACAAAATCACAAGGTGACAAGTCCAGACTGTAAGGAAGGATGATGACTTGGAACTTTTCGCCATCTATACACGAGCAGTAATGTCACGACCTGAGACAGCATACCTGGCTGTCCTGTACATCTCGAGTGTCTCACTTCATTGCGTAATCAGCCCCTACTACTGGGAATTATTAGTTTTCCCACATTTAAGAAATTCCATACCGATTCAATCATTAAGGTATCAACAGGCCTGCCATCAATATTTCGGCTGATAGCTAAACCTTGAAAATGTTTGTGGTTGAGACCGAGAATATCTCCACACACTGAAACTAGAAGGGCATTCGGGAGAGTGCATACCTGATTCACAAGAACATATCGGGCCCAATACATTTTTGAAATATCATGCTATACATTACTGTATCATTTTTGGCCCTATCTCTCAATGGTGAAGAATCACTTTAAAAATTAAATAATTCTCGTATGCAGATCCGGATCTTCACCAAAATCTAATCAGTTCGTCCTTGTCACACACCCAACCTGTCCACAAAATTTAATCCGTATCCGTCCACAACTTTGAGATATCCTGCACACAAACAATCAGATAAAAATGGGTGAAAACACAACCTCCTTCACCTCCGGTGGCAGAGGTAATTATGGACCATAAAACAACTAATGTGAAATACGTGCATCACCAAATTGTTCAACCAATCTCCTGTCAATTGATACCCTTGTGTTCCACAGCTCATGTTATTGTTGTCCACCATCTCGGTTTTACCCAGGATGCATTACCCAGTTCATATTACTATCTTGTATCACTTGTGTTAAAGGTAGATAATATCCTTGCACAACACTTCAGCTTTGAACCATCATTTTTACTTGTTCCAGAAAAAAAAAAATTCACATCAACTTTGAACAGTGCCTTTGAATTCCATTTACAAAGCTTGAATCCGCAGTTTGATGGAGTACTGCTCCCCACCCCCAACCCCCCCCCGCGGGGGGGGGGTGGTGCTCCTGCCTCACACCTAGCTCGACTTCACGCTGTGGAAACCAAGGCTTTTAGGATCAATGGAATCCCGTGATAAAGCTGAGTCCTTTGGGTCTCACCAGAGGCAGGTCGGTGGTCTTTGTCTTCTGCTGTCCTTCTCCGACCTTTCGCCACCCCCCTCATTCTGTCTGTGATCTGTCCCCCCCCCCTCCCTACTCCCCTATATTTCCTTAGGGCGCTCAAAGTCCACCAGCAACCCCTTCTGGTAAAACTACCAAAATCAAGAATCACTGCTCACCTTCACTCTTTCATTCCTCTTTTTTTCCTGCCTCTGGAACAAACTCCCACACTCTCTTCAATCTCACTCATACCTCCAGGTCTTCACAACAGCAGCTGTTCACCACCATCTCATATCTTCCCCCATCCAAAATCTTGATATTTTCTACCCCTGTGAATGCACCTCAAACCCACCTCCTTCAAATTCCCTGTTTTCCTTCCTGAAACTCCCTGTAGCGCCATCTTGTTTACCCCCATCCCTCTCCTTTCCACAGATATCCCATTGTCTTTGTTCCCCACTATTTTGTGCTTCCCTGTCCCACCCCTCTTGTCTCCTGCCTTGTTATACGTTTCTGTGTATTAGCTCTTACACGAGCCTCTACACGGTATAAATAAATAGAAAAAACAGCCCTCATACAAATGCGTTTATACCCATTCCAGCGTTTTATTTGATTTCCCCCGACTTATTGTGGCTTGTCATTTAGAACTGATTCACATTTTTGTACTTGAAGTGTGGTTGTAATTCTGAAGTATAAAACTATTGGTTGTCATTTGCTGAGAGAATCAATCAAATTGAATTGAGAGGGTTTAATTTTGCTGCAGTTTAAAGTAAACCAATTTACTGTTCACCTTGAAATCAGATTGTTGTGTAACAGAGATGCATAACCTTGTTATTCCCCCCCCCCCCGCCCTCACAACACCAACTACTATGGAACTAGAGGGCTGTGATCTGAGATTGCTGATGGTTCTCAGTAGAGCCAACTCATAATATTAGTCAATTGTTAGCACTTGAAATTCTGCCTCATCATGAAACAAATTTCAATAAAAAAGTGTAGTAGTTGAAAAAAAATTAAGTACTGTGCTGTGAAAAAAAAAATTATTGAAAATTGGATTGGAAGAAAATTCAACAATGGAAAAATAATTCTTCAACTCGAGGGCTGTGATAGGAGATCGCTGAGGGTTCCCGGTAGAGTCGACTCGTAATATTGCCCAATTGGTAGCATTTAAATCCTGCCTCATAATGAAAACAAACTTCTTTTTTTTTCCAAAAAGTGGGACACCATGACTAAAAACACTTAATGCCTCCATCCGGGAACCATAACGAGAAAGAGCAATCAACGATTGCAGACCCTTGCCAAGAGTTGTTTTGTTTGGTTTTATAGTTTGTAACACACGTACTCACGTTCTAATTGTACAGACTTTATAATATAGAGGTAGTCAGTTGAAAAGAGATAACATGTACTGCTGCCTACCACTCGGTGGCACTTTGTGGCTGATGTTAGCACATTCTGGACAGACAAATGAACCCAAATGCAATAACCCCTCCTCCTCTGGTGAGGGTAATAATGTAGTGAGTGATGGTACATGAATACACATTTACCTTGTTCGGGTTCCCTGGGTGCCATTGGGAGAAATGCCATTCATTATTTTGTGTGCAGCATATGACTGTGCCCCTAATGCAGTGCCCCCTATTGGTTAGATCAGGGTTGAGCATTTCTTTCACAATGAGCCTTCTCTTTATGAAAGACACCGTGGGATGTTTAACGACCACCAGTTAATGCCAGAAGATGGAGCATCCCAGTTTAGCAACCATTGGAAGGATGGTGCACTTTGTGATGCAACAGCCTGCCTGCGAAGCATCAATCTGACCATTTATACCTGGACCAAGAATCAAACCTGGACAAGACGGCTCAAAGGTGAGTGCACTCACTACTTCTGCACCATCCTGTTGGACACGAGAAAATATGCAAAATTGGCTTCAACCAAATGTTGCCAAAATAGTGTCCATCTATATGGTGTTGTGGGATTATGCTGTTTTTAGTATTAAGTTAGTTACTTCTTGGTATTTGTTGTGTAAGCGTGATGCACTTTAAAAAAATTGTTTATTTATTTGTGCAGTCGATACAGTCGTGGCCAAAAAATATTGGCACCCTTGCTCTTTTTTTTCAAATAATGCACCATTTATTCCAAAAAATTGTTGAAATTAAAAACGCTTCATATCCACATATGTACTTCTTTGGTTTGCAGTGGAAGGAAACAAAAAAAACCTGAAAAAAAATGACTGCTTATTCCACACACAAATTCTATAATGGCTGGGCAATAGTATTGGCATCTTTTAGAAGTTGCTTGAAATAATTAGATTTCAAGCAGGTGATTCTCCTTTACTTTGGAATTGAACTCACTTGTGGTGAGCTGCAGGTGCCTGCAATATAAAATTCACTCATTGAACCAGGATGAATAGAGAAAAGGAGTCATTCTGCTGTTTTGTGTCACTGTGTGGACCACAATGAGCATGGAGAAAAGA
>CM068953.1:38448056-38466385 GCA_035128595.1 Eptatretus atami | reverse complement strand
ACACACACACATTATATATATATATATATATACTTGCAATTCTGATAACTCTTCAACAAAAAAAGTCTCAGCCTTTCCCTCCCAACTCTGTCCCATCTTGCCTCCCCCCTTCAAACCCCGAGTCCTCACCCTTCCCCTCACAACCCTTGGGCATCAATCCCATCCCCATACTCTGGCCTTCAACCCCACCCTCAAAGGCTTCAACCTTTCCTTTCTAAAGCTGTCCCATTCTTACTCTCACCCTCCTCCCACTTTGAAAAGCAAACAGGTGTTCTCATGTTGAAACACCGGAATATTTAACGTTTTCTGTTCCCCTATTATGCTGTCACCACTTCACAGAAACCCTTCGCCTGTTCAACTCACAATTATAAGAGAAAAGTCAAATAATAGCAAGGACCCGTGTAACTTCCTCACTCTGCAGTAAAAATGCTGCTGTAGAGAAGGAGTTCTCAAAGGGTTCCTAAATTGGTGGCTGTAGTATAGAAATTGTGGGTGGAGTCAGACGAACTGTCCAACCAATGGGTGGAACTTGCACGCATACATGGCTCCAATTATAGTATAGATATAACTTATCAACCCCTGTGAGTTTGTTTTTTATCCTTTCCTCTGTATCTGTCCTCTATGTTCTTTTAAAGCAGGCACCAGACATCACATACATGAGGATGGTGGGAAAAACCAACCAGCACTATAAAAAGGCGCCCGGAATACCTGGACATCTCGAGCCCTAGCCGTTACACATGAGCTGAACTCTGCTCATGACGTTGCTAAGGCCTAAGTCACATTTGCTCTACGGCGAGGATACGGCGGCCGTACGCCCACTGAATTGACAGAAACGTGTGGCGGCCGCAGAATTTCTGCGGTGGCCTCAGGGTGGCCCTACGCCGTTTGGGTCGCCGTGGAATTATAACGCGGAGTTATAACTTTTTTGATTTCTACGTTCGCCATAGTAATGACAAGCCAAAAAAAAAACTGGTAAAAAAATAAATAAATCATAAATTAACCCATTCGTTACCTCCGTCTGGCCGCACGTTCGCCTTAGGGCCCCCCTGCGGTCGCCTGCGGGCACCTTGAGGCTACCTTGCGTCTGCCTTGAAAATTATATGGCCGCCGCAGGGCCCCTTAAGGTCACCGTGCGACATCAAATCAAAGACCGTACGGCAACCCCACGTTTTCGGTCTCCACAATTTCTAAATACGCCGTGCGGCTCCCCGAAAAATAAAAACATATGTGACTGCTACATTGTGTGACCGTGGAAATACTGCGGCCGCCGTATAATTGCTAGTGGCCGTAGATTTTGGAGACCCCACGGCCGCCGTGGTAAATGTGACTTAGGCCTAACTGCAATGAGAGCATGCATGGCCAGCGTCCTGCTTGGTTCAAATCAGATATGGCCTGAGCCCTAATATACGACGTCCAAGCGGCTCAGAAACCACATGAGAATGTAATGTGGAATTTTTGGGCCGGGGCCCTTCTCGGGATTTCTAGCCGTGGTTTAGTGCTCCATTGAATTCGGTCATGAAAGACGAGGTCACGTGGTGTTAAAAATCGCCGTTTCAGTGCAATTGGAACCTTGGTTCGGGCCCAAGTCGAATGGCTTCAACAATATTATAATTGCAAGGCCATATAATTTGGCTTGAACTGTGCATCACCCAAGCAGTGATCAACTACTGTTGTTTTTTATTTATTTATTTTTAATCCTTTCCCTAACCCCTTTGTCCCCTTATTCTTCTCTACTCCCAAACTTGCTTTCCTTTTTCTCCATACTCCGACCTCTCAATTTTCTCCACATGCCGTTTTTTTTTGTTTGTTTGTTTTTGTATACCTTGTCAAGGCTCGTATGTGAGCTAACACACAACGCACAGCAAGGGGGGCATGACGCAAGAGGGGTGTGGGAAGGACAAAACAGTGAGGAACAGAGACATTAGGAGATTTGTGGAAGGGAGAGGGATGGGGTGGAGAACATGGGGTATACAAGATGGACACTACAGGGACCTTCAAGAAGGAAAGCAGGGAATTTGAAGGAGGTGGGTTTGGGGTGGATTAATGGGGGTAGAAAAGATTGAAGATTTGGATGGGGTCGATGAGCAGGACAGGGTGCCAGACAGTGTCAAAAGCATGCGATATGGCTCCGATTTCATGTCGGGCATTGAGTACCTCCATCCATTGTTGGGAGAGCAGAAGCAGCATAGTAGGGTGGATATACTGATTCTGGCTCACTTTTCCCCATGTAAATGAATGGGGGATTTTCAGTCCTATTTTCAGTTCCTTTTAAGCATCGACTCATTTAATAATTAAATTACTTAATTATACATTATTATTTTCTCTCACAGGAAATTGGTATCTGAATGCAATATGTTAAATACCGATTTTGCCACAACTTGCGGGCGAATTGTTGGCTTGGTTGAAGACCTCATGAGCAACCAGACCCACAGAACGAGTTCGGGTCCTTGATACCCAACCAAAGAGTTATACCTTGGAGACTTGGAAAGTTGGGTTTATTTTGGAGACTTGAAATGCTATCACTCTTTGGATCTACTATCGATGTGTTCTTTGTTGGATGGTGCTTGATGGGAGCAAGATCAAGAAGTCTGGAAGAAAGTGCCAGGCTTACTCCCCCTTTCTACGTCATCAAAACCTGAAAGCCCATTAAACAGAATTGGAAGAATGAGAAAAAAAACGTAAAAAATATATATAGGTGGAAATCTCATTTGAAAAAGACATTGTGTTGGGGAGGATGGAGTTTGGGTTGAGATTTTGAATTGAGGGTTGGACACACACACACACACACACACACACAACACCACACAACACACACAACACGCACACGCACACAATGCATACACCACACACGCACAACACACACGCATAACACACACGGCACACGCATACCACACACGCACACACGCACGCACACACAACACGCATACACACACACACACACACAAATGCATACACACACACGCACACAACACACACGCACGCACACACGCACACACACACGCACACACGCACACGCACCCACGCACACGCTCACACACACACACATCAACAAAACAAAGTAACCCTGACTATTCAGTGAGGATTCTGTGTTTGGGGTTCACAGATCTAAAAACGTCCCCCTTGACACATTATTTCTGTTTACACCTCGGACTGGCCTCGACGTGTCCACAATGTGTTATAGCAGGAGTTAGTTGAAGCCCGCCAAACCATTTCTCCCATTGCACACACATTATTATCTGTTATTACATCTCGGACTTGGCCTCGCCAGTGGTCCACAATGGTGTATAGCAGGAGGCGAAATGAGCGCCAACCCATTGCTCCATTGCCACACACATTATATAACTGTTATACATCTCGGACTTGGCCCTCGAGGTCCACAATGGTGTAAGCGGAGGGAGTGAAGCGCCAACCCATTGCTCCCATGCACACACATTATATCTGTTTACATCTCGGACTTGGCCCCTCGCAGTGTCCACAATGGTGTATAGCAGGAGGGGAGTGAAGCCGCCAACCCATGCTCCCATTGCACACACACACACACCACACACACACACACACGCACACCACACGCACACACACGCGCACACACGCATACACACACCACACACCCACGCACGCACACACACGCCACACGCACACCACACACACGCACAACCACTATATACATACGCACACACGCTGCCACACGCACACACACACACACGCGCACACACACAGCATACACACACACGCACCACACACACGCACATTCACACACGCATACACAACACACACGCACACCACACACACAAACATATGCACACACACGCACACACACCACACACACATCAACAAACAAATGTTAAGCCTGACGATTCAGTTGAGCGATTCTGTGTTTGGCGTTCAAATCTGGAACGTCCCCTTGACACACATTATATACCTTATACACCTCGGACTTGGCCCTCTAGTGTCTCACAAGGTGTATAGTAGGAGGGAGTGAAGGGGCAACCATTGCTCCATTGGGTATTATCTGCTTAGGTTTGCTCTTTTGTATTTCCTGTAATTAAAATGAACCTACAAATCTTCCCCTTCCAAATCATATATCTTATAAGTCCAAGGAAACCGTATCTATTCATCAACAATTTTAAAAAGTTCGGTTAGTCCATCGTTTACGAAACCTTTTTTCAAAAGAGATTTCCACCGTTATATTCTTACGATATCACCAATTTGAACTTAGGTTTTCTGACATTAATCTCTTGTTTCATTATTTTTAATTTTGTAAATGTTTTGATGGTTTTCATATTTGTTGGACGTATGAATCGTGTTATTATACTTGATCCACAATATCCTAATAAAGGATGACCATTGTTGTGGAAACCGTTGTGTTGAATTTTTTGAGTATAGTCTCTCTTTTAAGGTACGATTAAATCTTTTCAACAAACAACCGCCTTCCTTCATTAAAGGTACTGTATAATGTAATACTGTATTTTTTAGAAATTTCAAAATGTCTTGTTATAAAACTCTCTACCCTCATCAGTCCACAATTTTTTAGCGTTTTCTCTTACTTTTTAAGATGATCTGTTTGAAAGGCTAAACATAAGCAGTATTAACCTGTTTTGTTTTTTAAAGGGCAACCCAGTCGTATCTACTCCTCAAATCAATAACGTTTTTAAAGCATACTTGTACCCCTTATCATTATTGAGTTCCAATCAAAATCAGCAGACCAGATATAATCAACTTCCTTGGAATAAAACTTTCCTTCCTCTGAAACTTTGTGATAATTGGTTTATGTTAATTCATCAGCTAATGGCTCTTCAGTCTTAATGACATCATTAGAGCCTATACTGTTTTTTGATTTCAGTCCAAGTTTCAATTTAGCACTGATCATCATTCGTTCACGATGAACTATCAACTTTTCTCTCGAAGCGTTGGATTTTGTATCAGAGACAAATTATACAACATTTCTCTATCGCTTCATGCTTCTTCTAAAGTTGTGGTATTTCCCATAATCAATATCGTGCCCTCATGCACCACTTCATCAAACCTATGATAGTTTTACTCCATGGTTTAGGATTGTCTGCCTCATCTAATCTTTTTCGCAAGTTTGTTGCCTGGACCACAGAACAAGAATTACCCTGGTAGATGTAATTCCCCCCGGATTCCAGTCGTTGTAAATTTTACTTCTGATAAAAACTGTTTGGTACATCTCCTCAGTTGTGTTGGAGATAAATTGATTTTTTTGGAACCACACACGAGACATATACCTTTTTGTATAACCCTGTTATTTTTTACTTTGAAATATGAAATATTTTTAGTATTAGTTTTCTTTTTACATTTGAACAATAACTCATTTATTTATGAGAAAAATTCCTAACAGAGTGCAAAAACCTTTTATTTCCAACATGCACATTTGAATCTAATTTTAAAACAAAGAATCCTTAAGAAAATGCCTTCACTCTCTCCTGCCATTTATTTAAAAAAAAACAAAATGAAAAACTTGAATAATAACATCCAATATCCTCTCCCTGAAAACATGTCAATAGTCTCGTCGAAAGTGATGCAAATAGACTTGTCAATTCTTTTTTTCCTCCTCGGTGGGATTTGAGTTATTTTCTTTAATACCCCTAATCTATTTTTAATCTCACTGGTTCCATATTTTGATATTTATTCATTTCTCTCTTTCCTCCCATCTCCTCCCTCTCTCTCTTCTCTCTTTCCTCCCTCTCTCTCTTCCTCTCTTCTCCTTTCCTCCTCTTCTCTCTTTCTCTCTATTCTCCCTCTCCTCCTTCTCTTTCTTCTCTCCTTCCTCCTTCTTCTCTTCTCCTTTTCTTCCTGCTTCCTCTTCTTCAACTCTTCCTCGTCCCTTCTATCCTTGAATCACTTACAACCCCATAGGAATATCATACATATATTCATCAGGATTCTTGTTATTCCTGTATCCAAAATAATTTTTTTACAACAGGAACCAATAAAAATTTTTTTGAATTTCGCTAAAAGAGGCCTTACTTTTTCTTAACTTTATAATTTTTTTCATATTAACATTTAGTTAATTCCAAAGTTGTCGGTTTAGTCAACATCAGCATAAAGCAATCTTTTATTGAATATAACATCATTCTTATGTTGTAGAACATGATTTATTAAAAATACCGAATACCCTTTTTCTTGAAGGTCTGCTTTGACACAGAAATGATAATTTTCCTTTGAAGCCTCTTGCCGTCATTTTATGTAATTAGAAATATATGTTAGAATAATATTATGACACGAAACACCCCTCTTCCCATAGTTTAAATCTTTGTATTTCCCTACTTATATTACATATAATCCTGTTTTTTCTGTTTTCATGTATAAACAAGAGCAAAACCATTAGTTATTATTTACCCGTTATTAAATTCTTTTATTTGTTTGTTTACTAATCGTGGACCACAAAACTCATTTCGATACCAATGGATAATATTCTTCTTACGAGACTGATTAATTGTTCCAGGTCTTCGAGGTTAATTTTAAATGACCAATATATACCTAAATCATTCATATCATACCCCCATTGTCTATTCATACAAATGATACCCCTTCCTTTATAAAAATTTATTTATTCGAACCTGTGAATTTCTGTATGACCTGGAGATAATATCAACACTTCTGTATCTGTGGAATACACGGCCGTTTTATTTAAGGATATAATATTGTGATATATCGCTTAATCTACCAAGTCATTCGCCGTCAGTCGGGCTTGGATAATTTTTTAATTCATAGCATTTTTCATGTTAATATTTTTGGTATATTATATTTATGTCGTTCAGAGTCTGTCCCTTTGTGTAATATTTGATAAAATCATATCAGTTCTTGAGATACACCAAAGATAGAACCATCTTTACGCAACATAAGTATTTATTAGATTAAAAAAATAATATCATAAATTTTTTTTATTTTTGTTTGAGTTGAAATACACTATAGACAAAATGACCAACAACACTTAGAATTAATTCTTGGACTTGTAAAATGTTTGATAACACCATTCTGTTAAGAATTTTATAAAAATTCAACAGGTGGGTGGAAGACCAAAACTATCAAATAATATTTGTCTTGACTATTAAAATTACCAAACCCAATGAGAACCGTTCCATTAATATCTCTAAGTTCATAAATAATATTCTTTGTAATGTTTCGGGCACATTTGTTAATCTCATCTCTCATCAAAAACCACATTATAATTTTTAATTTCTTACAATATTTGACAAGTTGTAAATGGATGTTGTATTCTTTCCAAATTCTTTAAACCACTCATCAATCTCATTTATTTATTAGAAAGAATAACCAATATACCTCTTTTAGTTAAATTTTACACCTGCTTGTGCGATAGAGAAGCATATCTCCAACTAACAATCTCGCTTTAATTCAGGCAGACCTTCAAGTTCTTTCAGCAAAATTACAATTACACACACTTCCACTAATTTGTTTCTCCCAACTCTTTTGTTATGGTCTTTCCAATCTTTTTGAGCCTGGAGTTGAGCCCTTCCTTTTCAATTGGCAGTTTCACCGCTGTTGGAAATACCACCCGTCAATTGCTCCAACCGCACTACCAGCAATAAAGGAATTAGAAAATGGGAGAATCCTCCACTCGTACTCTCTTATTGAATATTTTTTTCAACATTGGTTTGTCATTTTAATTTTAAGTGAGCAGTATCATCTCAAGATTTTAACCTGTTCTCATTGTGAGCAAAACATCAATTCTTATGCTCTTTTCTCTGAATTGTTTAAACGTTTAATCGTACAAGCTTTTGATTTTGAAACACAATGATAGTTTTATGAGATTGATTTGATTAAAACATATACCCAGTTGGTACTTTGCCACTCATTTATTTAACAAAAATTAGTGAGACTAATCATAACACCATTATCTGTATTAATCTGCAATTCTGTTCTTCCAAAAGCAAAACAATATGTATCAATTTCTTCACTCTCTCCTCTTTCAATGTATAGGAATAATCCACTCGATTACTTCTATAGTTTCCTATTGAGCGCTCAGGTCAAACGCATAGATTGTATACAAACTTTTTAAATGCTGTCATATCCAAAATAGGTTCTTTATTTTCCTTACTTTCACACCTTTTGGTAAGATAAAGACTTGTATGCTTCACAAAAATCATTTTTTTCCCAATTTAATTTCCCAATCTATCTCGTGGATTAAAATGTTCCACTCTAGAGAAACGCTAAAGTTGTTCACCTTAGGCATTATCACTCAATGCATTATTCTTATCAGTCGCAGTATCCACCATCTGGCCTTTTTAAAAATGATCCACGATATCGTGGCTTTCCTTCCCAGAACACCCAAATTCCACGTGTAAGTGGTTTGGTTAAGTTTAACGTAGTTGACATCTTCTTTTGAGGTTATGATACACCTGAGTGGTTTCTTTGAGTTAAGTCTTCTGTTCACATCTCTGTCTTTTTAAAGAATTAGGAGTATATTCACTAATATACCAACTATTTCATCATTACAAATTTATTCTGCCTCACCAAAAGCACTACCCAACACCAAAAAGCAATCATTTTCATTATTCATTCCTTTGGAGTTGAAATTACTAATTTTTAAGACCATACAGAACTTTATCATGATCACAAAATCCAAATATACCTTTAAGAGAAACTGCCACAGTAAAAATATTAACTGCTTTTGTGGTCATCATTATAACGCTCACTTTCCTTGAGTATATCAGGGTCTGGGTTAGTATCCAGTTGACATATCAGGAAATAAAACCTTCGACAGACCCTTTCCCATTCTAATCACTGAATGTATAGAGTGTAAATTTCATATTTCAGATACAGCAGAGCACATAATCAACCGCTTCAACTTCTCGTGTTCCCAATGTACAAACGTTCACACTATCAAACATTTTCCAGAAGAAAATCATTTACGAGTTGTAGCATTTGTGTTATTCCCAGCCTTAAGTGATTAAATTTACACAACAAGAAACTTTCGGATAGCTTCAAAATAGGTTTGTTATTATTTATTTCAAAACTTTTTGTAGCCATTTGCATTCCAGTCTGTTCCGTTATTGCATTTTACCTTGAAGTAATTCTTTTTTTAGTGGAGTTTGAGATAATAATAGTATCATCCAAATCAATTAGCAGATACTATCAATTGCTTCCATACTTGTATTTATTTAGGAAAAAAGATGTAAAACTTTTGACCACCCTGACCCAAAGTATTTTAATTATTGTTCTGTCGTTTCTCTCGGGGGACACTGAGTTTACCTTTTTAATTTCTTTAATTGATTGTAATTTATAGATTCCTTTTGGCATCTTTTATACTCTTTATAGCCCTGCTACATTTTCCCACAGCAGAGCAGTTGAACCAATTAGGTCTTTATGTTTAAGAATGAGTTGAACCGATACCCATTAGGAGTATCAATTTATCCCATCTCTCAAATTGATGTCGACACCCCTTGTCTCGTAGGTTTATAGTATCCTGCTACCAAGATACATACGCTTCCCTTGTAGTATGGGGGAAAGGAACATCCCATCCCCTGTAATATTTTTATATTTTCCCACTCGTGTTTCCTCCATAAACCCATCTATTTATTTATTGGAAAACTTCACAGTAGGTGAATTCTCATAGATATAACTTCTCCATTAAAAGAATCATACGATTATCTGGTCGGTTATCCTAAAATTTACTCTGTGTATGGTTTTTTCCTGACACAGGGGAGATAAACCAAATTTTTGGGTTCCATATTGAATTTATAACCAATTGGGGTTGAGTATGCGCTGAATGAAAATATTGTATTTGTTTTTATTCCATCATTATAAGCACCATCAATCAAATCACAGTGAATTAACACCGAATTTATTCCTGAGGATATTTGAATGACATTATTCACTGTAAAACGTCCCATTAGTTTCAATCTTTTTGAGGAGAAAACCCAAAAACTCTCTAAATGAATTATCAATTGTGAAATACCTTGTAGTTATTTTTAAGTTTAATCGTTGATTTTGAAGTATGTTTTTGAATGTCGATAACAATATTTTTTGGTTTTCATCACCCTGTTCTTTCATAAGACAGCAATTTCGAAGATATTTGAGAAATCGTCATATGCTCCGGGTGAGACTGTTATCGTTTTGTATCCACTTCCCGGATTATAACTAAACTTGTCATTGTATCCGTTTATTAAATAAGGTATTATAAGTTTCCATAGACATAAGAGGCCTCATATTCTTTTGTTGTGTCAAGTTGTAGTGGGTATGGGATTGAAGATGTGTGGTCCTTGTTGTGAAATTGAAACTAAGGATTGTGCTTCTCATCTTATTTAATATGAGATAAAATGTCTTATATGATATGAATATTAATTATTTTCATGTTCATTCAACTGGTCTAAAATGGCTATTGCTTCATTAAAACAATTGTTATTTCCAGCCTTCTTACTGCCTAACAACAATAACAGTCTATTAACCAATTGTGATGGGTCATTTGGAAGAAAACTAACACCTGAACCAAGGATACTTAAAGCCTGAATAATGTGTTCTTTCCTTCTCATTCTTCCTACTTTTACCAGAAAGAATAACCTAAAATCAACAGAGTTCAGCAGATCAATATATACTTTATCATCATCATTTTTCATATCCAATGGTTTATCAATATACTTTATTCATCCCTCACAAGTTGAACCTTGTCTTCCATCTTTGTGAGAAGAAACATTAATCTCGGAGTTTAGTTTGACAGGAGGTTGAGCAGACTCAAGAACCTTAATTCATCATTAAATATCAATACCTTTTCTTGAACAAGATGAAATATTGCTGGTTGTTCTGTTGGAATGAGTCCTGCTTTTTGGTTTTTGAATCCGCTGAATATTCATTGTTTTGAAGAGCATTCACAATATAATCAGGGGGTCGATTCATCTCTTCCAGTTGTTGAAATAATCCTTCATCTCATATTCTAATTCTCCTATATGCTCTAATTCTTCCTCCGTCATTTGACTGAAAATCTCTTAACACTTGGAGCTTTCTCGGAGTATATTTTATTGTAGGAACTGTGGAAACATCTATAATTTTTTCTTGGGAAGTTTTTAAAAGTGCGTGTGTTTAAAAATTTCTCTTGTTTTCTTTCAAATGCTTCTTCACCCTGTTAGTTTTTGTCTGCGTTTCTTCTTTATGTCTTCCTGTTGTTTGCACTTTTAAACCAACTCTTGATGTTCCTAAATCTTCTTGCTCTTTCTTTCGCATCATTTATTTATTGAAAAAATCATTTAATATCTCATCTTGTTTCACCACAATATATTTATATTTTTCAGTCGTGTGTTTCATTAATCCCCAAATTCCTTTTTACTATATAGTAGAAACATTGTCTCTTCCCAAAAATTGTTAATATCTATTGAATTAACTTGAATAAAATAAAAGTATTAGCATTGTTTCTGATGGAACGACGAGGAAGTTGAAAGTACGATTGACTAAGATAATACAATTACAAGAAGAATGTCTCCCTCTTGTGTAGTAGCTGTCCATTACCGGTTGGTTTCTCTCATAACACAATCATCAAAGATAACGAGGTTCTTTTTGATTTATCCAAATCTTGGGGAGACGTATATCATCCGTATTATCACTAAGAATACAAAGTTATCAGTTTTGATTTCTTTTTAATTCTGTGTATCACAAATAGTTGTATTATATCTTCAATGTTATAATATTTAGGTTTTTTGAAGTTTAAATAACCGATTATATCTTCTTTTTGAAGTCAGCATTAAAACCTTGTGAGAGTAGTTGATATTCTGGTTGAAAACTCGACTTTGTTGAAAATTATTAAATTATCATAATCTAAAAAGTTTGGAGTGAGGAGCATTCTTTAAAAGTAAGCAGGTTTTTCCACATCCACTTGAACCAACTATGAGGCATCTTAATGAATTTGGGAGATTTTTATGATTGTTAAATTTTATCTTATTTCCCAAATGGGGTAAAAAAATCATTCATTTATATATTTGGAAAAACAGGTTATTTTAATTTATCATTGGCTTTTTTAGAAACTCTTTATTTTATCCTAAGTTCAGGTTTAATTTCAAGATAATCCATTTATTTTATTTATGCAATATCTTGTGTGATATTTCCCTGAAAATCACATCCATGAATAATATATAACAACAATCCTTTGAACATTTCTCTAATACGTTCAGTTTCTTCCCTTGTAAGGAAAGGTGTGTTATCACCCTCATACTTTACATTCATTTCTCTAATCAATACTTGTAAAGTAATTCATTTTTGCTGTAAATCTAAAAGAATTATTTTCCTTTTTATATTTTTATTATCATTAATTAGAAGATGATCAAGAATATACATTGTTTATAGGCTTTTGACTCTGTGTTTAATCCCCGTCTTTCACACGCAGACAATTCTCAAATTTGTCATATGGAGAATCAGGGAATTCAAGAGGCTCAAAATCGAGTAAACTATTCATATTTATAAAGTAAAACTTTACTTAAACTGAAATTCATCTTCGATATCATCTTCGATACTTTCAGAATCATCTATACTTTCATAACTATCGTTTGAACACAAACTCTCGGTATCATAACCATCGTTTGAATGCAAACTCTCGGTATCATAATCACTCTCATAATCTTCAAAATCTTCAGTTGAATATTTACTCATATTTAATTAGTAGAAAAAACATTACCATCATATCTATATACTTTTTTTCATTAACAGATTCAACTGCTACATTTTTTTTATTAAAGGTAATTTTAAAATGATCCTTAACTACAATTGAACGAAATGTCATTTCACCTGATATGTTAACATCCTTTATTTCATCAGGATTTATATCTTTGAGGTTGTTGAAAAAAATACAAATTTCTCCTTGCATATTACAGATGGTCTTATCTTTTCTTTCTAAAGCTTCATCCAGAAGGTTTTTATTTTTTGATACTTTTTCTTGTTCATTGCTTTTTCTAGTTTTGAATTTATTGCCAGAAGGAGAGAGAAACTTTTGTTAGAGCTACTTTAACTTGATGTTCTTCCAGGTATACTAAAAGCCCTTCCACTGAAGTAAATTGAAGAACTCATATCATTCGCCATAATTGTTTTTATCCAATAGTTGTTATATTTATCTTTGTTCAATTTTACATCCTTGACATATTTCTCAGTATCTTTAACAAATGAAGAGATTGATTGAACTTGTCTTTTGTGTCTTGAAACATTGTATTTATTAAGTGAAAAAGTTGGAGGATAAAATGGTTTTAAGCACAGATTCACCTGTAAAATGAACGAAATTTTCATCAAGAAAATTTTAGTTTAAGCACAGATTCACCTGTAAATAAAACGAAATTTCATCAAGAAAATTTAGTTAAGCAGAGATTCACCTGTAAAATCAAAACGAAATTTTCATCAAGAAAAATTTTAGTTTAAGCACAGATTCACCTGTAAAATAAACGAAATTTTTCATCAAGAAAATTTTAGTTTAAGCAGAGATTCACCTGTAAAATCAACGAAATTTTCATCAAGAAAATTTTAGTTTAAGCACAGATCACCTGTAAAAATAAACGAAATTTTCATCAAGAAAATTTTAGTTTAAGCAGAGATTCACCTGTAAATCAACGAAATTTTCATCAAGAAATTTTAGTTTAAGCACAGATTCACCTGTAAAATAAACGAAATTTTCATCAAGAAAATTTTAGTTTCAGCAAAGTTTTATTATATAAATATGGTGAATACAACGTACTGCGCGATGTTTGTAATCACGAATATAAACATTATAGAAAACACCTCCGAACCAACAAACACACATTTAATCTATTTCATAAAATATCTCCTCTTGAGTTGGAAAGAAACATTGTGATATCTGCTCAAAGGATGTTTGAAGAGTAGTTATAATAGACATCTTCAATCACAAAAACACAAGAAAAATGAGTTTAAAGTAAAGGGAGACTATCATATTGAAAACACTGATGGGGCATTTAAAGGGCATATAAAAATAAGGATTTTTCAATTTGGAGAACCGGTCCATCATCAATAGCTGAATCAATTTGAAATAGTGAAACTGATGTTGAAAAAGTTATTAAAAGACATTAAAAGAAATGAAAACTTTAAAGTTTTATATGGGAGTGAAAATGAATATGAAAAACAAGATGAAGAACAAACTCCTTATATGAGAACAGATCTTCATTTTATAACATCATTTCAAGATTTTTTGAATAGTGGGGTTTATGAAGAACTATCAAGACAAGAGGAGGATGTTGATAATACAGTGGGAGGAAGTGGATCAATATTAAAAAAATCATCTTTTTAGATATACACATTCTAAAATCAAACCCTCTTAAAGCTTCTTCTTATATTGAATTACCAAAAGAAATAAAACTAAAGAAGGCAGTTGTTAATATAAGAACAATGATAATAAATGTTTTCTCTGGTCTGTTCTTGCTCACTTACATCCACCAAAATGTAATTCAGAAGAGTAAAACAATATATGAAATATGAGAATACCTTGGACATTAAAGATTTTAAATTCCCAATGCCACTAACAGATATTCCTAAATTTGAGAAAAAGAATAATCTTTCTATTAATGTATATGGATTAACGGATACAAACAAAGTTCAAATATTAAAAATTTAAACAACTATAAAAATGAAGAAACACACATTGATCTTTTTATATTTATGTGTTGGAAAAGAATTCACATTACACATACATCAATAATTTATCAAGATTAATCTCTTCTCAGGTATTCAGAACAGCAAACAAAATATATCCTTGTAAGCGATGTCTTAATTCATTTCATACAAAAGAACGATTAGAACAACATTCAAAATATTGTAGTAATCATAAATCAGCTGTAATTACAATGCCTAAACCTGGTAAAAAGATTATTTTTGAAGATTATAATAAATCTATCATGCACCCATTTGTGATATACGCTGATTTTGAGTGTATCCTTAAAAAGATAAATACTGCTTCTCCTAATCCAAAAGAATCATATACAAATAAATATCAAAAACATATTCCTTGTGGCTTCTGTTATTATTCAAATCATCTGTTGGAGAAAACTATAATAACTTGAACATTATCGTGGAAAAAATGCTTCACAAGAGTTTGTAAAACGATTAGAAAAGGATTGTATAAGACTAACTAAATTAATGAAAGAAACAAATGAACCATGAAATTAACCAAAGAAGAAAAATTAGAATTTAGAAAGAACAATATCTGTCATATTTGGTGAGGAGGAAATTGAGGAGTCTAAAGTTAGGGATCATTGTCATCTTACTGGTAAATATAGAGGTCCCGCTCATTCCTGTTGTAATCTTAATTATAAATTACCTTCTTTTATCCAGTCTTTCTTCACAACAGCGCCAACTATGATACACATCTATTTATAAATGAACTTTAAAAACACCAGGGAATATTTCTGCCATAACAAACACAAGTCAAAAGTATATTTCATTTGCAAAAATGATATTCACAAACCTATAAATCGTATTAGGTTTCTAGATTCTTACAAGTTTATGGGAACACCACTAGCCAACCTAGCATCAAATCTAAGCTCCACAGGCTCTTTTCCAAATCTTAATTCATTCTTTCCAAAGAGGAAATTCTAACTAAAGAGGAAATTCAGATTAAGAGAGAATTCAAAGTAAAGAGGAAATTCTAATTAATGAGGAAATTAATGAAGAAATTTACTGAAGATGAAATTCTAATTGTAAAGAAAATTCAAACAATGAATGAAATTCTAACTAAAGAGGAATTCTGATTATAGATGAAATTCTGGTTAAAGAGGGAATTCTAACTCGAGAGGAAATTCAAACAAGGAATGAAATTCAAAGTAAAGAGAAAATTCTTACAAGGAAGGGAATTTATCCTTATGATTATATGAATTCATTTATGAGATTTAAAGAAACACAACTTCCTTCAAAAGAAAGTTTCTATAATAACCTTTATGAAGAAGAGATAAGTGATAAGGGATATAAACACGCAAAAGAAATTTGGAAAATATTTAAGATAAAGAACCTTGGAGAATATCATGATTTGTATCTAAAAACAGATTTTATGTTAGCTGATGTGTTTGAAGCATTTAGATCACTCTGTCATAATAATGTTTATGGATTAGATCCTGCCCACTATTTCACAGCTCCTGGTTTAGCTTGGAGTGCAATGTTGAAAATGACAAAACAAGATATTGATTTAATCAGTGATGTAGATATGCTTTTGATGATTGAGAAGTCTAAGAGAGGTGGAATATCACAAGTATGTTCAAAAAGATATGCTAAAGCAAATAATAAATATCTTCCAAATTATAAGAGTGAAAAAGATAGTAATTATTTGATGTATTTTGATGCTAATAATTTGTATGATGGGCAATGTCTCAATCTCTGCCTTATGGTAAATTAGAGTGGGTGGAGAAAAGGATTATGAAAAGGCTTTGATGAATATTGTTATTTCTTCTCAAGAGGAATTGAATGAGGAGGAAGAAGGTTATTATTTTGAGTTGATTTGAAGTACCCAAGTAATCTTCATAATAAGCATAAAGATCTTCCTTTTGCATGTGAAAACCCCAAAGAAAGAATGGTTAAGTGATTATCATAAAAGTTTTAATATTAAAGGAAAATCAACAGAAAAGTTATTAACAACATTTTATGATAAAGAGGATATGTTTTGCATCAAAGGAACTTGAGACAATATTTATCTGCTGGGTTGAGAGTAGCTAAAATTCATACAGTTTTAAAATTTAAACAAAGTCCTTGGATGAAAAAGTATATTAAATTCAATACAGATATGAGAGCAAATACAAAAGTAAAATTTGAAGAGGACTTTTATAAATTAATGAATAATGCTGTATTTGGAAAGACTATGGAAAATGTTGAAAACAGGCAAAACATTAGATTCGCAACATCTTGGAAAGAAGCTTCTAGATTGATAAATAAACCAAGTTTTGAGAGAGAAGAGGTTTTTTCAAGGAACTTTTCTGCTATTCATATGAAAAAGGAAAGTATTGTAATGGATAAACCAATTTATATTGGAACAGCAGTTCTTGATTTATCAAAGATATTGATGTATGATTATTTGTATAATGACTTAAAGAAAGAGTATGGTGAAAATGTTTCATTGTTGTATATGGCACTGATAGCTTTATTCTAGATATAAAAACTGATGATGTTTATAACGATATGAAGAAAAATATTGGAGTGTATGATACAAGTAATTTTAGTAAGAAGAGTGAGTTATTTTCAAAAAAGAATGAAAAGGTTATTGGTAAGTTTAAGGATGAGTTGGGTGGAAAAGTAAATGAGTGAGTTTATTGGATTGAGAGCAAAGGCATATGCTTATAAGTATGGTGATCAGATTGATAAAAGGTTAAAGGGAATAAAGAAATATGTAATAAAGAAATCAATAACTTTTAGAAATTATTATAATTGTTTGATGAATAAGAAAGAAGAATATAGGAAAATGAATACAATAAGAAGTTATAAACATAAGATATATAGTGAAGAAGTAAATAAAAAGGCATTAGGAGCCTTTGATGATAAGAGATTTATTTTAGAAAATGGAATAGATTGTGTTCCATATGGATATTGTATGATAGAGTGAATAGAATAGATTGTGTTCCATATGGACACAAGTTTTAACGATGGAAGATGGGTTAGGGTTTAAGGGCTACCGCCACGTTTTTCACGGTATATAAATGGTCGAACCAAGTATTAATCAAACTAAAGAGTGGAGAAAATCTCAGTCTTGGTATATAAATGGAAAACATAATGAATGTGGAAAATATCAAATAAGTCTTATTGAAAAAATAAACTAAAACAAAGGTAAATAAAACAAATAAGCGAATCAATTTAAAAACCAATGAGTTGGAGGATGTAAAGAAAATAATAAATATCCTTGAATGGACTGAAAACTTCGATGGTTATCAATTGAACAATGGAAAACAATTACTATAATCTCAAAATGATATGCAACTCAGGAGGTGGTCAGATGAGATCATTAAGAGAAGTATATCATTTCGTAATGGCACAAAAGGGGTATCTTGAAAAATATAAAGATCAAATGTTTTGTTTTTAAATATTTTAGATGGGGATTATTGTACAAAGAAAATTAAACTATTAAAGGAATATGAGAATGAACAAATCTTTATAGGTTCAATGAGTGAGCTAAACAATATGCATTGGTTATTTGAAAATGAGTGTCCCTAGGCTTACAGGTTTCAGATATCTCTTCAGAATCACCTTGAACAAACCACATTACTACGTTGCTACTTGAACCAATCTTTATCTTGTCGCATTGGTTATTTGAATAGAATGCCCTAGGTTAAAAGGGGAGACAAACAAATTACCTTGGGAAAAAGGGGTGTATTTAGGGGAAAAAAAAATGTGAATCG
>CM068953.1:38310454-38324357 GCA_035128595.1 Eptatretus atami | reverse complement strand
TGGGGATAACCCCCAGCCCAAAAGTTTGACTGACTTAACCTCGTCAAGTGATTTGTTTTGGAAGTAGATGGGAGAGTTTCTCAGATGGTCCTTTCGGAGAGAAGGAGAGTGTGTGGAATTTTTCAGGGTTGAAAGACGTATTCCTGAATTTGAATCTCGGATCCCAGCATCATGAGCTTTGCATTCAGATGAGGTCTGCTTGCACATCTGTTTTTTTTTAATTCATGCCTGCATTATCATTCTATGCAATATCCTCCCTCTTATTCAGATTTGATCTTCCACTAGTCTAGATTTTATAAAGAAACAAAATGGAGGCAATACCCCTGGGCACTCACCTGGTAGAATAATGATACTGAGGGGGAAGTCAACGTGTGACAGAATCAGCAAAATGTCCCAATGAACCAATGATATAGCAAATACCTATTTCAGGGGGCAACACCCCACCCTTGTAAATCCCCTTCCACCCCGATTTTTATTTTTTTTTTAAACCGCAATGAACACACTTTGGTACATCACGGATGATGAAGTTTGTGGTCAAGTTTCATTGAAATTGTGTGTGTAGTTTCAGAGAAGAAAGCAAATGCCTATTTTGGGGGCAACCCTCACGTAGACCCCCTTGGACCCTGAATTTTTTTTTTTTTTAATGTGGTGAACGATCTTTGGTACATCACAGGTGTACGGGTGTTGAAGGTGGTGGTCAAATTTCATCAGATTTGTGTGTGTCGTTTTTGAGAAGAAAGCAAATACCTATTTTAGGGGGCAACCCCCCAAAACACCTGAGGCCCTGACCGATTTTTTTTGATTTTTTTTTTTTTTTTTATGTCGTGAACAAACCTTGGTACATACGCGGTGATGAAGGTTGTGGTCAAGTTTCGTAGAAATCGTATGTATAGTTTCAGAGAAGAATTTGCAAGTATTTGTGGACGGACGGACGGACTGACAGACGGACGACGCACCACCCATAAGCTCCCAATAACTATGTTCCAGATGAGCTAACAATACAATGAATGCTCATCACTAGTGGGCAAGGAGGGGTTTTTACCTGAATTTTCACTTTCTTTTCACAGACCACCGGAGACTTGTCACTGGACAACGCCAGCAGCCAGAGGTTCAGCTGCTTGCCTGAACTGTTTGCTTACTACGTGGAAAATGTACTCCCAAATCAGACGAAGTTGAGACTGCAATGTCCTTTCTAATAAAAAAGGCTTGTTGTCATCAAGTGGAATTTGTGCACGGAGGCAACACAGAAAGTGAACTCACACCAAGAAAAGGGAAACCTGGACAAACATGCAGCAATGCAACACAGCACCCCTGTGTCTTGGTTGGACTAAAGTAGGGAAGAGGAAAAAGGTAGCATGGTATCTGTGCAGTTCCATTGCTTTGCTGCTATTCGTAATACAGATAAGGTTAAACTGAATTATTTGTGTACGTGACCACCTCTGGATGCAATGCGTATTTTTCTTGGGTCGTCGTTTTGTGCTGAGACTTTAAGCGAATTGAAAATTCTACTTTCCTCTGCTTGTACTTTTAGCCGGGTTTACCACCTGACGTGGTGTGAGCATTTATTTTGCGGCTAGAATCTGCGGTTACTTGATTTCCTTTCGACCAACTTTTAGTATAGAAATTGTGTCGTGACTGCGATTTTCAAATTGACCGAAACTTTGCTTGAAATAACATACAGTTTGAGTTTTTTTATAAAATGCACATAAACAGCAACTTAAAGGTTTGGATGCGTTTAATGCAATCCTGTAAACTGTACATAACATTGCATAAAGCATGTTTATGTACAACGCTTACTTGCCAGAAGACTTTTGTGACTATAAGAGAAATTGTAACTACAAATCTGACATTTATAAACAAACAAATGTATCACATGTTGAACTTGACATATACATATTTATTTAATTAATCACCAACTCTATTCTTTCCCTCTGCCCGATCAGCTCCCTCTCCTTGCTACCCCACATGCACTGTTCTCCAACCTTCCGCTCCTATTGAATAATCTGTCAATCTCTCTCTCTCTCTCTCTCTCTCTCTCTCTCTCTCTCTCGCTCTCTTTCTTCCATTTGGAAGAACTTTTTTTTGTATTTTTTGTGCCTGTTATTTCCTTTTAGCATACTTTCAAACTCACTGATTTGTTTCAGTAATTATCCAGTCATTATCTGTCCTCTCGACCCTTGCCATTGCACTGAACTCCATGCCTTCCTTTTCAAATTGCATTCTTTCAAAGTCAGAGCAAAATTCTCGGTGCCATTTTGGCTGAACAGTGAATTGAACGTTGTTGTTTTAACAAGTAATCTAATGATGCTTCATACCACCTATGAGTTAACCTGTACTAACCAGTACAGTATATGCAGGAAGCTGTGGCTGCACCCAAGATTAACTCAACCTCCAGACCCCCTACCCCCTCCCCCACCATCCTTCATTTCCTGGGACGCATTAGCCATGATACCGGCCACAATGCAACATTAACTTGTGGACATTTGGAATCGTCACAGAACCCTACTGTACGGTGATTTTCTGGTGGAAGATGAGAGAAGTAGAAATTGACTTATAAAGAGTCATAAACTTCACACTCACGTCATCGATACACTTTCGTTATTGAACTAATCCATTTTTTTATGAATTTATGCTTCATCTCGATTTACTTTTTATATCCCAAATAAGTATAGACACAGCTGACCCATTATATGATGAGGTTACCTTTCAACTTGCACCTATTTTGTTTCATATTTATTCATGTCTCTTATCTGTAATTGGAGGGAACCCACCAATCAGCTTTCACCTATTCGATAATTATCCCCAACTGTGGCTCAAACTTTAAAATTATTTACCATTCTGTCCTTCCAGCCAAAGAAAGCTGCATAAAGCAACCAGGAAAAGCTACACAAGGTAAGCCCTTTGCTATTTCAAACAATACTCAGTTTCCTCCACAGCGGTACACATTTACAAGGACCACATGCATGAGATCCTCAATGCTGCAAGCCCCAACAGTCACAGGACCGGTTTCATCATTTATTGGTGAATCATCAGTGACATCATAGACAGAAATGCACAACACCAAGGCTGCTGATGCACACTACCGCACACCACCATGTACCACCACCCAGGCTGAACAGTAATAGAGTTCTCATGCATGTGCTACTTGTAAATGTCTGGAGCTGTGGAGCAAATGCAGATTTCTTTGGCTGAAAGGGCAGAGTGTTAACTAATTATGAAGTTGGCCTTCTCGTGTATAGAATGGTGAATGATGATGATTATTATTATTATTATTATTATGAAGTCCTCGCTGTAGCTTAGGATAAATGATTCGGTAAGATATGATTGGTTGTTCCCTCTGATTAAGGGTGAGAGGCATAATTGGGCTTTTGTCATTTATATGTTGACTGACATCAGCATTGAACGTGGTACATTTTTGGCAGGCTCGGTGCTGCGTGTTGTATCTATGCTGGTGCTGATGACTCACCAACAAGCGATGAAACTGGTCTGGCAGCTACAGGGGGTGTGTAGCATTGGGGTCTCATGCATGTGCTACTTGTAAATGGCTGCAGCTGTTGAGGAACCAAGATGGGTTTGAAACAGAAAAGGGCTTACCTTGAGTATCTTTTCATAGTTGCTTTATGCAGCTTTCTTCAGCTAGAAGAGCATGGGAGGAGTATATGTCTTCTAGACTAATAAATGTTAGTGTGTGTCCGTCAGTCCATCTGTCTCCTCCATAACGCCAAAACCATGAAACCTAGCGGCCCCAAACTTTGCATGCATACCAAGGGAACTCCAAGGTAGTGCATGAATAAAAACTGGGAGGTTGGGTTAATTTAAACACCCCTTTTGAATATAAATAAGGGGGCGCTCATCACGAAAAACCAAAATATGCCTTACGAACATTGTGGCATGCCATCTTGTTCAGCCCTCTACTCTGTCAGCTCGCAAGTTTCTTTAGCCACCATTTGTTTTGGCCTGCTCAACAATGCCTTGACTTGGAACAGGCCGCAACAATTTCTTAACAATAAAGTTCCCCCACTTTCCTCCTCAAAGTTTGTTTTTTTTCACTTTCCTCACTCATATCATCGAATGCTCAGTTTGTGGCTTTATTTCATTTCCGCACATGTCATAAGCTCTATAATCTCTTAATCTCAGCCAAATTAAAAAAATTTAAACTCCAAAATTAACTTCAGCTGTATGTCCGACTGCTAAAAAAAAAAAAGTGTTCATTCATCCAATTCGGACATCGCTTGACATTCCGAGCGTCTCCAGATGCATGGTGCTTATATAACCAATCAGCGATCGCTAATCGCTTGCCAAGCCAGCCGTTCCTTATCAACCGTTTCATTGGAGTGCTTGCTTGAGTGCTTAAACCAGTTGGTGAGCGTTCTACAATATCCGTACTGTCACTGAATATATCGCTCAACTTGAACAAAATTCAGGGCCCATTTGTCTGCATTTGGCTGTGTGGTGCCTCAGGCGGTGCGTCGGGTGGTGGTTCGCTCGCTGAAAATGTGCAATTTTATTTTACACCACGTTTCCCCTTTTTGTACGATCTTCTTTCGTTATACGACCCGCCATTTCGGCGTAGATATAGACGTTAAAAAAATTAAATGTTTCGTTTTTAAAAGTTTCTTCAACCATTTCGTTGAAGTGCTTGCTTGAAAGCTTAAGCCAATTAGCCATCCAAGCTTTGATCTCTACAAACGTCCATGTCAATTTACTGTGGCTCGGTTCTCCGTGGGGGCATTTCCGGAGTGAGAAAGATGATTACAATGAGTAAAAAATGTTTTCAGTTGTTACAAAGCAATGAATCGCCACATCGCAGATAGCCGAGAGGTACGCATGCTCGCTCTAAGCTGTCTAGCCTGGGTTCGAATCCTGACCCAGCTATAAACTGTCATCCCGGTGTTTCACAGGCAGGTGATTCATCAATGTGTGTGCCCTCTCTTGGAAGGATGTTAAACTGGGCATCATAGCTGCTGGAATCCTCCGTCTCAACTCCCGCCTCTCTCCCACCCCTCTCCCTCTCTCTCTTCCGACCCCTCCCTTCTCCCCCTTTCCTCTCCCACTCCTCTCTCTCCCCCACCTTCCTCACTCCAACCCCCTCCCTGGAGTGTATAGCGACGTTTGGTGAGATATCGCTCTCCCCACCCCTCCCTTTCCTCACTCTTCCCCCTTCTTAGCTTCCCCTTCCTCACCCCTTCTTGCTCTCTCCCCATCCTTATTCCCCCACCACTCCTCACTCCTCACCTCACTTCGCTCTCCCGTCTGTCCCCCTTCCCTCCTCTCTCCCCCCCTCTCTCCTCTATACCCCCTCCCTCCTCTATCCCTCCCCTCTCTCCCTCTCTCTCTCTCTCTCCATCTTCTCTCCCCCTCCCTCCTCTCTCTCCCCCCTCTCTCCTCTATTCCCCTCCCTCCTCTTTCTCCCTCCCTCTCTCTCCACCCCCTTAATACTACATTCAACGAAGCGACGGGTTGTTATTTGTTAGTATATCTATATCACTGCATCTATTGTTTCTCTCCATGTCTATGGCTCTTGTTTGGTCTTGTACATGTCCATTTATATGCTGGGTAATGGGAGACAGCAGTTTACTTTTATGGGGTTTACAGGGGCATCAGGGGACTATTTATGTGACAAATCAACATATCACATTATTGGAGTCCCAGCATGGGGAGTTCAGTGTTCAGATGGTAATACCAAACTGGATATTTATTTAACGGTGAATGAGGATGTTTTTACAATAAAAGGTGTTTTAAAAACATGTTTGGTGAATGTCTCGGTGATTGAGGGAGCGAGAAGTTTTGATGTTAAAGATGGCGTATCTATTTTAAAAAAGATGGCACCCTGACTGTAGTCTAACTGTCTAAGTTTTGAATGGGTAAAGCTTCGGCGACAGGATCAATCACATTAAGATCTTTCATACAATTTCCCAGTCAACCCCATAATCCTCTCTTTGATTCATCTCCAACATGAGACGTGATTTGGATCTTCATTTTTCTTTTCTTCTCCCAGCCAAATTACTTGCACCACATGTACACATGGCAGAAACAGGAAGTTATGATTGGCATATCCTCAGAACTAGAATAAACCACAATCCATAATTTGTTTTAACACTGTGGTAGCAAAGACCATTTTCATTCCATTCTGACTTTGGCTTCTTCCGATGCATCGGTAGATATCAGCACCTGATGCGTGGAGATCCGATGATCTAGGATCACTATTTACGACCTTGCGATGTTGCTACCTCTTTGGTTATTACTGATAATCTTCTACCCAGACACACCTGCAGGTGATTGATTAATATTATCTTGCTACTGGTTTGGGCCTCCTCTACTCCATCTCTCATCCGTCCTCCACTCCACCCTTCAGAAGTGGTGAGTATGGTGTTTAGGTGTTGCGCTGTAATTCCCTCTTTAAAGTGTTTAATTGACAAGTGCTGGTTGTTGTTTTTCATATCGTTAGGCTGAAAACTATGGGTTGTAGGGATAGCAAAAGTAGGAAAACAACCGTCAAACATGAAGAGAAGGGAAGTCATGAGAAGATAAGCATGGAAGCACATCAGGTAAGAAACAAGTTAACTGGTGAAGCTAACAAGGTAAGTTCCATAGTATGAACAAACGGATAATTTGCCAGGTTTTGGTATCTTTGCCAAAAAGCCATAAGTATGACAGTGGTGTGGAGAGGTGCGTCTATATCATCCATTTCCAGAAGAAATTCTGGCTCGGAAGGGTTCAGCCATTACACCACAGAAGGTGGTGGTGTTGCACCCTGGCTGCTCAACCAACCACATCACCAGGTTTCTGATTCAGGCTTTTCTCTCATTTTGCCTTCAATTGCTGTCAGGATAACAAGTGCCATGAGGGTAAACGGAGCAGTCTCACAATGGTGTAAACCCAGAAACCCAGGGTGGGAGGATGGGGATGATAACTGGAGACGAGATGGGATGAATCTATGCAAAATGAAGAGCAGGTTTCTTTGGAAGAATTCCCAGGCTGAGTTAATATCAGGGGCAGTAGAAATCGGAGACCGGTCCTGAAGTGTGATGGCTGCTTGCAGTCCCTGCCATTCTGCCTTTGTGAACTGCCAGACTCTCCAGCACTGAGACTGCTCTTTGAGAATAGCCAGAGAAATGTTGACCTTCTCAAGCACATGATCAGATGAACCAGAGCAGAGGAAGAGCACCATTAAGCCTGGTGTTAGCTTAGCAGTTAGGGTGGTTGGATTGGGATCTTAGGGTCCTGAGTTTGAGCCCCTATCGGCCGTTGAATTAACACTCGGTGGGGTTTACTAAGCCTGTCATTCTTCTGAGGTCGGCAAAATGAGTACCATTGTACTGGTAATAGGGGCATTGCATCAGCGGCACAGCCGCGTCCTCAGCCAATGATGCTCCTCGCAGCCGTGTGCTGCATACGAAGGAGGAGGAGGAGGATTTATCATTGACAAATCCATGTCGGAAAGTTTACAGATCGAGTCGGTCCCATGGAGTCACAGATATCCTTTGATGAAGTGCCATAGCTGCTGAAAGAGGTACCAACAACCAGCCAATTTGCATGGTGACACATGAAATCACCACGTATGAGGAAGAGAGAGTTGGGATGAGTGATTAAAAGTTGGTCATGTTGTCTGAGAGAGAGATTAGATGGAGTTGTCACTGTTTGGAGGATGGGACAACATACAGACAAACAAGAGGTGGGAGCGGAGGGGAAGTCGCAGCCAAAACTACTCCTGGGGGTTTGGAGATGTAAAAGCAGTACACAGATAGTGATAAATGGAGTTATTAATGAACAGTGTAACTCTGCCACCAGTATGGGGCCCAGGTCGATCAAACCGGAGGAAACGATGGCTAGAGATAGACATTAAGGAGTCAGGGGCATCCTGTGGGAGGAAGGATTCTGTTAAGCAGATTATGTCAGGTTTATCGGCAGCGGCCTGGATTGGGAGATCTATCAGGTTGGAACTTTGACCTCAGATGTTTGAGGTCTGCACAGTTATGGACAGGGAAGGTGAAGGTGCTGGCAAGGTGCAGTAATGTGGAAAGGAGAGTTTGTGGAGCAGGGAGAGGCTGGAAGTGTGCGGTGCAAGAGGGAAGCTGGGAGGGTGTGAGGTAGCGGTAAAGCTGGGTGTGTGCGGGGTGGGGTGAAGCTGAGAGGGGGCAGTATGAGGGGGAATGTGACGAGGGAGAAGCTGAGAGGGGGTGGGGCGAGGGGAAAACAGATGGGAGGGAGGGGACTGACATATTGGGGTTCAACAACATCAATGGACGTGAAGGGGAGTCGATTGTCGTGTCCACACAACCTCAGCAAAATTTATTTCTCAGGATTCTCAAACTGGACATATGGAGAGAGACTTCATAGGAGGGGTGGAAAATGTTTTCCTCTGAAGAAATGGAGGAAAGTGGAGTTGTCGATACCGGCGTTCTCGAGGAGGGTAGATGAACTCAGCATTTAGGAGTGAAACGGTTTTTGGGAAATAGCCCCTTGTGAAAAAGAAGCAGAGGAAGAGATTTAATGAAGAAGTAGAGGAATGCATGGGTTGTTCCTGACGGAGTAGTAAGGAGAGTGAGGCATTTAAAAATGTTTTTTTAAAAAAATGTTATTTAGAGCTTTTAAAGGAAGAAATGTTTAATTCAATTAATATTCAGTTTGGGGATATTGTAAAGAAGGGATAGAGAATGAAGGAGGAACAGTGCATGGCATATTGAGTTCAAGCTTTATTTTTGGGGTTTGTTTTGGAGTGAAGAAAAGCTTTTGTTATTTATATATTTTTGGAGCGAGCCAGGGAAAAGGATAAAGCTGAGGGATCATAACCGACAACACTTTGGAGAGAAAAGATATGAAAATGAAGCACATTGGCCATTTGGGTCATAGAGACAGAAACAACGTGCCGACTATCCAAGGCCTAGGTGAGTAGGCCGGACTTCAACAGGGACACAAATTCGACAACTTAACACACAACTAGGCATGATTTGACATGGAGAATTGGACGACAACATGACCAGCAACACAGAAATGAAAATTCAAAAAATAGTAAAACACAACGGATCTGGTCCGGTAAACGTAGCTTTACGTTTGGTCCGGAGGAACTCACGAACCAACATCACATGTGAAGGCAATCCGAACCGGAAGCCAAACGCTTGGTGAATTCGATTTCACGATGATAGGAAGAGCCAACATTGAAGAATGAAAAGGTGATGTCACCTTGGATACCCAGCTACCAAAGGCCAGTTAGTTATTCATACAGTCGGACAAGAAGAGGTTCCAGTGAATGGATGTCTTGAAAGTATGTTGTCCAGTTGTGTAGTTCCTTCAAGTCGTGTCCGACTTCTGTTGACATTCATGATCAGATTTGTCCAAACATCCCTGGCCTGCACTGCTTCCCCAATCCCCAAGCTCTGACAAAGACAGCTTGGTTGTAGCTTTTACCCCGTCCATCCACCGCATGCAAGGTATGCTTCCTCCTCTTCTTCCCTCAACCTTACCCAGGCATGGTTGACTTCTCCAGATGTTTGTGTTCTGCACGCGTGATGTGTCCAAAGCACGACTGTTTCTGTTTTATCATCAGTGCTTCGAATGCACATGGTGGTCTCATTTCTTCAAGCGCTGTTTTGTTTGTTCTTCTTGCAGTCCATGAAATTTTTTTAACATTAATCTCCAACGCAACATTGCAAAAGTGTCAATCTTCTTCCTTTCTTTCTTTTTCACTGTCCATGAAAATGCATAGTCAAGGCTCATGGAAGAGCTATAATGCAGAACAGATCAGGATGCACCATAAAAGGAACAGTGGGAGGAGAAGGGGGAAATGCCAACAGCATGGGGAAGGGAGAAAATAGACGGAAATGGACAAAGGAGGGATGCGGGTAATGATGAGTGGTTGGGAAGAATGCAAGGGGTGGGGTACGATGAATGCAGAAGCACAATTGTGTGATGGGTGGGGGTCGTTTAACGGGTATAGAAAAGATCATGGTTTTGGATGGGGGATGATTTGATAGTGGTGAACGGTTATGTTGAAGACCCGGAGGGAGGAATGAGATTGAAGAGGGTGTGTAAGTTGGCTTCACAGGTGGGGAAAAAGAAGAATAAATGAGTGGAGGTGAACAGTGGTTCTGGATTTTGGCAGTTTCACTCGGAGGGGTGATGCTTGTGGACTGTGTGCATCCTGCAGATACCTGGGGGTGCAAAGCATGGAGAGGGCAGAGGGTGTATGGTGAAGGAACCAGAAAGACCAGAAAGGTGGAGGAAGAAGACAAAGAGACCGACCGACCTGTCAGCAATGGCAAAGTGACAGGCCCATAGACTCGGCTTCATCGCGATAAATTCCAATAATCATGAAGGCCTTGGTTTCCACGGCATCAAGCTGAACAATGTGAAAGGGTGAGAGGCAGGGGAGGCAGCCCAGAGGGGAGAGCAGTATTCCATCAAGCTGCGGATGAAACCTTGTGTGTGCCCAAAGAAAGACTTGTACGACCGAGGATGCCCAGTCAGCGCGTGGCTTTGGAGGCCAACTTTGAAATGACGTAACTTCTTTGAGAATGTTGTTAATAAAGTAGATGTGAGGGCTTGTGGGACGGTCCTTTCGAAGAGAGAGAGAGAGAGAGAGAGAGAGAGAGAGAGAGAGAGAGAGAGAGAGAGAGAGAGAGAGAGAGAGAGAGATCAGGGTTAAAATAAGTATTTCAAGAGGTATTCTCAGGGTTAAAAGGAGGTATTGTTTGACCAGTTTGTGATTTTATCAATGTCTGAAGAGAGGGAAGAGATTGCTGCCTGTCTGTCAAAAGGATATGGGATGTCACGGCAGTGGGTGGAGTCATCAGCAAACAGATAAAGAGGATTTTCCAGAGATTCAAAGAGATCATTGATGGAGATTAGGAATAAGATGGGACCAAGAACACTGCCTTGGGAGTTTGGGCACTCCAGCCTTGACAAGGAGAGGAGAGGAAAGGGTTATGTTGAGAGCCAGACGTTGGCAATGAGAATAGAGGAAGTCAGTGTTCCAAGTGTGGAGTTGGCCTTGGATTCCATAGGCAGACAGTTTGGAGAGCAAGGCAGGATGCCAGACTGTATCGTAAGCTTGAGATATGTCCAGAGAGACGGCCCGAATCTCGTGTGTGATATTGAGGGTCTCCATCCATTGTTGGGTGAGTGCAAGCAGCATGTCCAAGTTAGAGTGATCAGGTCTGAATCCGAATTGATCTGAGATGAGGTCATTGGAGAAAAGGAATGATATTATGACAACTGCAATGATGAATTCCATGACCTTGCTGATGATTGGAAGTGAGCTGATTGGTCTGTCGTGAAGGGATCAGTTTTTGCACCTTTTCAATGTAATACTGTGATGTTGGCTGGCTTCCAAGCAGATAGAAAATGACTGATGGCAAATGATAAGATGAAAAGGGCAGAGAGAGAGAAAGTGCAAGAGCAGCAGAGCAGGTTTTTCGGACTCGTGAGCTGATGCCGTCTGGTCCAGTTGCCGCATCCGAGTCATAAACTTCTCCACCTTTTCAGGTGCACAAGCCACAGAGTCCAGGAGCAGTTGGGTCCAACTGGGAAGGGTGGGTACAGAGAGAGGGTTTGGGGATACAAGATTTTGAAGCAAACACAGAATTGAGACATTCGGCCTTCTCACAAATGGAGTCAGTTGTGGTGCCATTTGAAGTGAGGACAGGGATGGAGGGGGAGCATACACCAGAGCCAGACTTGTCAAGGTGCCACCTGGTTTTCGAGGAGGGAGACAAGTTTGAAAGTTCATTCTTGAGATTGGACAGATGTTTTCTGGCTCTCCTGAGAGTGGACACAAATTTGTTGCGGGCTTTGTGGAATGATCTGAGGTTTCCTTCGGTCGGATTTGCCTTCCAGGATGAGAATGTAAGTTGTTTCAAAGCAAGAGCCTCACCACAGGATTCAGAGTACCAAGGGCGGGAGGATGGGTCTGATAAATGAAGACGAAATGGGATGAATCTGTGCATAAGCGAGAGCTGTGACAATACAAACCTCTTGGTTTATTTTGCCAAATCTTTGTCTTTCTCAGTCTTTGTCAATCCTCACATTGCTGTTACCCCCAATGCTCATTGTCTCGTAATTTCTCCTCCACATTTTCCATTCGCTTCAATCTTGGAACCGAGGAAGATGAAACTTTCCACTCTTTCCACGTGGTCGTCTCCCAATCTGAACACATCAATCTTCTCAGTTGACAACATTTTAGTCTCTTTTTTTTAAGGTTTAAATAAAGACCGACTTTTTCACTTTTCCTCCTTCACCGTCCGAAGAAGTTTCATTAAGTCCTCTTTAGTTTCTGCCAACAGAGTGGTATCATCAGCATACTGTACCTTAGGTTGTTGATGCATCTTCCTCCAATCCTGACTCCAGGCTCTATGTCATCCAAGTTTGATTTCCTCATGATCTACTCACTATACAGATTGAACAAGTTAGGGAAAAGAATGCACACCACTCTGACCCCTTTTACAATTCCAAACATTCTGTCTCTCCATACTTTGTTCTTACTGTAGCTTCTTGTTTAGTGTACATGCTTCTTATCAGACATATCAGGAGCTCTGACATCCCTATTTCTCTCAGCATTATCCATATCAATTTGTGATCAACCCAATTGAAGAATTTTCTGTCTATCTTTTATACGCAATATATATGCACGTGAATCTATCTCTCTCTGGGTCTGTTCCTTTTGCACGGCCACATCTTTAAAGCTACAAACTCCATACTCAGGGTGTAGACCCAACTTTGTGTGGGAAGCAACAAGGGCTATGTGGCTACAGTCTCAGAGGCCATTTTGAGCCCACAAATTGAGGCCGAAGTGACCAACATTCTTGGCAAACAGGAAGACAAATTGGTCTCAAATTGAAAAGACCGCATTTTTTGAGTGCAACACAATTAACCTTTTTAAAGTCCATGAAATAATTTGATTTGATAGATTAACTTCAACTTTTCCCATCACTGGGGATGGGTGCTTTTGCAATAACCGATAAAACAGAGATACACCTTCCTTTGATATTTCCTTGTATTTTCCGTGACCAACTTCAGATTTGCGATTTCATCTCTCATGCCTCTTCTTTTTCTGAAACCTGCTTGCTCAACGGGCATTTCTTCCTCAATGAAGTCTCCCATTCTGTGTTGAATGATCTTTCCTAATATCTTGCTAGCATGTGAAATTAAGGCAATCGTTCGGTTATTGGAACATTCTCTCTTGCATCCCTTTTCTACGCAATGCTATGTAGACTGACTGCTTCCCACCTCTTGACCCACACAATCCTGCTCCAGATCTATGTACAAATAGCTCTTAAAATTTTGATTGCCTCCTCTCCAACTACCTTGCAGCGTTCTATTCGAATTTGATCGGCACCTCGTGCTTTTCCATTTCCCAGCCCTTTCGGGGCTCGACGTACCTCGCATTCTAACTCCACTGGTTCTTGCTCGTATTCTCTTTCTTCGAAGGTTGCCATCATATTGCTATCTCATTTGTATAGAGTTTTGGTATAGTCCTTCCATCTTTCTTTCGCTTGTGTCTCTACCGTCAGATCATTTCCTGTTCTACGCTTAAGGACCCAAGTCTTCGACCTAAACTTTCCTGTGATCTCTCTGATCTTGTTTCCCCCACCATGTCTTCACTTTCTATAGATATGCATGACTTTTCGAAATACATCTCCTTCTCCTTGTCCTTATAAGTCGGCATTTAGCTGCTTATAATGTCCTCTCTTGATGCCCCTTTGGTTTTCATCTCTCTTCTTCTATCAGCAATATTTATTTCCTCTTCTGAAAGTCTGTAGGGAAGAGTAATAGTAATGTATGTGGTGATTAGAGGGTTCAAACAGAGAGTGATGAAAAATTAGTGTGGGGGCAGACAGTTTGTACATCCCAATGCTCATGATGTAGTACTTATGCAACATCCCAAATGATTCCCACCTTATTATGA
>CM068953.1:38264219-38287647 GCA_035128595.1 Eptatretus atami | reverse complement strand
ATATTTAGTAGCATACTAAGGGCCATTTCCGTCACAATATATTAGGTTTTGACCCATCTCTCAATGGTGAAGAATGACTTTAAAAATTGAAAAATTCTGTTCTCCAGATATGGATTTGGATCTTCACCAAAAGATCTTCATCAATTCGTCCTTGTCATATACCCAACCTGTCCACCAAGTTTCTGCGGAATCCGTCCATAACTTTTTGAGATATCGTGCTATATATTGTTGCGAATTCGCGCCCGCCGGCGTGCGATCGACCGCGTGTAGCCAAAAGCGGCCGCTCGGCCTACCGGAACGGACAATTCAGTCGTGACCTCGGGAACTACCCCGCCGGAGCCAGTCACGGGTGGGGGTTTAACCTCACACAACTCAGTCCAATTCTACCACGGCGAAATAGGGTCCGATCGCCAAATGGTCGATTTACTATAAGTACTCGCGCGAGTAGCGTACCGAGGAGTTGTACCACCCACAGGCCGACTCGGAACGAACCGCTTAAGCGGTTCGTTCCGTATTACGAGATAACGAGCGGAGTTATCGTCGGCCTTGACGTTCGTATTCTTATAGGAATGTTGAAACCACTACACGACCCCTTACGTGATGCAAGATGGAGATTCAATAAAAGGAAGGAGACGAAGCAAAGCGGGAAACAGTTCAACAAGCAATGCACATTTATTACGGAAACACGGAAGGCACGTATATTACAGTCAGAACAGATGCAACAAAAGCAAATGCAATACGACCGAATAAAAGGGAAATTATTTACAACACTTATACAGTTCTACTTGTCGGGACTCGGCGCCACATCACTCATACAAAAAGCAAAGGAAAGAAAGCACCCTCACAGGCAAGGAGGCAGACAGGTCCGTGGACCAAATGTGCGTGGATCCTGGAGGAGCGGCCAGGTCCACGAGACGAGAAGGTTTTACCGCGGTCCTCGTGACGCGATGGCGGGCAAGCCGCAATGTTCGCGCAGCTGCGCCCGACTCGTGCCCCTGGCGTGGTCGGCGAGCCCTCTCGGCGTGCTCCGCGCAAGCAGTTTGGTTGGCCCACGTTTAGGGTGGGGTGGAACGGGGCCCCCGGCACTATCTCAGCGGGGATGGGGGGGGAAATTGCTGATGCTCAGGGAGAGGGAATGGCTGGCTGGCTTGGACCCCGCGACGAGACGAGCGACCCACACCGCAACCTCGTTGCCGACTGCCGTCTTCACTTGACTCGAACTGAACTCTTCACTTGCCCCACGACCAGCCGCTGCAACTGAACCCGCGAACTCCGCGAGTCGCCTTATGCTCGGTCTTTATAGGCCGCAGGAGGAGCCTATATGCAAATTTCAGGATAAAAACGCGATTGGAGGCGGGGCCAGCTACCCTCTGTTCAGCCATTGGTGCGGCAAAAAGGGGCGTGAACCTGTTTTGATCGAATTCCTCTGTAAAGAATCCGTTAATCGCGCTTGGAGGCGGGGCCATACGCCCGACGCTCGCTTGGATGGAGAAAAAGGGGGTGAAGCCTTCCTGATCCGAATTTCTCCTCGGAAAGGCCGCCTTCGCGCTCGCGGCTCGATGCGTTCGGCACACAATCGCCGAACGGCCTGGACAGCAGGACGTTTGGTGTTGACTGGTGGTGTGGTCGATGGTTGGAGAAGGAGATAGGCGAAGGTGGTGGGGGGTTTCTGTGGTGGTTTGGTGGTTGGCGGGCGTGTTGGGAATGGCGGTGAAGCGATGTTTGCGGGATGGAGTTGTGAAGGTAAAGGTAGTGCTGTTTGCGTTGTTGGCGGCTTAATGGTCGAAAATAACAATAGAGAGAAAAATGGCTAAGTCAAAGCGTCGCAGCCCGATGAATCACACATATTCCCTCTATACAACGGGTTTGGGCTAACTACACATGAATTACGATATATCTCACCTGAGGACTCTTTATGGTGTAATGCGAATTTCCACAACTGTAACAATATCGTTGTTGCCCTGTCTCTCAATGGTGAAGAATCACTCAAAAATTCCAGTAGCCGGATCCGGATCTTCACCAAAATCTAATCAGTTCTTCCGGATCCGTCCACAATTTTTTGAGATATCCTGCACACAGACAAACAGACAAACAAACAGACACATAGGGGTGAAAACATAATTTCCTTCCACCTTCGGTGGCGGAGGTAAATATGTGTAAGCTGACTCGATGAACCGAAGAAAATTTAATGCCCCCTTTCATTGATACCAACTCAATAAACTATGTATTGCATTTCAAATCAATGTGTGTCTTCGTCCTGTTAGTCAATTATTGAAATAGGGTTTATGTGCATTGCGGCTCTTTAGATATCGCGTTTCTGACCAAATTTTGAAAAAATGGCTCTTCTTGTTATTTGGGTTGCCCACCACTGCCAAACGCAATGGCATCCATCCTACAGTGGTCCCCAGACAGTTATTTCATTAATATATGTACAAATAGTGTGTGTGTGTGTGTGTGTGTGTGTGTGTGTGGTTGTGTGTGTGTGTGGTGTGTGTGTGTGTGTGTGTGTGTGTGTGTGTGTCGCGCGCGCGCGTGCGCGTATATGTCATGGCGCCTGTCCTCGTTTAAGTTAAGATTGCAGAAGGTATATCGGGATAACTCTGCTCTGTGTCTGCTTTTGTAAGTTGCTTGTTTATTGTCGCACCTCTCACATTTCTTGCTATCTCACACACAACAATAAAAACGATTCACTGTGCCACATATCTTTCCTCGCCTGCCTCTAATAAATCATTTGTGAAATGTTCCCAGCTCGTTTTTGTCTTTTTTTTCATTGATCAAGCATGCTCCGTATCCTAACCAAGCCAGGACTTTATTCCCAACGATCCGTTCCTTTTAGCCGGTACGTCCTTGGCAGTGTCGCTCGGCTGCATCTGTTCCGGTAAAGTGATCCGGTTCGGACAAGGCGTACCGAGGGCGTGTCCCCCGGTAATTAGATCACGTGGTTATTTTTAGGTAACCGGATTAACTAGACGGAGGACCCTAAGTCACGTGGTTGAGTTATTGGCATTCACGGTTGGTTAGCGACCCGCAGCGTCACGGAATTATCCGTGTGGGACGGCCGACAATTCCGGGGAGTCTGGTGGGAACCCGAGATAGCTTGCATGAGTGCTTAATCCACTTGCCGAGCGCCCATTGTCGATAGCGGTACCATGCTACGTCATTCTGAGTGAATCGTTCACTCGCTGCAGTTGCTTTTGCCGCATCACGTCATCCTGAGTGAGTGGTTCATGCTCCATCATTCTGAGCGAGTTGCGAAATAACACCTGACTTCCGAGCCTTTTGCCATATTAACGTGTTTTCTAAATTGCCGAGCCAATTTTTTTTCCACCCGTCACACGCAGCTGCTTATAAAGATTAATGTTTGTGAACATATCCCTGAAATGTCTATATAAATGCAACATTGTTTTTTTGGTGAAAGCTACGTGTGCTTTTTCGGTTGTATACAGTGCGTACTGTAGTTGGTAATCACACTGACTCCGACCTGCCAATTCCCGAAAAATTGCCGATATTGGGTGGGGTGTGCATGTGCATGTGCATGTGCGTGTGCGTGCGTGTGTGTGCGCACGTGCTTAATGGTTAGGGTGGTGGGCTTGGGATCCTAGGTTCCTGAGTTCAAATCCCCCTTGGCTGTTGAATTAATTATTGAATTAATACGAGGTGGGGTTGACTGCCTGTCATCCTCATATATATTTATTTATGTTTGTATATATACATAATATATATATATATATTTATATGTATATCTATTTATATTTAACGGCAGCAACCACTTATCTGCTGTTAGGGGTTTCGTAATCATAGTATCACGGGTTCGTTGGATGTCATAAGCAGATATAGACATAAGCAAGGAGTAGTGTTCATACAGAAACGTTCGGCCACTTATTAATTCCCAAAGAAGCTCCGAGAAAGTTCTTTAATCGCTGTGTAAAGCTCTGAAAAGCTCCGAAAAATGTCTGAAAAGCTCTGAGAAGCTGTAAAATAATTATGTTTTGTTACAACAATGCTTCAGAAATGCATTACAGTTCCACTATACATCAAATACAACGAGAAGGGCACTCGGTAGAGCACATACCTCCGCCACGTAATGCCTGATCCACGAGAACTTATCGGGCCCAATACATTTTTTGAAATATCATGCTATATATCGTTTTTGGCCCTATCAATGGTGAAGAATTACTTTAAAAATTAAATAATTCTCGTATCCAGAGTCTGGATTCAGATCTTCACCAAAATCGAATCAATTTGTTGAGGTCACACACCAAACTTGTCCACCAAGTTTCCTCTGAATCCTTCCACAACTTTTTGAGATATCGTACTATGTATATCGATTTTGCCCTATCTCTCAATGGTGAAGAATCACTTTAAAATTATCACATCCGGAGTCGGAGCTTCACCAAAATTGAACCAATCCTTCCTCGTTACACCTACAATGTGTCCACCAAGTTTAGTCTGAATCTATCCACAACTTTTTGAGATATCCTGCACAAACAAACAGACAGACAGAGAGGTGTGAAAACATAACCTCCTTAACCTTCGGTGGAAGAGGTAATAAATCAAACGAACAGGAAACAGACCTCAAATGGCTTCGAAATACGTTCTGCAAATGACACGAATGTATGTGACGTGCAATGCCTTGACATGAAAACACGTACAAAATGCATTTCAATCTTCCTCACTACGTAAAGTCTTACAATTAGCGACATAGAGAGATCTACTGACCACTTTAACCCTCCTTAATGAGTAGTGCTTGTATTTAGATAAAACAGAGAATGGGCCTGGTCACACCGATATGAACCTCGCAACACAGTACACGATGTAAGGGTATGTAAGGGTCACGATGCCCAAAGGTCTTTCCAATGGCAGTGAATCATGCATCAGATCTAGATCTCGAATTCTCTTTGCCTGATCTTGGGATGGAATGGCAGCCAAGACATCCTTTGAATTTGAGATGAACTTGTGCATTCTCAGCCCTCCCTGTAAGCACATAGACTTGGTGTTGTTGTTGTTGTTGTTGTTAAGGTTGATGGCTTCAATGACAAAAGCAACTGATGCGAGGCCATCATCGACATTGAAGTTATGTCTGTTGAAATCTGCAGCATCTGATCCAAATTCAGCCTCGTTGTCACTGGCTGTCTGCTTTAAGCCAAAGTCCGCACAAGCCGGAGAGGACTCGGTGGCAAATAGATGAACGTTCATCTGGGTATTCAACTGGTTCATTTTCAAAGTCGTCCCACCAAAGAAACCGGAGAAAGTCTCGTTGTTCTTTCTTGATCTTGCATCGGACGAACATTTGCTCTATGTCACGCATCAGTGCAATAAGCTCCTGGCGGAACCTGCAAAGGACTCCAACCAAGGCATTTGTTAGATTAGGACCCTGCAGCAAGTGGTGGTTGAGAGACTGTCCCTGGAATCGTGTGCTACAGTCGAACACTACATGTATTTTACCCGGTTTCCTCGCGTGATACACTCCATGGTGTGGAATATACCACACTGATCCATCAGTTTTATCCGTGGCTGATGGTAGTACCTTCTCAGCATGTCCATTTTGGATAATACGTTGCATAAAGGCCGTATAATCCTGTTTGTACCTTTCATCGTTATTGAATCGAATTTTCAATTGTCTCAAACGATGGATCACCATGGACTTGTTGGTAGGTAGCTTCGGATCAGATTCTCTGAATGGCAATGGACTTTCGTAGTGCTGATCCGAGAGACCAACATCGTTCTGTACTATAGAAATAAATATTTTTGTCCTCTAAGGAAAGAGGTGATGCCTCTCCTTGTCTTTCATTGAAATCCATTTCCATCATTTGAGTGACATCATGAGGGTTGATAAGCTTCTTTCCCCTTGGTTCTTGAACAAAGTACGATCTCTTATATACTCACTTTCGCATGTCTTACTACCAGATAATGATAGCTCTGATAATGCTAATCTTGAGAGAATGTGATGGCTCACTCCAATGTCATCAGTGTCGAGAGCGCTTGGATCCACAATTCCGACGATTCCCCAACCCAGATCAGTCTTCTGATCATATGGCTCATTGTTTTGTGGGAGGAATGATGTCTCAAGGTGTTAAAGCCCTGGCACAGTTGTAAGCAATAAGGACACCAACTTCAGCATCTTGAAGAAGTACCAGCTTATCAGAAATTGGCAAAGATCTTTCTGTCCAGTAACGTTTTGGCTCGATACGATCTACAGTCATCAATGTGATTCTCACCTTTTTACAGAGAAAGCACAACTTGCCATCACTTTCAACTTGTATGTTTTCACAATTCCATGTCACTTCAGTGGAGAGAGGTAGCAACACCGACCTTTCTTTGGTTTCCGGTATTCCTGAATGTTCACCTTTCCAGACGTCTGGCTTTACTTATTGATTTCACAGCCTGGAGTGAAGTCACCGGATCACAAGCTATTTCTGCTTCTTTTGGCAATAATCTTGACAAACGTTGAGAAAGGTGGAAACTGTTTGTTGTCTTCCTTCCAGTACGAGACGATTCTTGCCCATCGCAAAGTTAGCCACTCAGGAAGCTTTGTGAGCAATTTCCTATTTCCTAGGCTGTCGTTTAGAACTTGAAGACAGTCTATATTCTTCATGGCTGCGTCACACTGTCTCAATAAATCGGCGTAGTTACGCAGAGCTGGGCCATCTCGTGATGCAATCGTAGGCCAATTGTCTCGTTTCTCTCTGAATGCGTTGGCCACGAGAAACTCGTCCCAGTAACGTCGTTTTGAGTCCCCTCCTTGCATCCTCAAATGGCTCAGCGGTTTTGATCAGAAAGTAACCTTCAGCAGCCTCTTTCGCAGCACCCCCTAGATATTTCTTGAGATAATAGATTCTTTCTGAATGTGGGACTTTCTTTCCTTCTATTGAAGTTTCAAATACCGCTTTCCAAGGAGGATAGGTAAGGGCGTTTCCTGTAAATAAATCAGGCTCAGGTTGGGGTATACGTCCAAGGTTAACCTGATCAGCAAAGCATTTGGCTAAAGTAGACAACTTAGCATTGTTCACGGTTGTATGAGTCCCCATTACCAGTGTTTTCATGACGTGGTTCATTTTCAGATTGTGACGCATCTTTGTGACTCTGAGGTCTGGCTCTGTTCCAGTTAGATGTTTCTCGGTCTGATAGAATGACCTTTCTTTAGTCTGGCTCTGCATATGAATTGCTGTTTTCACCGTACGAATGATGATCCGAGTTTATAGAGTTCTGATCCGCTACACGGTGGTTGCGGACATACTTTTCAATGAACCGTTCCTTGTTGATATCAGGCAGTGACGGTCTATGTCTTTGATCTGGGAGAGAACTCTCTTCATGTTCGAGTTCTTGAAACACGTTTACTTTTGCCTGCGCCATGTCAAGCTCCTTCATAATTTGAAGCCTTTCTAGTTCTGCTTGACCTTCTGTTTGAAGCCTTGCATGATCTGCTTGACCTTCTGTTTGAAGCCTTGCAAGTTCTGCTCTTTTCTTAGCTTCCGAGTCGAAATATTTTACTTTTGTCTTTAATGCAGCAGATTCAGCTGGAGCTTCAGCTTTCACAGATGTAGTTGATGCCTTTGAGGACCAAGAAGGCATGAGATTTGGAGGAACCTCGACTCCTTTAGAAACCCGGGAGTCCCTTTCTTCTGTAATGTTACGTTTCTGATCTGCAATAGATTTATATATATATATATATATATATATATATATATTATTATTCACATGTCGAAGCTCGTATAAGAGCTAACACACAGCACAGCAAGGGGGGCATGAGACAAGAGGGGCGAGAGAGGGAAGGACAAAACTGTGGGGAACAGAGACATTAGGAGATCTGTGGAAGGGAGAGGGATGGGGCGAGGAACACGGGGTTACAAGATGGATATTATAGGGACTTTCAGGAAGGAAAGCAGGAATTTGAAGGAGTGGGTTTGGGGTGAATTAACGGGGTAGAAAAGATCAGGTTTTGGATGGGGGATGATAAGAGGTGGTGGTGAACGCTGTTTTGAAGGCTCGAGGGAAGAATGGGATTGAATAGAGCGAGGGAGTTTATTCCAAAGGGGGAAAAAGAGGAATGAAAGGTGAAGGTGAGCAGTGATTCATGATTTTAGTAGTATTACCAGAAGGGGGTTCTTGGCGGACCTTGAGCACCCTGCGGAAATATGGTGGGGACAAATCGCAGACAGAGCAGGTGGGGGGGGGGAGGACTGGAGAGGAGACGGTAGAATCTTGGCTATCATTGGTCGGACTTTGTGTCCAACGAGCAGTTGCTGAGAGAGATTCAAATGAGATTTGTTACCTGCATGGTCCGTGAGCGTCAGCTGCGGCTGTATGGACATGTGGCTCGTTTTCCTGACGCTGATCCTGCTCACCAGATTCTCTCAGGGAGGAGCCTCGTGAGTGGAAGAGGCCAATGGGCCGACCACGTGCCTCGTGGTTGCAGCAGGTTGATCGGCATCTCAAGGAGATGGGGTTGGGCCAGGTATCTGCCTGGTGGATGGCCAGACGGAGGCCCCTGGAGTACCGGCGGAAAGTGGATGCAGCGACGCGCTGCTCCGGCGCATGCTCCCATTCCTGACCTGACCTCGAAGACCCTTAAGACCCTTCAGACTTTGAAAACCTTTAAAAACTGTAAGACCTCAAGGACCCTTAACACCTCAATGACCTGTAAGACCCTTAAGACACCTCTACACACTGGTGTTCTGGCTCTCCTGCCCCCTACACAGTTTACCCCCCTTACCCAACCCTGTCGGTTCTCCTGCCCCTGATCTGCCTGCCCCATTCTCAGCCCTGCTGGCTCTCCTGCCTCTCCCACTTCTCAGTCCCGCCCCCACCCGGGCAATGCTGGGTAACCCTGCTTGTAAATAATACGATGACAACGTCTCTCTGTCCAGTTTTTTCAGTCTCTTCTCTCATCGCTTCCTTCGTGCATCGTCACCAAACTTTGTAGCCATTTAACACTCACAACTCCACTCATGGCATCTAAATTTACTTCCAACTCCTCCATTTATTCCTTTTGTCATGGGATTGTTGTTGTTGTAATATGGTTGTCCCGCCATATCAAATCCCGTACCATCCCATCACCCGTGTTTGGCTATATCTGCTGGTTGGGAATAAGGAGATTATAATCCACCAAGGTGCTTGTTAAACATCAAGAGCGCTTGTTACATTGGGCAATCCTTTCCTTGATCATTTATCATGATCCATAGTTTCTAGTTACCTCCACCACCGAAGGTGAAGGAGGTGATGTTTTCACCCCTTTCTGTCTGTTTGTTTGTGTACAGGATATCTCAAAAAGTTGCGGACTGATCCAAATGAAATTTTGTGGACAGGTTCGGTGTGTGACAAGGACTAACTGGTTAGATTTTGGTGAAGATCCGGCTCCGGATCCGACTAGTAGAATTTTTTTAAGTGATTCTTCACCATTGAGTGATCGGGCCAAAAACGACATGTATCACGATATCTCAAAAAGTTGTGCACGGATTCGGACGAAACTCGGTGGACAAGTTGGGTGTGTGACAAGGAAGTATTTATTCAATTTTGGTGAAGATCAGAATCTGACTACGAGAACTTTTTTTAAAAGTGATTCTTTACCATTGAGAGATGGGGCCAAATCGATATAGTACTGTATAGCATGATATTTCAACAATGTATTGGACCAGATATGTTCTCATGGATCAGGCATTGCGGGGTGGTGGTATGTACTCCACCGAGTGCCCTTCTTGGTTTACTTTGTTTTTAACAAAATCACAAATGAATATTTATTCTCCGGTGGAAATTGTGCGTATTAAATGATTTTTTTCATGGTCACGAGCTTATCACATCATACTGCTGTCATCCAAAAGCAGAAGCTTCTTGTTGTCATGACATTGATAACTTACTTTGAATCATCCATGGTGGTTGACCACACAACAGCTCGATGACTCAACCAACTGCACGCTCTGCCTCCATACATTATCACGTGCGTTATGAGAACATTATTTTAACTGTGGTATGTGACACCATTGTATCATGATATTTGTTCCACGTATCCATGTGCGTGACGTGGTCATCGCCATGACTTGAGTGATCAAATATCCGAAGTGATCTCACCGTCGACACATTGCAGTCACGCGATCCCTCCTTACCCTCCACCCTTTGGATGGCATTGAACATCTGGAAAATGAACCTTGTATGATCCTGGATGAAGACCACTTGGTGGTCAAAAGACCTTTCCTGAGCCTAATGGGCAGCTCCAGGTACCATTTCCACTTGCTGGTGCCTTGGGTTTAGAACATGTCGCTTTTATAGTGAGTGAAGTTGGTTTATTGTTAGTGAGGCACCTGTAATGAATACAAGAAAACATTTTTAAAATGCCAAAGGATGTAGGCATGTTCCTCCAAAGAGTCTGTGAAGAAGGTAGGGATGGGCATGAGAAATGATAATGTGAAACCATCCAACCATCCCTACATCTTTCTTTGAATAATGGTTGTCCTGAGAAAAGACAAAGTTATATCGAACACACTCACACACTCACACACACTCACACATCAAACCAGAAAAGATATCTCTCACTTACCTTACAAAAACCTTCCAACAACAGGTGCGAATAGAAGATGTCATGCACCAAACTGAAACGGCAACAAATACAGCCCCAACTAGAAGGGCACTCGGTGGAGCGCGTACCTCCGCCACGTAATGCCTGATCCATGAGAACATATCGGGTCCAACAGGTTTTTGAGATATCATGCTACACAGGACTATATCGTTTTTGGCTCTTATCTCTCAATGGGGAAGAATCACATGAAAAATTATATAATTCTCGAAGCCAGATCCGGATCCGGATCTTCACCAAAATCGAATCGGTTCGTCCTTGTCGCACACCGAACTTGTCCACAAAATTTCATCTGGATCCGTCCACAACTTTTTGAGATATCCTCTGCACAGTCAAACAGACAAACAGACAGACAAGCCGGTAGGCAACATGGGTGGTCGCTACATAATTGCGTACTAGTCATACAGTTTTTGACGGATCGGGCTGAAATTTTTTGACAAAGAGGTTGATTATTGTGCGCATAAAAGCGCGGAAGCCGATTTTTGATTTTCGAAAAAAAAATATATATATATAAATATTTTTCGGATTTTTTTCAAAAATTTAAAAGTCCCGTTGCTAGGCAACGGTGGCGTCCATAGCAACGGTGCTCAAAAGCATCCAACTAGATCCTGGTATGAACCTACCAGTCAAGTTTCATCAAAATCGGTTGACTCCTCTGGCCTCCAGAGCTGTCCATTACATACATACAGACAGACGAAAAACCTGAGAATATCGGTAGTCTAGCGACCACCCAACAGACAGGGGGTGAAAACGACCTCCTTCACCTTCGGTAATGGAGATAATTATTTCACAAAAGACAAAAGAAAGATGCAAGACAAAATACCAACAGATTTTTAGTGACAACTGGGAGAAAGACAAAAGAGCAAGGAAATTTTTTTAAAAAGAGTTAGACAGATTGGGGATAGACAAATATGACTCATTGGAATGGCTAAGAAGAGGTCAGCTCAATTGGACGAAGAATGAATCATTATAAATGCCCAAGACCAAGGACACTACACGAATGTCTTTAAAAAATGGTGGGACTGAGTCAATTGGACAAGTGTTGGTTCTGTAAGGTTGAAACAGGAAGCACGAATCACTTCTATCGTAAGCCTGGTGTTGGCTTCGGGTTAGAGTGGCTGGCTTGGGATCCTGTGACCATTGAATTAATACCAGGTGGGGTTGACTCAGCCTGCCATCCTTCCATGGTTGGCAAAATGCGTACCAAAAAACGAGCAGAGGCTTTGAGATGAGAAAGGAGGAGGTGGAAGACAGAGAGACCACTGACCTGTCTGCAATGACGAAGTGATAGACCCATCGACTCAGGTTCATCATGGGAGATTCCCTTAATCATAAAGGCCTTGGATTCCACGTCATCAAGCTGAGCAAGATGTGAGGCAGAGGAGATAGCTCAGTACTTCATGAAGCTGCAGATGAAGTCCCTTGTAGGTGGATAGGAGTTGAGGTTTGCCAAGGAATGACTTTGGATGATGCAGGATGCCCAGTCGGCGGCTTGCTTTGGAGGCTAACTTTGAAATGTGGTTTACCCAAGAAAGATCATGGCTGGTGGTGAGACCCAGGAGGTTGAATGACTGAAATACATCTACTGAATATGTAAGACATCTTTTTCCAGTAAGTCCAGTCCTTTTCGAGTAGAGGCTCCACACGGACGCACTGACTGACTGACAGGACCCGATAGATTTAAGCCACCAGGTCGGCTGCAGCCCAGTCTGGGGGGGGGGGGTAGGTGGGGTAGCCACTTAGCCTACAGAAGCTACTATATTGGTGACCCTTTAAATGTAAAATGCATGCAAAGGATATCTTAATAAAAATTAGAGAACAGCACTCGGTAGAGCGCATACTACCTCCAGCAGGCTGAACAGTTTCTGTTTTGTATCCCACTGATAGGTCGGATCTGGATTCGGACCTGAACTAAAATTTAATCGGCTTGTTCTTGTCACCGAAACAAGTCATCCAACTAGTTTATTCCGAATCCGTCTTTAACTTTTTGAAATATCGTGTTATGTATCGTTTTTGGCCCCATCCGTCTCTCAATGGTGAAGAATCACTAAGGAATTTAAAAAAAAATCCTGGATCTTCACCAAAATCGAATCAATTAATCTAACCATCACACCCAACCTGTCCACCAAATTTAATCCGAATCCATCCACAACTTTTTCAAATATTCTGCTCACAGAAACACAGACAGACAAACAAACAAGAAAGATGTCGTGCAGAGCACGATACTTACGAAACCCATAAAACAAATTTGACCTTAAAAACTATTGGTGGTTGAATTCAGTGACCTGAAATAGAAATCCTCTTCAAATTGCAAGTCAATCGGATGAAAATTGAGGATTTTAGAAATACAACCTTAGTTGTTGACCTTGGGCCTATGTTTAACCTTTTGACCTATGTTGACCTCAAAAAATACTTTTTCGTTGAATTCAGTGACTTACATGCAAATCCTCTTGAAATTTGGAGTCGATCGGATGAAAATTGAGGATTTTAGAAATAGCACCTTAGTTGGTGCCCTTTGTTGGCCTATGTTGACCTCAAAAATAATTGGCTCGTTGAATTCAGTGACCTCAAACATAAATTCTCTTCAAATTTCAAGTCAATCGGATGAAAATTGACAGTTTTAGAAATTCGACCGATGTTGAGCTTTTGGCCTAACTTGAGCTCAAAAATAATTGGTTGTTGACTTCAATGACCTGATATGCAAATCCTGTTCAAATTTCTTGTCAATCGGATGAAAATCGAGGATTTTAGAAATTAGACAAATTTGTCGACCTATGTTGACTTTTTGACCTCAAAAACAATAGGGTTCTTGCTTATGACGAACTCTACCATGTGGTGAAGTTTCGTGAAGATGGGTTTAAACTTGTGACCTGTAGGCGATAAATATAAATACAAACAGAATAACGCACACAACCAACTACTAAACAGCACTTGGAAAAATCTTCCATTTTGGCAAGTTACAAACAAACAGACAGACGCAGCCTCGGTGAACACACAACCTCGGTCCACCTTCGGTTGCGAAGGTCATGATGTTCAACGTCAAGGAAAATGTACCCATGTACCGTTCATATAAATAGCAGACTGTTGTGGATGAAGGACATGCTTATCGATAACAAATAAATTTCGATGAAAGTAGGGGTAGTTATGACCACAATTTATAAATCTGTAACAATTGAAGTGCACAAATGAATGTGATGACGGATTGGTTTTTGGCTTGATAAGAGGGTTGAAAATTTGTAAAACCCACGAAATATTGCAATCCCAAATAGTCTCTCGAATGCGGAAAATGATTGTATCGAAGCATATAATTGGAAATTTCCAGGGGGGTTGTTATAACCCAAGACCCCCCTATTCGGACCCACTGAATTGTTGGGACAATAAAAACACTGTTCAGTTTTCCTAATTTTCCCCCATCCCCCCCCCCCCTTTGGGAAATCCTGGTGATGGGCCTGCAGGTAAATATGGACACAGATGGGTCGATAGAACAAGAAAAAAAAAGGTAAAATAACATTGAGAATATTTTTTTGAATTTAATTTGTATTAAAAATATTTATTTGTCTTTTGTGGAAGGGAGGATGGGGGTATTAAAGAAGGAGGAGGAGGACACACAAGGAGGGTACATGCCTGTTCATTCTTTATAATAATGTCTGTTCCTCCAAGTTTCCTCCAAATTTGTTTCCTTTTCACCATTTCAAGGTGAATTGATTTACTAACCCTTTCACAAAATTCGGAGAATGAGTTATCACGCATGAGTTCCATGTATTGAGACATTTGAAAGAGGAATAAACAATTTGCGAGATATTGTTTCCAGGCAGCAGGAAATTAATAGCCTGGCATGGAAAATTGTTAAAAACGCAATTTAAACCCAACACATGTCATTGCACAATCCTACGCCTGTTGGCGATGGAAATCGAGCAGAAACAAATAATTTATTTTATGATTACACTGTGACGTCACAATGACGAAGTTTGAAAACATGTCTTTTAGAGGTTGCACACACAATTACATTCACGGGGACTTTCAAAACCTTTCTGTTATGAGATATTCATAATGATGCAAAAATGGCTTGAATGTTTATTTCTCAATAGGTAAATTGTACATTGGGCTGGGAGGATGGACTAGAGTGTACACTCTCCATTAAGCCATCCAGCCTGGTGGAGAGTATGTGCTCTACTGACTGCCGCTCAGCTGACTGCTCTACTGACTCTACTGGATAGACAGCTAAACTTGGTGTCTTGTCTGATAGCATTAATTAGTGGACGCTAAACATCCCAGTGTAACGTCTCACGAAGAGGAGACGAGTTATCCTCGCCACCCTGAACGAATGACTGTCCAAAATCAGCTTTCAGTTGAACGTCAGGCCTTGCCAGCCGGTTCGTGAAAGACTTGAACGAAGGCCGATTTGGACTCAAAACGATAACTGACTAACCCTACATATAAGAAGGTGGAAATAATTGAGAGTTTTGGAATTATCGATGAATCAAGGTGATTCGTTTCCACGCTCTTCAAGAGCCTGGTTGCAACCGCTCGGCTGGCATTGGCGCTGCAGTCGAAACGAGAAGGTACTTTTTTTTTTCAGATCTGAGTCACAACGTAACCCTGCACATATATGGTATGCACTCAACGATGCTGGAACTCTCAAACAAATTGGTTTCACTTTGCGATCGTGTGCCTGTCTATATGGCTCGGAGCAATTTTGTGATTTTATCTGCGCGCTGTTGCGCCCGCCTTCGTAGTATGTCCATCTGAAAAATTAATTGACGTGCAGGATAAAGCAGAAACGTTGCAGGCTTGCCCAGTCGACCACTTCCTCTTCCTTTTGCCTGACCAACTTGATCTGCATCAAAACTTCACTTCCTGAGCAGAACAAGGCCGAAGGCAGCGAGGAGCGGATGACCTGCCTGGTGGAAGAGTGAATTCCTCTAAAATCTAGGTAAGACCAATTTTGACCATGCTTTGTGCTTTCCTAGTCCGTTCGTCGATGGTACACACATATTAATAACAGCTTTGACCACTGCAGGTTGAGATTTAAGGACGACCTGTCATCCTTCAGACCTGAGAAATCTGCTGAAGGAGCAAGGCCACTCAATAGTGGCATTTTTAGAGGAGAATTATAAATCCTGATGTGCTTTATCCTTGCGTGGAAGGTGCTTTCAGAAACTTCCCATAACGAGACGCAACAGTCCAAGAAACGGTTGTGAATTTGTGAGCCTCCCCCCCCTGGAGGATCTGGGGAGCCTTATAGCCCGTTGTAAGGTTTCTTTCTACAATTAGTACCCCTAGTTTTTAATGGTACCTGGTTGGATGCCTAGAGTTTCTTAGGTCCCTCGGAGTACTAAACCACTAATATTGCCAATGCGGAATCTTAAAGACCGCTTGGCCTTCCAAGATGTTCTTGCGTCATATTTGCGTACCTGCACTGAAGGTGTGCACCTGATAATTTTTTTGTGTCCTTGACCTACTTTTTTACGGATTGTGATCTAATTAACTAAAAACACTTTTTCATTAAAATTTGAATGATTTTCCTCCGATTTTCATGATGTTGAGTTTTATACATAGATTTGTAAAGTGTCACCCTGGTGTTTCTTCAATGTGTGTGCCGACCGTCCATCTTTGAATGAAAGACCTTGAAGCGGAGGACCCGTCTGCTGGCACTGGTCGTTATGGATCCCACGGTGTTTTATCGCAAAGAGTAGGCAGTTATCGCCGGCACACTGAATAAATTTTCAAATACCTGCTCCAATCACCTCCAGTCGAACATCAGGCCTGGCCAGCTCGTTCGTGAAAGACCCAGACCAAAGACTCCTCGCGGACCCCACACCAGAAGGTGGGAATAATTGCTTGTCGTTAAAGAAGTCGATGTAGCAGCAAGTGTTTCTTGAACTCTTGCAATTGTCTCATTCACAAAACATTTTGAATGTCCCACAGAGCCACCTGCACTGTATTATAGCTGCCTGCACTAATATATATATATATATATATATATATATATATATATATATATATATATATATATATATATATTATATCCTGGTGTTGGCTTACTGGTTGGGGTGGTGGGCTTGGGGTCCTCGGATCCTGGGTTCAAATCCCCTTCGGTTGTTGAATTAATACCAGGTGGGGTTGACTCTACCTGTCATCCTTCTGAGGTTGGCAAAATGAGTGCCAGCTTGCTGGTATCCTGTGTCAGAGTGGTGACCCGTCCAGGATTGTGCCCAATAGCTCAGGAGACTGCTATGGTAGCACCAACACTCTGAACAGAGTATGGTCCCAATGGATGGATGGATGGTTACCCTGGACAGTGACAATTGGAAGTTCACCCCACGTCATTACAGATCCTCCACCAAATGGCATGGTCTCTACACTGTTCTCGGGTATATAGAGTGTGTTCGGTCGCCACCAAACCCGAGTCTACCATCTGTCATGTGCAAGATAAACCAGCTCTCATCAAAAACAAACAAATGTACTTGGCATTCTTGGCACCATACCGAGTTGGTTGATTTGTGTTGTGGGGTGAGAAGTGGACATGTTATTGGTCTCCATGCTTTGTTACCTGCAGAACAAAGTTGGTTCTGGACAGTTGTCGTGGATGACCTCCAAAGGAGATTCCATCCATGCCACAAAACCGTGCTTGTAGCAAAAGGAATATGTCTGACAACTCCGATAAGACCTGCATTTTGTTAGACGTCACCGTAGGTCATCCACATCGAGGCCTGTCTATAACATCAGTGGTTTGTTGTTGTTTGCGACCAATCTTCTGAGAACAGTGCGACGGAAGCCAAATTTACATCCAATATCATTGTAGCACATCTCAGTATTTTTCATCCCAATAATTTGCCTTTTTTTGGCTTCACTGCGTCTTTTATAGGTCAGAGTAACATAGTCCACTAATGGAAGGACACAATGGTGGAGTTACCTTCTTCAAACCCTGAGCAGGCAAAAGTGTTTTTTTCAAGTTGATACCCCGACCGTGCTGTACGTGTTGGGTATGCAAAATTGACTTGGTCTAGTGATGGTATTGTTGACTTTTGTTTGAGAGACGGAGAGACATGTGGGGTTTAGTATGGGTTGGAGCCTTGTTGATATTGCATTAGGATGGTGGTGTCCAGATGGACTCTCATTTCGCAACTAAGTGTTGTTCTATAAGAGTTAACTTTTCAGGGGGGGGGGGAAGGTGGTTGAAGATGTTGTTTGAGGGCCGAGGTATCTATGGACTGTGATGAATAGATAGTTGTGAGTGCGCACTTGGGGATGTTTGTGGGGGGGGGGAGAGTGAGTGGTGTAATATTAAGGATATATGAGAGTAATGATGTGCAGCAGTTGTACGTTTCACATGTTGTTGGCGCGGAGGATTGGTGACCACAAAGTGACATTGGTGAGAGAGATGTTGAGCGGCAGAGGTGATGAATTGAATGCCTTTCATATTTCACTGGATTACATCTGAGAGTACTTTTCTTTGAGCTTGTGAGTGGCTATGTTTGTAAATCCTGTGCAATCTGTTGCTATCCTGAGAGATTTGTTTTGTATTTATGTATTGTATATTATGGTCTGAAATGCCTGGTGTTGGCTTAATGGTAAGGTTTGTGGGCTTGGGATCCTTTGGTCCTGAGTTCAAATCCTGCTTGGCTGTTGAATTAATACCAGGTGGGGTTGACTCAGCCTGTCATCCTCCTGAGGTTGACAAAATGAGTACCAGCTTGCTGGTATCCTGTGTTTGGGGTGGTGACCTCTCCAGGATTGTGCCCAATAGCCCAGGAGACTGCTTAGGCAGCACCAATGCTCTGCACAGAGTATGGTCCTAATTGATGGATGGATGGTCTGAAGGAGTAGCGGCTCAACCTGGGCTGGTATAATTGATGGTTGTCCGAATGAACTGTTTGTGGGATGTTAAGATGATTCTTTGTGTTTGTCCTAAGGTTGTATTAGTGAGTGGTTTCGTGACAGTGAGTTGGGCGGTATGTTGTGTAAGGGGGGGGGGTCCAAGGTGATGCCCAGTTATGTTGGATATGTGTCAAGAGGAAATTGTTGATTGAGGAGAGTAATGGTTGTATATTCATTGGATTCATGTGCGTCGGATGAAAAGGGTTATGGAAGATTTGGATGGAGATGAAGTCATGTGGTTTGGTGTGAACCCGTTTTCAAGATTACATGGAGATCTTGCTGAACGGTGTTGGTAGCCTGAACAAAATCGGAATGTTGTGAAGCAATAGTTAGATCATCTGCATATGATAGAAGTAGTGAGTCTGCTTGAGGGGTCAAGAGGTCATTGAGGAATAGATTTAAGAGTGAGGGCTCTGTGGGACATCGTTAGGTAGAAGTGTGACGAAAGAGAGGATGTGGTAATTGTTGATGATCAGACAAAATTTGCTAGCCATTTCTTATTGTTGGTATGCATGTTGCTGCTGACTATTTTTTTTCCCTCTGAGAATATGGTGGGTACGGTGTCAAAAGCTTCATCCGTGTCTCTTGCCACGAGGACAGTTCTCAATGGGGGTTGTTTTTTTGTTGAAGCCATCTATAATGATTGTATTGTGTGAATGTTGAGAGATGAGTGGTTGTTGAGTGTAGTGGATGAAAGCCGTGCTGTGATGCGGTTGGAGGAATAAAAGGGGAGATTTTATTTCGGATGAGCCTTTCCTGTATTTTTCTTGTGGAGAATAAAAGGAGAAATGGGTCAATATGATGTTGGGTTATTATTGGGACGTTTGTCAAGTTTCAAGATTGGTATAATTGATTGTGTGTGTTTTTTTTTCCAAAAAGAGGGAATTTCTTTGTGTGTCCATAAGTGGTTATATATTTTAATTAGTGCAAATATATTCTCAACAGCACCAAATATCCAATGGCATTGTTTGACAAAATGGCTGAATTTAAAGAAGTCCAGAACATTGTGTGCAGTTTTGGTCACCACAATTCAGGAAGGACATAGCTGCCACAGAGAGGGTTCGGTGCAACGCTACTACATTGATTCTGGGCCGAGTGAGACTCAGCTATGAGGACCGGCTGAAAGAGACAGGGCTTTATACGCAATAAAGGAGGTGGCTACGAGGAAATATGATAGAGTATAAGATAATGAAAGGTGTGCAGATAAAATAAGTGCAGATGAATTCTTTAACAGAGTTGACAGTGATGGGACCAGTGGCCATAGCCTGATAATAAAGAAGAGGAGAGTGAAGATAGTAGTAAGGCAGGGGTCTTTTACTCAGAGGGTAGTTAATGCATGGAATGGTCTCCCTGGAAAGGTTAGTGGCAGCAGAAACAGTAGATACGTTTAAATTGGAGTTAGATAGTTAGTTGGAAGTTACGGAGATAGAGGGGCATAGGGATGTTGGCAAGATTTTTAGGTAGCTTGAGTATGGATGGGTGATTGCATGCATGTGTGCGGAATGCTGTCTGTGGGTGTCTCGTCAAGGGGTGGTGTGTACTTGATGTTGTGTGTTTCTCACCCAAGAACTGCCTTCACCCACCCCCCCCCAATTCCCCCACAAAAAAACTATTTAAAAAAAAACAATAAAAAATATTTTGCATTTTTCTTTTTTTATATAAATTTGTCTGGTTTATATAAAATGTGGCACAGGCATGATGGGCTGAATGGCCTCCTCCTCCGTCTAATTTCCTTGTGTATCCCTTATGTACCGGGGTAGAAATTGATGTTCATTATGTGATTTTTGAGGGTGCCCAACCGGGCAACCAAAACCCAACCACTTGTAAAATCTGAGTGCCCGACGCGAAAATTAGGTGCGCCAAGCACCGGTCCTGTAGAATTGTAGTTTTTGGCATTTTTGTTTAATCATCGTATCTATAACTGATTGAAAGGTGAAAGGTGGTGGAGCTTCATTGTCAAACTTCAATTTATTTTAGCCTTTTTGTGATTGATCTGTTTCTGGGAATGCTGGGTTTGTGACTGCTTGAAGTGTAGTAGTCCATGAGATGGGGACTTATTGCTGCTTTTTGTTTGGGATTGTGTCGTCTTGATCGATTACTGATTCGTGTGATGGGGCGGGTTGCTATGTGAGCTGTGTATGTTTGATACAGTCTGCCGGAAGTTTCTGCTGTTTGTTTTATCGTCAAGACTGCTGATGAATCTTTCCCAGTTTATCTTTTTTATTTTTGGTTGTTGATGAGTGTGGTGATTGTGTTGTTTAAGGTACTAATTTACTATTAATCGTGAAAGTTGAGGTTTTCTTTTTGTTTGAGAGTATTTCTTTGTTTTTATGAATTCTTTTCTCTCTCTTGTGAAGTTGGGATTGAAATTTACAACATGGCCTTCACGGATGAAATTTTGGGATGCATCAGTTACTATTTTGTTAAAATGTTTTACAACTGTATTTATTGAATTGAATGCAAAAACATCAACTTTTTTGAAGCTTGTTGTATGTACTGCATTGAGTGAGGTTAGGCCAATTGGTAAAAGCCTGGTGTTGGTTTAGCAGTTCGGGTGGCTGACTTGGGATCTTAGGGTCCTGAGTTTGAGCCCCGTTGGCTGCTGAACTAATACCAGGTGGGGTTGACTCAGCCTGTCATCCTTCCGAGGTCGGCAAAATGAGTACCAGTGTACTGGTAATATGAACACTACATCAACGGCATAGCCGTGTCCCTAACCAATGATGCAACCAGCAGCCATAAGGCTGCACTTGAAAGAAAGAGAGGCCAATTGGTTTTGTTAAAGTTGATATGTGTTCTTCAGTTCTTCTGTGATCTTTAGTAATGGATTTGGGGTTGAATTTATGTGTGACGATAATGGGAAGGTAAAACACACAAGGAACTTTGGTGCAGGAGGAGGCCATTCGGCCATTCGGTCCATCATGCGTGTTCTACACCAATCCCAGTGTTGTTACCCATCACACGTAAGCTACCTACCATCCACACAAGCCAATATCTGATGAAAGGTTAGAAGTAGTGTGCCAGGATGTGGTAGTCTTGAGTATGGGATGGCATACAGTTATATCAGAGGACGTGGGAGATTCCTGAGGGTGAATAGGGAGCCTCGTTGGTGAGTTGTGATCATTAAGGATGTTTAGGAGGTCCATTTGTTCTGAACAGGGCTTTCAAAATGATGTATGAATGCTAAACAAGGCCTTTTGTCCATGCGTTTCCAATGACTCGGTTCTGCTCGCCAAGAACTCTTAACCTGCTGTTACTAACATGAAATATGTAATTCAAATCTTCTTTTAAACATAATTTTCAACATTTAGAGGGAAGAATGGAAATTTCGAAATGGTTCACCAAAATGGTTCCGGTCCTAAATGTAAATCGGACTCTCAGAAATATGAGAAATATCCTTTGATGGGAGGTGTCTGGTTTGTACCGTTTCCTTTTAGCAACAGGTAAGCCTCCCCAGTAAAGCCTAAAATTAAAGTTTGGTTTCTGATAAACATACACAGGCACTCTCAATCCCATGATGGCCATATTCTTTTTGGACCGCCATATGACCTTGACCATCAACACTTGTGAATAGAATGTAAATTAAGAAAATGTGTCCCAATCTACAATCCATCCATAAAACTCAAGAACATGAAAATCGGAGGAAGATTATACAAGTTATGATGAAAACGGTGTTTTTTTGTTAATTTTGTCACAATCCGCCTGTGTGTGCACGTTTCTGTCTGTGCCGTCACTGATGACTTGCCAATAAACGATGAAACCGGTCGAACGATTGATGGGGGGGGGCACGTAGCTTTGGAATTCTGTGAATGTATGTTCTCCGTGGGAATGTCTGCAGCTGTACAGGAACCCAGGTAGAGTTTGAAACAGCAAAGGGCTGACATTGTGTCGGTTTTCTTGGTTGCTTTCTTTTGGCTAGTAAGAGCAGGCGGTTAATTAATTACCCAGTCAGCTGGGGATAATTGATTAGGTAAGAGCTGATTGGTTGTGTTCTCTCAAATTACAGGTGAGAGATGTGAATGGGTCTTGAGATATATACATATACATAATGAACACTACAATAATATAATTAATAACTTTGAAAACTCATTTATTCAGTGTCATAGACGTATCGAGTTAATAACAGCTGGCAATTTCAGATCTAGGTGAATTGGGTGGGCCTGTACTTTCACTCTCAGCAAAAAAAAGTACATAAAAATACAAATTTCACCTTGATACGTCCTACATACTGTAAGTGTATGAGAATATGGGACGAGATTAGAGAGAGAACATCGGTGCAGCTGTTCCAAAGTGGAGAAGATGCGGTAATATATGGATTCATTTTTAGCTCGCCTGTTCGAAGAACAGAGAGCTATAGCGATACCCCGGCATGAGCGTCAGCGTCAGCGTCAGCATGAGCGTGAAAATGTTAAAGTTTTTGGTGCAAGTTATTTAGAAGCTTGCCATTCATGTAATATGTGTACTAGGATGCTGATATTTGGCGTGGACATTCCTTCGGGGTATATTATTGATGTAGTGAAGTTGAAATGAAAAAATAATTTCAAATGTTTAAATTTTTGACCTGTTTTGAACTTAACTTTTTTGTAGCACATCAACGTTAACATTTTTGGTGCAAGTTATTTAGAAGCTTGCCATTCGTTTAATATGTGTACTAGGTGCTGATATTTGGCGTGGACATTCCTTGGGGTATATTATGATGTAGTGAAGTTGAAATGAAAAATAATTTCAAATGTTTAAATTTTTGACCTGTTTTGAACTTAACTTTTTTGTAGCACATCAACGTTAACGTTTTTGGTGCAAGTTATTTAGAAGCTTGCCATTCATTAAATGTGTACTAGGATGCTGATATTTGGCATGGAGGTTCCTTTGGGGTATATTATTGGTGTAGTGAAGTTGAAATTAACAAATAATTTTAATTTTTAAAAAAATTTCAACCTAAGATGGTGTCAAAGCCACCCAATGCTTGCCTGTTTATACTAG
>CM068953.1:38228671-38264194 GCA_035128595.1 Eptatretus atami | reverse complement strand
TTGGTGTCAAAGCCACCCATGCTCGCCTGTTTATACATTTATTTTACAAGACTAGTCTAATAATATTTTTATAAAGCATTGCAGTGAAGTCTGATCCAAATAATTTAAAGCAATATATGCATTTGTATATTGTAATCAGTAAAAAAGTTGTGGTAGATAAAAACATTAGAAAGGATAACTTGCACCAAAACTTTAACATTTTCACGCTACGCCTCCGCGGGGTATCGCTATAGCTCTCTGTTCTTTCGAACAGGCGAGCTAAAAGTAATATGTAGTGTTTTGACTTCACAAATATTGAGTCTCTGAAAAAGTGCACCAACAAAATTTTTTCATTTGGACTTTGCATCCCTAGTACACATATTATAATGAATGGCAAGCATCTAGTATAAACAGGCAAGCATTGGGTGGCTTTGACACCATCTTAGGTTGAAATTTTTTTAAAAATTAAAATTATTTGTTATTTCAACTTCACTACACAATAATATACCCCAAAGGAACCTCCATGCCAAAATCAGCATCTAGTACACATATTAAATGAATGGCAAGCTTCTAAATAACTTGCACCAAAACGTTAACGTTGATGTGCTACAAAAAAGTTAAGTTCAAAACAGGTCAAAATTTAAACATTTTGAAATTATTTTTTCATTTCAACTTCACTACATCAATAATATACCCCGAAGGAATGTCCACGCCAAATATCAGCATCCTAGTACACATATTAAATGAATGGCAAGCTTCTAAATAACTTACACCAAAAACTTTAACATTTCACGCTCACGCTGACGCTGACGCTCACGCCGGGGGTATCGCTATAGCTCTCTGTTCTTCGAACAGGCGAGCTAATATGAATCCATATATTACCCGCATCTTCTCCACTTTGCGAACAGCTGCACCGATGTTCTCCTCTAATCTCGGTCCCATATTCTCATACACTTATGTAGACGTATCAAGGTGAAATTTGTATTTTTATGTACTTTTTTTGCTGAGAGTGAAAGTACAGGCCCACCCAATTCACCTAGATCTGAAATTGCCAGCTGTTATTAACTCGATACGTCTATGACACTGAATAAATGAGTTTTCAAAGTTATTATTATATTATTGTAGTGTTCATTATGTATATGTATATATCTCAAGACCCATTCACATCTCTCACCTGTAATTGATGAGAACACAACCAATCAGCTCTTACCTAATCAATTATCCCCAGCTGACTGGGTAATTAATTAACCGCCTGCTCTATAGCCAAAAGAAAGCAACCAAGAAAACCGACACAATGTCAGCCCTTTGCTGTTTCAAACTCTACCTGGGTTCCTGTACAGCTGCAGACATTCCCACGGAGAACATACATTCACAGAATTCCAAAGCTACGTGCCCCCCCCATCAATCGTTCGACCGGTTTCATCGTTTATTGGCAAGATCAGTGACGGCACAGACAGAAACGTGCACACACAGGCGGATTGTGACAAAATTAACAAAAAAAACACCGTTTTCATCATACTTGTATAATCTTCCTCCGATTTTCATGTTCTGAGTTTTATGGATGGATTGTAGATTGGGACACATTTTCTTAATTTACATTCTATTCACAAGTGTTGATGTCAAGGTCATATGGCGGTCAAAAAGAATATGGCCATCATGGATTGAGAGTGCCTGTGTATGTTTATCAGAAACCAAACTTTAATTTTAGCTTTACTGGGAGGCTTACCTGTTGCTAAAAGGACGGTACAAACCAGACACCTTCCATCAAAGGATATTTCTCATATTTCTGAGAGTCCGATTTACATTTAGGACCGAACATTTGGTGAACCATTTCGAAATTTCCTCTTCCCTTAAATGTTGAAAATTTATGTTTAAAAGAAGATTTGAATTACATATTTCATGTTAACAGCAGGTTAAGAGTTCTTGGCGAGCAGAACCGAGTCATGGAAACGCATGGACAAAAGGCCTTGTTTAGCATTCATACATCATTTTGAAAGCCCTGTTCAGAACAAATGGACCTCCTAAACATCCTTAATGATCACAACTCACCACGAGGCTCCCTATTCACCCTCAGGAATCTCCCACGTCCTCTGATATAACTGTATGCCATCCCATACTCAAGACTACCACATCCTGGCACACTACTTCTAACCTTTCATCAGATATGGCTTGTGTGGATGGTAGGTAGCTTACGTGTGATGGGTAACAACACTGGATTGGGTAGAACACGCATGATGGACCGAATGCCGAATGGCCTCCTCCTGCACCAAAGTTCCTTGTGTGTTTTACCTTCCATTATCGTCACACATAATTCAACCCAAATCCATTACTAAAGATCACAGAAGAACTGAAGACACATATCAACTTTAACAAAACCAATTGGCCTCTTTTCTTTCAAGTGCAGCTTATGGCTGCTGGGGCATCATTGTTAGGGACACGGCTATGCCGTTGATGTAGTGTTCCTTTACCAGTACACTGGTATCATTTTGCCGACCTCGGAAGGATGACAGGCTGAGTCAACCCCACCTGGTATTAGTTCAGCAGCCAACGGGGCTCAAACTCAGGACCCTAAGATCCCAAGTCAGCCACCCGAACTGCTAAACCAACACCAGGCTTTTACCAATTGCCTAACCTCACTCAATGCAGTACATACAACAAGCTTCAAAAAAGTTGATGTTTTTGCATTCAATTCAATAAATACAGTTGTAAAACATTTTAACAAAAATAGAACTGATGCATCCCAAAATTTCATCCGTGAAGGCCATGTTGTAAATTTCAATCCCAACTTCACAAGAGAGAGAAAAGAATTCATAAAACAAAGAAATACTCTCAACAAAAAGAAAACCTCAACTTTCACGATTAATAGTAATTAGTACCTTAAACAACACAATCACCACACTCATCAACAACAAAAAAAAAGATAAACTGGAAAGATTCATCAGCAGTCTTGACGATAAACAAACAGTAGAAACTCCGGCAGACTGTATCAAACATACACAGCTCAATAGCAACCCGCCCCATCACACGAATCAGTAATCGATCAAGACGACACAATCCCAAACAAAAAGCAGCAATAAGTCCCCATCTCATGGACTTACTACACTTCAAGCAGTCACAAACCCAGCATTCCCAGAAACAGATCAATCACAAAAGGCTTAAATAAATTGAAGTTTGACAATGAAGCTCCACCACCTTTCACCTTTCAATCAGTTATAGATACGATGATTAACAAAAATGCCAAAACTACAATTCTACAGGACCGGTGCTGGCGCACCTAATTTCGCGTCGGGCACTCAGATTTTACAAGTGGTTGGGTTTGGTTGCCGGTTGGGCACCCTCAAAAATCACATAATGAACATCAATTTCTACCCGGTACATAAGGATACACAAGGAAATTAGACGAGGAGGAGGCCATTCAGCCCATCATGCCTGTGCCACATTTTATATAAACCAGACAAATTTATATAAAAAGAAAAATGCAAAATATTTTTTATTGTTTTTTTTTTAAATAGTTTTTTTGTGGGGAATTGGGGGGGGTGGTGAAGGCAGTCTTGGGTGAGAACACACAACATCAAGTACACACCACCCCTTGACGAGCACCCACAGACAGCATTCCGCACACATGCATGCAATCACCCATCCATACTCAAGCTACCTAAAAATCTTGCCAAATCCCTATGCCCCTCTATCTCCTAACTTCCAACTAACTATCTAACTCCAATTTAAACGTATCTACTGTTTCTGCTGCCACTAACCTTTCCAGGGAGACCATTCCATGCATTAACTACCCTCTGAGTAAAGACCCCTGCCTTACTACTATCTTCACTCTTCCTCTTCTTTATTATCAGGCTATGGCCACTGGTCCCATCACTGTCAACTCTGTTAAAGAATTCATCTGCACTTATTTTATCTGCACACCTTTCATTATCTTATACTCTATCATATTTCCTCGTAGCCACCTCCTTTATTGCGTATAAAGCCCTGTCTCTTTCAGCCGGTCCTCATAGCTGAGTCTCACTCGGCCCAGAATCAATGTAGTAGCGTTGCACCGAACCCTCTCTGTGGCAGCTATGTCCCTCCTGAATTGTGGTGACCAAAACTGCACACAATGTTCTGGACTTCTTTAAATTCAGCCATTTGTCAAACAATGCCATTGGATATTTGGTGCTGTTGAGATATATTTGCACTAATTAAAATATATAACCACTTATGGACACACAAAGAAATTCCTCTTTTTGAAAAAAAAACACACACAATCAATTATACCAATCTTGAAACTTGACAAACGTCCCAATAATAACCCAACATCATATTGACCCATTTCTCCTTTTATTCTCCACAAGAAAAATACAGGAAAGCTCATCCGAAATAAAATCTCCCTTTTATTCCTCCAACCGCATCACAGCACGGCTTTCATCCACTACACTCAACAACCACTCATCTCTCAACATTCACACAAATACAATCATTATAGATGGCTTCAACAAAAAACAACCCATTGAGAACTGTCCTCGTGGCAAGAGACACGGATGAAGCTTTTGACACCTACCCACCATATTCTCAGAGGGAAAAAATAGTCAGCAGCAACATGCATACCAACAATAAGAAATGGCTTAGCAAATTTGTCTGATCATCAACAATTACCACATCCTCTCTTTCGTCACACTTCTACACTAACGATGTCCCACAGAGCCCTCACTCTTAAATCTATCTCAATGACCTCTTGACCCCTCAAGCAGACTCACTACTTCTATCATATGCAGATGATCTAACTATTGCTTCACAACATTCCGATTTTGTTCAGGCTACCAAACCGTTCAGCAAGATCTCCATGTAATCTTAAAACGGGTTCACACCAAACCACATGACTTCATCTCCATCCAAATCTTCCATAACCCTTTTCATCCGACGCACATGAATCCAATGAATATACAACCATTACTCTCCTCAATCAACAATTTCCTCTTGACACATATCCAACATAACTGGCATCACCTTGGACCCCCCCCCCCCATATGACTTTTACACAAATACCGAACAATCACTGTCACGGTAAACCACTCACTAATACAACCTTAGGACAACACAAAGATCATTCTTAACATCCCACAAACAGTTCATTCGGACAACCATCAATTATACCAGCCCGAAGTTGAGCCGCTACTCCTTCAGAACCATCCATCACAATTAGGACCATACTCTGTGCAGAGCATTGGTGCTGCCTAAGCAGTCTCCTGGCTATTGGGCACAATCCTGGAGAGTCACCACCCAAACACAGGATACCAGCAAGCTGGTACTCATTTTGTCAACCTCAGGAGGATGACAGGCTGAGTCAACCCCACCTGGATTAATTCAACAGCCAAGCAGGATTTGAAACTCAGGACCAAAGGATCCAAGCCCACAAACCTTACCATTAAGCCAACACCAGGCATTTCAGACCATAATATACAATACATAAATACAAAACAAATCTCTCAGGATAGCAACAGATTGCACAGGATTTACAACATAGCCACTCACAAGCTCAAAGAAAGTACTCTCAGATGTAATCCAGGAAATATGAAAGGCATTCAATTCAATCCCTCTGCCGCTCAACATCTCTCTCACCAATGTCACTTTTGGTCACCAATCCTCCGCGCCAAACAACATGTGAAACGTACAACTGTGCACATCATTACTCTCATATATCCTTAATATTACACCACTCACTCTCCCCCCCCCCACAAACCCCCAAGTGCGCACTCACAACTATCTATTCATCACAGTCCATAGAATACCTCGGCCTCAAACAACATCTTCAACCACCTTCCCCCCCCCCTGAAAAGTTAACTCTTATAGAACAACACTTAGTTGCGAAATGAGAGTCCATCTGGACACCACCTATCCTAATGCAATATCAACAAGGGCTCCAACCCATACTAAACCCCACATGTCTCCTCCGTCTCAAACAAAAGTCAAACAATACCATCACTAGACCAAGTCAATTTTGCATACCCAACACGTACCGCACGGTCGGGGTATCAACTTGAAAAAAACACTTTTGCCTGCTCAGGGTTTGAAGAAGGTAACTCCACCATTGTGTCCTTCCATTAGTGGACTATGTTACTGACCTTATAAAGACGCAGTGAAGCCAAAAAAAGGCAAGAATTGGATGAAAAATACTGAGATGTGCTACAATGATATTGGATGTAAATTTGGCTTCCGTCGCACTGTTCTCAGAAGATTGGTCGCAAACAACAACAAAACCACTGATGTTATAGACAGCCTCGATGTGGATGACCTACGGTGACGGCTAACAAATGCAGGTCTTATCGGAGTTGTCAGACATATTCCTTTTGCTACAAGCACGGTTTGTGGCATGGATGGAATCTCCTTTGGAGGTCATCCACGACAACTGTCCAGAACCAACTTTGTTCTGCAGGTAACAAAGCATGGAGACCAATAACATGTCCCACCTCACCCCACAACACAAATCAACCAACTCGGTTATTGGTCCAAGAATGCCAAGTACATTTGTTTGTTTTTGATGAGAGCTGGTTTATCTTGCACATGACAGTGTGTAGACTCGGTTGTGGCGACCGAACACACTCTATATACCCGAGAACAGTGTAGAGACCATTGCCATTTGGTGGAGGATCTGTAATGACGTGGGGTGAACTTCCAATTGTCACTGTCCAGGGTAACCATCCATCCATCCATTGGACCATACTTGTTCAGAGTGTTGGTGCTACCATAGCAGTCTCCCTGAGCTATTGGCACAATCCTGGACGGGTCACCACTCTGACACAGGATACCAGCAAGCTGGCACTCATTTTGCCAACCTCAGAAGGATGACAGGTAGAGTCAACCCCACTGGTATAATTCAACAACCGAAGGGATTTGAACCCAGGATCCGAGGACCCCAAGCCCACCACCCCAACCAGTAAGCCAACACCAGGATATAATATATATATATATATATATATATATATATATATATTATATATATATATATATATATATTAGTGCAGGCAGCTATAATACAGTGCAGGTGGCTCTGTGGGACATTCAAAATGTTTTGTGAATGAGACAATTGCAAGAGTTCAAGAAACACTTGCTGCTACATCGACTTCTTTAACGACAAGCAATTATTCCACCTTCTGGTGTGGTCCGCGAGGAGTCTTTGTCTGGGCTTTCACGAACGAGCTGGCCAGGCCTGATGTTCGACTGGAGGTGATTGGAGCAGTATTTGAAATTTATTCAGTGTGCGGCGATAACTGCCTACTCTTTGCGATAAAACACCGTGGATCCATAACGACCAGTGCCAGCAGACGGTCCTCCGCTTCAAGGTCTTTCATTCAAAGATGGACGGTCGGCACACACATTGAAGAAACACCAGGGTGACACTTTACAAATCTATGATTAAAACTCAACATCATGAAAATCGGAGGAAAATCATTCAAATTTTAATGAAAAAGTTTTTTAGTTAATTAGATCACAATCCGTAAAAAAGTAGGTCAAGGACACAAAAAAATTATCAGGTGCACACCTTCAGTGCAGGTACGCAAATATGACGCAAGAACATCTTGGAAGCCAAGCGGTCTTTAAGATTCCGCATTGGCAATATTATGGTTTAGTACTCCGAGGGACCTAAGAAACTCTAGGCATCCAACCAGGTACCATTAAAAACTAGGAGGTACTAATTGTAGAAAGAAACCTTACAACGGGCTATAAGCTCCCCAGATCCTCCGGGGGGAGGCTCACAAATTCACAACCGTTTCTTGGACTGTTGCGTCTCTTTGGAAGTTTCTGAAAAGCACCTTCCACGCAAGGATAAAGCACATCAGGTTTTTAATTCTCCTCTAAAAATGCCACTACTGAGTGGCCTTGCTCCTTCAGCAGATTTCTCAGGTCTGAAGGATGACAGGTCGTCCTTAAATTCTCAACCTGCAGTGGTCAAAGTGTTATTATATGTGTGTACCATCGACGAACGGACTAGGAAAGCACAAAGCATGGTCAAAATTGGTCTTACCTAATTTTAGAGGAATTCACTCTTCCACCAGCAGGTCATCCGCTCCTCGCTGCCTTCGGCCTTGTTTGCTCAGGAAGTGAAGTTTTGATGCAGATCAAGTTGGTCAGGCAAAAGGAAGAGAAGTGGTCGACTGGGGCAAGCCTGCAACGTTTCTGCTTTATCCTGCACGTCAATTAATTTTTCAGATGGACATACTACGAAGGCCGGCGCAACAGCGCGCAGATAAAATCACAAAATTGCTCCGAGCCATATAGACAGGCACACGATCGCAAAGTGAAACCAATTTGTTTGAGAGTTCCAGCATCGTTGAGTGCATACCATATATGTGCAGGGTTACGTTGTGACTCAGATCTGAAAAAAAAAGTACCTTCTCGTTTCGACTGCAGCGCCAATGCCAGCCGAGCGGTTGCAACCAGGCCTTGAAGAGCGTGGAAACGAATCACCTTGATTCATCGATAATTCCAAAACTCTCAATTATTTCCACCTTTTATATGTAGGGTTAGTCAGTTATCGTTTTGAGTCCAAATCGGCCTTCGTTCAAGTCTTTCACGAACCGGCTGGCAAGGCCTGACGTTCAACTGAAAGCTGATTTGGACAGTCATTCGTTCAGGGTGGCGAGGATAACATCGTCTCCTCTTCGGAGACGTTACACTGGGATGTTTAGCGTCCACTAATTAATGCTATCAGACAAGACACCAAGTTTAGCTGTCTATCCGTAGAGTCAGTAGACAGTCAGGCTGAGCGCAGTCAGTAGAGCACATACTCTCCACCAGGCTGGATGGCTTAATGGAGAGTGTACACTCTAGTCCATCCTCCCAGCCCAATGTACAATTACCTATTGAGAAATAAACATTCAAGCCATTTTTGCATCATTATGAATATCTCATAACAGAAAGGTTTTGAAAGTCCCCGTGAATGTAATTGTGTGTGCAACTCTAAAAGACATGTTTTCAAACTTCGTCATTGTGACGTCACAGGTAATCATAAAATAAATTATTGTTTCTGCTCATTTCCATCGCCAACAGGCGTAGGATTGTGCAATGACATGTGTTGGGTTTAAATTGCGGTTTTAACAATTTTCCATGCCAGGCTATTAATTTCCTGCTGCCTGGAAACAATATCTCGCAAATTGTTTATTCCTCTTTCAAATGTCTCAAACATGGAACTCATCGTGATAACTCATTCTCCGAATTTTGTGAAAGGGTTGTAAATCAATTCACCTTGAATTGTGAAAAGGAAACAAATTTGGAGGAACTTGGAGGAACAGACATTATTATATAAGAATGAACAGGCATGTACCCTCCTTGTGTGTCCTCCTCCTCCTTCTTTAATACCCCCATCCTCCCCTTCCACCAAAAGACAAATAAATATTTTTAATACAAATTAAAATTCAAAAAAAATATTCTCAATGTTATTTTACCTTTTTTTTTTTTTCTATCGACCCATCTGTGTCCATATTTACCTGCAGCCCATCACCAGGATTTCCCAAAGGGGGGGGGATGGGGAAAATTAGGAAAACGAACAGTGTTTTTATTGTCCCAACAATTCAGTGGGTCCGAATAGGGGGTCTTGGGTATAACAACCCCCCTGGAAAATTTCCAAATTATGCTTCGATACAATCATTTTCCGCATTCGAAGAGACTATTTGGGATTGCAATATTTCGTGGTTTTACAAATTTCAACCCTCTTATCAAGCCAAAACCAATCCGTCATCACATTCATTTGTGCACTTCAATTGTTACAGATTATAAATTGTGGTCATAACTACCCCTACTTTCATCGAAATTTATTTGTTATCGATAAGCATGTCCTTCATCCACAACAGTCTGCTATTTATATGAACGGTACATGGGTACATTTTCCTTGACGTTGACATCATGACCTTCGCAACGAGGTGACCGAGGTTGTGTGTTCACCGAGGCTGCGTCTGTCTGTTTGTTTGTAACTTGCCAAAATGGAAGATTTTTCCAAGTGCTGTTTAGTAGTTGGTTGTGTGCGTTTTCTGTTTGTATTTATATTTATCGCCTACAAGGTCACAAGTTTAAACCCATCTTCACGAAACTTCACCACATGGTAGAGTTCGTCATAAGCAAAACCCTATTGTTTTGAGGTCAAAAAGTCAACATAGGTCGACAAATTTGTCTAATTTCTAAAATCCTCGATTTTCATCCGATTGACAAAATTTGAACAGGATTTGCATATCAGGTCATTGAAGTCAACAACCAATTATTTTTGAGCTCAAGTTAGGCCAAAGTCAACATCGGTCGAATTTCTAAAACTGTCAATTTTCATCCGATTTGACTTGAAATTTGAAGAGAATTTATGTTTGAGGTCACTGAATTCAACGAGCCAATTATTTTTAGGTCAACATAGGCCCAAAGAAAGGCACCAACTAAGGTGCTATTCTAAAATCCTCAATTTTCATCGATCGACTCCAAATTTCAAGAGGATTTGCATGTAAGTCACTGAATTCAACAAAAGTATTTTTTGAGGTCAACATAGGTCAAAAGGTTAAACATAGGCCAAGGTCAACAACTAAGGTTGTATTTCTAAAATCCTCAATTTTCATCGATTGACTTGCAATTTGAAAGGATTTCTATTTCAGGTCACTGAATTCAACCACCAATAGTTTTTAAGGTCAAATTTGTTTTATGGGTTTCGTAAGTATCGTGCTCTGCACGACATCTTTCTTGTTTGTTTGTCTGTCTGTGTTTCTGTGAGCAGAATATTTGAAAAAGTTGTGGATGGATTCGGATTAAATTTGGTGGACAGGTTGGGTGTGATGGTTAGATTAATTGATTCGATTTTGGTGAAGATCCAGGATTTTTTTTAAATTCCTTAGTGATTCTTCACCATTGAGAGGACGGATGGGGCCAAAACGATACATAACACGATATTTCAAAAAGTTAAAGACGGATTCGGAATAAACTAGTTGGATGACTTGTTCGTGACAAGAACAAGCCGATTAAATTTTAGTTCAGGTCCGAATCCAGATCCGACCTATCAGTGGGATACAAAACAGAAACTGTTCAGCCTGCTGGAGTGTATCGCTCTACCGAGAGTGCTGTTTCTCTAATTTTTATTAAGATATCCTTTGCATGCCTTTTACATTTAAAGGTCACCAATATAGTAGCTTCTGTGGCTAAGTGGTCCCCACCTACCCCCCCCCCAGACTGGGCTGCAGCCGACCTGGTGGCTTAAATCTATCGGGTCCTGTCAGTCAGTCAGTGCGTCCGTGTGGAGCCTCTACTCGAAAAGGACTGACTACTGGAAAAAGATGTCTTACATATTCAGTAGATGTATTTCAGTCATTCAACCTCCTGGGTCTCACCACCAGCCATGATCTTTCTTGGGTAAACCACATTTCAAAGTTAGCCTCCAAAGCAAGCCGCGACTGGGCATCCTGCATCATCCAAGTCATTCCTTGGCAAACCTCAACTCCTATCCACCTACAAGGACTTCATCTGCAGCTTCATGAAGTACTGAGCTATCTCCTCTGCCTCACATCTTGCTCAGCTTGATGACGTGAATCCAAGGCCTTTTTGATTAAGGGAATCTCCCATGATGAACCTGAGTCGATGGGTCTATCACTTCGTCATTGCAGACAGTCAGTGGTCTCTCTGTCTTCCACCTCCTCCTTTCTCATCCTCAAAGCCTCTGCTCGTTTTTTGGTACGCATTTTGCCAACCATGGAAGGATGGCAGGCTGAGTCAACCCCACCTGTATTAATTCAATGGTCACAGGATCCCAAGCAGCCACTCTAACCCGAAGCCAAAACCAGGCTTACGATAGAAGTGATCGTGCTTCCTGTTTTCAACCTTACAGAACCAACACTTGTCCAATGACTCAGTCCCACCATTTTTATAAAACATTCGTGTAGTGTCCTTGGTCTTGGCATTATATAATGATTCATTCTTCGTCCAATTGAGCTGACCTCTTCTTAGCCATTCCAATGAGTCATATTTGTCTATCCCCAATCTGTCTAACTTTTTTAAAAATTTCCTTGCTTTTGTCTTTCTCCCAGTTGTCACTAAAAATCTTTGGTATTTTGTCTTGCATCTTTCTTTGTCTTTTGTGGAAATAATTATCTCCATACGAAGGTGAGGAGGTCTTTTCACCCCGTCTGTTGGTGGTCGCTAGCTACCGATATTCTCAGGTTTTTCGTCTGTCTGATATGTATGTAATGGACAGCTCTGAGAGCCAGAGGAGTCAAACCGATTTTGATGAAATTGACTGGATAGGTTCATACCAGGATCTAGTTGGATGCTTTGAGCACCGTTGCTATGACGCCACCGTGCCCTAGCAACGGGACTTTTAAATTTTTGAAAAAAATCCGAAAAATATTTATATATATATACTTTTTTTTCGAAATCAAAATCGGCTTCGCGCTTTATGCGCACAATAATCAACCTCTTTGTCAAAAAATTTCAGCCCGATCGTCAAAACTGTATGACTAGTACGCAATTATGTAGCGACACCCACGTCGCCTACCGGCTTGTCTGTCTGTTTGTCTGTTTGACTGTGCACAGGATATCTCAAAAAGTTGTGGACGGATCCAGATAAATTTTGTGGACAAGTTCGGTGTGCGACAAGGACGAACTGATTCGATTTTTGATAGATCCGGATCTGGCTCCGAAATTATATAATTTTCATTGTGAATTCTCTCCCTGAGAGATAAGAATCTCCCTCTACTCTCTGGTTCTTGAAGTTTCTCTCTTCTGAATTGATCCTTCCACAAAAGTGCTTAATCCACTTTGTTAATTACATGATATTCACGGGCTCTATAATGTACTAATACTTGCTGGTTTTTCTTCTTTCCTCTTTTTACTCTTTACTTGTTTTCTTTCTCTTTATACTCAATTGTTTCTACCTTTGCTTCTTTCTTTGCCAGTGAAGGTTTTTTTTGCTTTGCACTCCCTGGAATTACTGCTGCACATAAAGGGGGCGTTTTTCTGAAGATATTAATCGGCCGCACAGTATTCAAGCCAATAGCGACGCTTGTTATGAACATAAATTCAAATCTTTTGTTGTTTAATTTTTTTAGTGATGACTCTCATGGTTAATGAATGACACTTCCTGTTGTGTTCATGTTGTTTTGTTTTGCGAGAGGACATTTGGGAGTTTTGGTGTAATTGAGGAATATTGGTTTCAGCGACTATAATTTAGCTCATATGGGTAAAAAGAACAATCTGTTTGGATACAGGATCACGTGACCAGAAACAGCCCACTGGATATAAGCCAGGTACTGTCATGTGCTGATTGATATGTTGTTGTGAGGCCACATTTTGGGAAATGAATTGCCATATGAGGATAAGATTTGAAGATGCCATGGAGAAGTAGTGGGTAGAACAACAAGAATAGAAAGTGAGGCGAACAAAGTGAGGAGACTATATATCTATCTATAATCCAGCAATTTTGTGTGTGTGTGTGTGTGTGTGTGTGTGTGTGTGTGTGTGTGTGTGAGACGCTGTTTCTCGACAACCACTGGTCTGATCTAATTGAAACTTCCCAGGTATTGCTGGGGCCTGAGTATGTGCCTTTTCAAGGTTTGATATTAATCGGACAAGAGGTTCCCAAGTTATGGCCATTTATTTACCAAACAATGACAAGACACGTTGCTGCGTGGCGTGGCCGATGGGAAAGGGCGCCATAGTTACCGTGGCGTAGGAGTGGCAATGGTCAATGGCAGAGGAATGTCATGGCAAGCAAAGACAGGGAGGTAAACTTGATTTTAATTTGGATTTTAATTAACTCTGTGTGTGTAAGTATCACAGCAGTTTTACTTCAATGCAAGCGATAATTCGTGGAATGCATTGAACATTCCGTACGGGCACGCACCACTTCCGGATAGTGATGACTTACTGTATTCTAGTAATTTCTTTATTTCTTATGCGCATTTATAGATAAACACAATGCCCCATCCAGTCGTCGTTTACGAGAGCAAGGAACGGCCTGTGTGGTTGTTTTGAAAGTTTTTTTTTTTTTTTTGGTTTGCCTGGCGCACGTCCGGCCACGCACGTACGGCCATGCGAGAGCGAAGGAACGGCCTGTGTGGTTGTTGTTTCTGGCACGCGTTTGAATTATATATATATATTTTTTTCCACGTACGGCCATGCACGTACTAGTATATACAAAAATGAGTTGGGGGTTAATGAGTCATCATTTATCTCTTAATGATTGTGAGTATAAGTGTTTACAACCCCAATTAGCAATGGCCAGGATTGGATGTTATGGAAGGCTTCTGTCATCTTCACCCTCATGTCTGTCTTCTCATTTTCCCTCTCAAATCACAACATACAACTCTACTTCAACATGGTGTGGTGTGTCCACATGGGCTACTACAACTCCTCACAAACACTGGAAAGGAATACCACGTGTGCTACCACAGCACACGTGGAATTCCTCCAAAGCACTTCCACGTGTGTTGCCTCAGCTTTCCCGGCATAGGCTTCGATACGTTCTGCAAATGACACGAATGTATGTGACGTGCAATGCCTTGACAGAAAACACGTACAAAATGCATTTCAATCTTCCTCACTACGTAAAGTCTTACAATTAAGCGACATAGAGAGATCTATCTGACACTTTAACCCTCCTTAATTGAGTAGTGCTTGCTATTTAATAAAACAGAGAATGGGCTGGTCACAACCGATATGAACCTCGCAACATCATACACGATGTTAGGGTATTAAGGTACGATGCCCAAAGGTCTTTCCAATGGCAGTGAATCATGCATCAGATCTAGATTCGATTCTCTTTGGCCTGATTTGGGATGGAATGGCAGCCAAGACATCCTTTGAATTTGACGATGAAACTTGTGCATTCTCAGCCGCTCTGTAAGCACATAGACTTGGGTTTTTGGGTTTTGTTGTTGTTGTTGTTGTTAAGGTTGATGGCTTCAATGACAAAAGCCAACGTGATGCGAGCCATCATCGATTGATAGTTATGTTGGTTGAAATCTGCAGCATCTGATCCAAATTCAGCCTCAGTTGGTCAATGGCTGTCTGCTTTAAGCAAACGTCCGCACAAGCCGGAGAGGACTGCGGTGGCAAATAGATGCACGTTATCTGGGTATTCAACACTGGTTCATTTTCAAAGTCGTCCACAAAGAAACCGGAGAAAGTCTGTTGTTCTTTTCTTCGATCTTTGCATCGGACGAACATTTGCTCTATGTCACGCATGCAGTGCAATATAAGCTCCTGGGCGGAACCTGCAAAGTGACTCAACCAGGCAAATTTGTTAGATTAGGACCTGGCAGCAAGGTGTGGTTGAGGAGACCTGTCCCTGGAAATCGTGTGCTACAGTCGAACACTACATGTATTTTACCGCGGTTTCCTCGCGTGATACCCTCCATGTGTGGAATATAGCGCACACTGATCCATCAGTTTTATCCGTTGGCTGATGGTAGTACCTTCTCAGCATGTCCATTTGGATAATACGTTTGCATAAAGCCGTATAATTCCTGTTTGTACCTTTCATCGTTATTGAATCGAATTTCAATTGTCTCAAACGATGGATCACCATGGACTTGTTGGTAGGTAGCTTCGGATCAATTCTCTGATGGGCAATGACTTCGTAGTGCTGATATCCGAGAGACCAACATCGTTCTGTACTATAGAAATAAAGTATTTTTGTCCTCTAATGGAAAGAGGTGATGCTCTCCTTTCTTTCATTGAAATCCATTTCCATATTTGAGTGACATCATGAGGTTGATAAGCTTCTTTCCCTTGTTATTGAACAAAGTACGATCTCTATATACTCACTTTCGCATGTCTTACTTACCCGATAATGAATACGTTGATAATGCTAATGCTGAAGAATTGGGTGATGGCTACTCCAATGTCATCAGTGTCGAGAGCGCTTGGATCCACAATTTCGACGATTCCCAACCCAGATTCGTCTTCTGAATCATATGGCTTTCATTGTTTTGTGGAGGAATGAATGTCTCAAGGTGTTAAAGCCCTGGCACAGTTGTAAGCAATAAGACACCAACTTCAGCATTCTTGAAGAAGTACCAGCTTATCAGAAATTGCAAAGATCTTTCTGTCCCAGTAACGTTTTTGGCTCGATATCGATCTACAGTCATCAATTGATTCTCACCTTTTTACAGAGAATATGCACAACTTGCCATCACTTTCAACTTGTATGTTTTCACAATTCCAAAGTCCACTCTCAGTGGAGAGATGGTAGGCAACACGACTTCTTTGGTTTCCGGTATTCTGAATGTTCACCTTCAGACGTGGCTTTACTTATTGATGTTCACAGCCCTGGCGTGAATGTCACCGATCACACAGCTATTTCCTGCTTCTTTTTGGCAAAATCTTGACAAACGTTGAGAAAGGGTGGAAACTGTTTGTTGTCTTCCTCCAGTACGAGACGATTCTTGCCCAATGCGCAAAGTTAGCCACTCAGGTAAGCTTGTGAGCAATTTCCTATTTCCCTAGGCTGTTCGTTTAGAACTTGAAGACAGTCTATATTCTTCATGGCTGCGCACACTGTTCAATAAATCGGGCGGTAGTTACGCAGAGCCTGGCCATCTCTGATGCCAATACGGGTAGGCCAATTGTCTCGTTTCTCTCTGAAATGCGTTGGCCACGAGAACTCGTCCCAGTAACGTACGTTTTGAGTCCCCATCCTTGCATCCTCAATGGCTCAGCGGTTTTGATCAGAAATAACTTCAGGGCATGCTCTTTCGCGGCACCCTCGGTCCCCTAGATATTTCTGAGAATAATAGATTCTTTCTGAATGTGGACTGTTCTTCCTTCTTTTGAAGTTTAAATACTGTTTCCAAGGCGGATAGTAAGAGGCGTTTTCCTGTAAATAAATAGGCTCAGGTTTGGGTATACGTCCAAGGTTAACCTGATTCAGCAAAGCATTTGTCTAAAGTAGACAACTTTAGCATTGTCACGGTTGTATGATCCCCATTACCAGTGTTTTTCATGACGTGTTCAATTTTCAGATTGTGGAACGGCTCTTTGTGACTCTGAGGTCTGGCTCCTGTCCCAGTTAGATGTTTCTCGGTCTGATAGAATGCTTTTCTTTTGCTGGCTCTGCATATGAATTGCTGTTTTCACCGTACGAATGATGATGCCGAGTTTATAGAGTTCTGATCGCTAACACGGTGGGTTGCCGGATCATACTTTTTCAATGAACCGTTCCTTGTTGCTATCAGGCAGTGACGGTCTATGTCTTTGATCTGGGAGAGAACTCTCTTCATGTTCGAGTTCTTGAACACGTTTACTTTTGCTGCGCCATGTCAAGCTCCCTTCATAATTTGAAGCTTCTAGTTCTGCTTGACCTTCCTGTTTGAAGCCTTGCATGATCCTGCTTGATCTTCTGTTTGAAGCCTTGCAAGTTCTTGCTCTTTTCTTTAGTTCTTCCGAGTCGAATATTTAACTTTGTCTTTAATGCAGCAGATTCAGCTGGAGTTCAGCTTCACAGATGTAGTTGATGCCTTTGAGGACCAAGAAGGCATGAGATTTGGAGGAACCCTCAGACTCCTTTAGAAACCCGGGAGTCCCCTTTCTTTCTGTAATGTTACGTTTCGATCTCAATAGATTTTATATTATAATATATATATATATATATATATATATATATATATATCACATGTCGAAGCTCGTATAATGAGCTAACACACAACGCACAGCAAGGGGGGCATGAGACAAGAGGGGCGGAGAGGGAAGACAAAACCTGTGGGGAACAGAGACATTAGGAGATTCTGTGGAAGGGCAGAGGGATGGGGCGAAGGGAACACGGGGTATACAAGATGGATATTATAGGGACTTTCAGGAAGGAAAGCAGGAATTTTGAAAGGGAGGTGGGTTTGGGTGAATTAACGGGGTAGAAAAGATCGAGGTTTGGATGGGGGATGAAAGAGGTGGTGTGAAGCAGCTTGTTTTGAAGGCTCGAGGGAAGAATGGGATTGAATAGAGCGAGGGAGTTTATTCCAAAGGCGGGAAAAGAGGAATGAAAGGTGAAGGTGAGCAGTGATCATGATTTTAGTAGTATTACCAGAAGGGGGTTTTGGCGGACCTTGAGCACCTGCGGAAATATGGGTGGGGACAAATCGCAGACAGAGCAGGTGGGGGGGGGGAGGACTGGAGAGGAGACGGTAGAATCCCTTGAGGCTATCATTGGTCGGACTTTTGTGTCCAACGAGCAGTTGCTGAAGGATTCAAATGAGATTTGTACCTGCATGGTCCCGTGAGCGTCAGCTGCGGCTGTATGGACATGTGGCTCGTTTCCAGGGCTGACGCTGATCCTGCTCAACCAGATTCTCTCAGGGAGGAGCCTCGTGAGTGGAAGAGGCCATGGCCGACCACGGTGCCTCGTGGTTGCAGCAGGTTTGATCGGCATCTCTAAGGAGATGGGGTTGGCCAGGTATCTGCCTGGTGGATTGGCCAGACGGAGGCCGCCTGGAGTACGGCGGAAAGGTGGATGCAGCGCACGCGCTGGCTCCGGCGCAATGCTCCATTCTGATGACTCGAAGACCCTTAAGATCCCTTCAGACTTTGAAAACCTTTAAAACTGTAAGACCGTCGAAGGACCCTTAAAACCTCAATGACTGTAAGACCTTAAAACACCTCTATCACACTGGTGTTCTGGCTTCTCCTGCCCCTACACAGTTTACCCCCTTCCCAACCCTGTCGGTTTCCTGCCCTGATCCTGCTGCCCATTCCTCAGCCTGCTGGCTCTCCGCCTCTCCCACTTCTCAGTCCCAGCCCCACCCGGGCAATGCTGGGTAACGCCTGCTTGTAAATTAATACGATGACAAGCTCTCTGCCAGTTTTTCAGTCTCTTATCTATCGCTTCCTCGTGCATCGTCACCAACCTTTGGTAGCCATTTAACACTCACCACTCCATCATGGCATCTAAATTTACTTCGCAACTCCTCCATTATTCTTTTGTATCATGGATTTGTTGTTGTTGTAATATGGTTGTCCGCCATATCAAATCCGTACCATCCCATCACCCGTGTTTGCTATATCTGCTGTTGGGAATAAGGAGAATTATAAATCCACCAAGGTGCTTTGTTAAACATCAACGAGCGATTGTTACATGGCAATCCTTTCTTGATCATTTATCAATGATCCATAGTTTCTAGTTACCTCACCACGAAGGTGAAGGATGGTGATGTTTTCACCCCTTTCTGTCTGTTTGTTTTGTGTACAGGATTACTCAAAAAGTTGCGGACTGTCAAATGAAATTTTGTGGACAGGTTTCGGTGTGTGACAAGGACTAACTGGTAGATTTTGGTGAAGATCCGCTCCGGATCCGACTAGTAGAATTTTTTTTAAGTGTCTTCTACCATTGAGTGATCGGGCCAAAAACGAATGTATCACGGCATCATCCTCAAAAGTTTGTGGCACGATTCGGAGAAAACTCGGTGGACAGTTGGGTGTGTGACAAGAAGTTTATTCAATTTCTGGTGCAGATCAAGAATCTGACTACGAGAATTTTTTAAAAGTGATTCTTACCATTGAGAGATGGGGCCAAATCGAATATAGTTACTGTTAATATGCATGATATTTCAACAATGTATTGGCAGATATGTTCTCATGGATAGGCATTGCGGGTGGTGGTATGTACTCCACGAGTGCCCTTCTTGGTTACTTTTGTTTTTAAACAATCACATGATATATTCCCGGTGGAAATTGTGCGTATTAAATGCATTTTTTCATTGGTCCGAGCTTATCACTCATACTGCTGTCATCCAAAGCAGAAGCTTCTTGTTTTGTCCATGCCATTGATAACTTACTTTGAATCATCCATGGTGGTTGACCACACAAGCTTCGATGACTCAACGCAACTGCACGCTCTGGCCTCCATACATTATCACGTGCGTTATGAGAACATTATTTTTAACTGTGGTATGGACACCAAATTGTATCATGGATATTTGTTCCACGTATCCATGTGCGTGACGTGGTTCATCGCCATGACTTGAGTGATCAAACTATCCGAAAGTGGATCTCACAGTCGACAACATGCAAGTCACCGATCCTCCTTGACCTCCAACCCTTTGGATGGCTATTGAAACACTGAAAATGAACCTTGTATGATCCTGGAATGAAGACCATGGTGGTCAAGAAGACTTTCCTGAGCCTAATGGCGAGCTCAGGTCCGATTTCCACTTGCTGTGCTCTGGGTTTAGAACATGTCGCTTTTAAAGTGAGTGAAGTTGGTTTATTGTTAGTGAGTGCACCTGTAATGAAACAAGAAAACATTTTAAAATGCAAAGATTTAGGCATGTTCCTCAAAGAGTCTGTGAAAGACCAGGTATGGGATGGGCATGAGAATATGATAATCGTGAAACATCCAACCATCCCAACTACATCTTTCTTTGAATAATGGTTGTCCTGAGAAAAGACAAAGTTATATCCGAACACACTACAGCACGTCACACCACTCAACAATCAAACCAGAAAAGATATCTCTCACTTACCTACAAGAAACCTTCAAACAACAGGTGCGAAAAGAAGATTTGTCATGCACAAACTGAACGCAACAATAATACAGCCCCAACTAGAAGGGCACTCGGTGGAGCGCGTACCTCCGCCACGTAATGCTGATCCAGAGAAATACGGGTTCCAAACAGGTTTTTGAGATTCATGCTACACAGGACTATATGCGTTTTTGGGCTCTTATCTCTCAATGGGAAGAATCACATGAAAAATTATATAATTCCTCGTAAGCCAGCTTCCGATCTTCACCAAAATCGAATCATTCGTCCTTGTCGCACACCGAACTTGTCCACAAATTTTATCTGGATCCGTCCACAACTTTTTTTGAAGATATCCTGTGCACAGTCGAAACAGACAACAGACAGACAAGCGCGGTAGGCGACGTGGTGTCGCTACCTACTTGCGTACTAGTCAATACAGTTTTGACGCTCGGGCTGAAATTTTTTGAAAGAGGTTGATTATTGTGCGCATAAATCGGCAGAAGCGGATTTTGATTTTGAAAAAAAAATAATATATATATAAATATTTTTCGGATTTTTTCAAAAATTTTAAAAGTCCCGTTGCTAGGGGCACGGGTGGCGTCATAGCAACGTGCTCAAAGCATCCAACTAGATCCTGGTATGCAACCTAACCAGTCAATTTCATCAAAACGGTTCGACTCCTCTGGCTCTCAGAGCTGTCATCTAACATACATTCGACAAGACGAAAACCTGAGATATCGGTAGCTCGCGACCACCCAACAGACGGGGGGGGTGAAAACGACCTCCTCAACCTTCCGGTAAGTGGAGATAATTATTTTCCACAAAAGACAAAAGAAAGCCGGCTGCAAGACAAAATAACCAAATTTTTAGTGACAACTGGGAGAAAGACAAAAGAGAAAGGAAATTTTTTTAAAAGAGTTAGACAAGATTGGGGATAGACAATAATGACTCATTGGGAATGGCTAAGAAAGAGGTCAGCTCAATTGACGAAGAATGATCATCTATATTGCCAAGACCAAAGGACCCTACACGAATGTTTTAAAAAATGGTGGGACTGAGTCAATTGGACAAGTTTTCTGTAAGGTTGAAACAGGAAGCACGATACTTCTATCGTAAGCCTGGTGTTGCTTCGGTTAGAGTGGCTGGCTTGGGATCGCCTGTGCCATCTGAATTAATACCAGGTGGGGTTTGACTCAGCTGCATCCTTCCACTGGTTGCAAACTGCGTACCAAAAAACGAGCAGAGGCTGCCTTTGAGATGAGAAAGGAGGAGGTGAAGACAAGGACCACTGACCTGTCTGCAATGAGAAGTGATAGACCGCATCGGACTCAGGTTTCATCATGGGAGATCCTTAATCTAAAGGCCTTGGATTCCACGTCATCAAGCTGAGCAAGAATGTGAGGCAGAGGAATAGATCAGTACTTCATGAAGCGCAGATGAAGTCCCTTGTAGGTGGATAGGAGTTGAGGTTTGCCAGAGGAATGACTTTGGATGATGCAGGATGCCAGTCGGCGGCTTGCTTTGGAGGCTAATTTGAAATGTATGTTTACCAAGAAAGGATATGGCTGTGGTGAGACCAGGAGGTTGAAATGACTTTGCAATACATCTACTGAATATGTAAGACATTTTTCAGTAAGGTCCCAGTCCTTTTCGAGTAGAGGGCTCCACATCGGACACGCACTGACTGACTAAGGACCCGATAGATTTAAGCACCAGGTCGGCTGCAGCCCAGTCTGGGGGGGGGTAGGTGGGGGTAGCCACTTAGCTACAGAACGCTACTATATGTGGTGGACCTTAAATGTAAAATGGCATGCAAAGGAATATCTTAATAAAAATTAGAGAAACACACTACTCGGTAGTAGGCATCGTACCTCCAGCATGGGCTGAACAGTTTCTGTTTTTTGTATCCACTCGATAGGTCTGGATCTGGATTCGGACTGAAACTAAAATGTTTAATCGGTTGTTCTTGTCACGAAACAAGTCATCCAACTATTTATTCCGAATCACGTCTTTAACTTTTGAAATATCGTGTTATTACGTTTTGGCCCAATCCGTCCTCTCAATGGTGAAGAATACAGGAATTTAAAAAAGATCTGGATCTTCGACCAAAATCGAATCAATTAATCTAAAACCATCACACCCAACTGCCACCAATTTAATCGAATCCATCCACAACTTTTTCAAATATTCTGCTCACAAAAGCACAGACAAGACAAACAAACAAGAAAGATGTGTGCAGAGCACGATACTTAGAAACCCATAAAACAAATTTGATCCCTTAAAAACTATTGGTGGTTTGAATTCAGTGAACCTGAAATAGAAATCCTCTTCAAATTGCAAGTCAATCGATGAAAATTGAGGATTTTAGAAATACAACTTAGTTGTTGACTTGGCCTATGTTTAAACCTTTTGACCTCTGTTGAACCTCAAAAAATACTTTTTCGTGAAGTTCAGTGACTTACATTCGCAAATCCTCTTGAATTTGGAGTCGATCGGATGAAAATTGAGGATTTTAGAAATAGCACTTAGTTGGTGCCCTTTGTTGGCCTATGTTGACCTCAAAAAGTAATTGGCTCGTTGAATTCAGTGACCTCAAACATAATTCTCTTCAAATTTCAAGTCAAATCGGATGCAAATTGACAGTTTTAGAAATTCGACCGATGTTTGGAACTTTTGGCCTAACTTGAGCCTCAAAAAAATAATTGTTGTGCTGGACTTCAATGACCTGATACTGCAAATCCTGTTCAATTTCTTGTCAATCGGAAATGAAAATCGAGGATTTTAGAAATTGACAAATTTTGTCGACCTAGTTGACTTTTTGACCTCAAAACAATCGGGTTCTTGCTATGACGTAACTCTACCATGGTGGGTGAAGTTTCGTGAAGATGGGGGTTTAAACTTTGTGACCTGTAGGCGAAACTATAAATAGCAAACAGAATAAACGCACACAACCAACTACCTAAACCGCACATTGGAAAATGCCTTCCATTTTGGCAAGTTACACAAACAAACAGACAGACGCAGCCTCGGTGGAAGCACACAACTCGGTCACCTCGGTTGCGAAGTCATGATTTTTCAACGTCAAGGAAGAAATCGTACCCATGTACCGTTCAATATAAATAGCAGACTTGTTGTGGATGAAGGAACATCTTATCGATAACAAATATATTTCGAGAAAGTAGGGGTAGTTATACACAATCTTATAATCTGTAACAATTGAAGTGCACAAATGAATGGATGACGGATTTGGTTTTTTGCTTGATAAGAGGGTTTGAAAATTTGTAAAACGCACGAATATTGCATCCCAAATTAGTCTTCTTCGAATGCGGAAAATGATTGTATCGAAGCATAATAAATTGGAATTTTCCAGGGGGGGATGCTTATATACCCAAGACCCCCCTATTCGGACCACTGAATTGTTGGGACAGATAAAAAAAACTGTTCAGTTTTCCTAATTTCCCCCATCCCCCGCGCGCCCCTTTGGGAAATCTGGTGATTGGGCCGCCAAGGTAAATATTGGACACAGATGGATCGATAGACACAAGAAAAAAAAAGGTAAAATAACATTGAGAATATTTTTTTTTGAATTTAATTTGTATTAAAAATATTTATTTGTCTTTTGGTGGAAGGGGAGGACTGGGGGTATTAAAGAGAGGAGGAGACACACAAGGAGGGTACATGCCGTTCATTCTTATATACAATGTCTGTTCCTCGCAAGTTTCCTCAAATTTTTTCCTTTTCACATTTAAGGTGAATTGATTTATAACCCTTTCACAAAATTCGGAAGAATGATTATTCACGCATGAGTTCCACTGTTATTGAGACATTTGAAAGAGGAATAAACAATTTGCGAGATATTGTTTTCCAGCAGCAGGAAATTAATGCTGGCATGGAAAATGTTAAAAACGCAATTTAAACCCCAACACATGTCATTGACACATCCTACGCCTGTTGGCGATGGAAATCGAGCAGAAACAAATAATTTATTTTAATGATTACACTGTGACGTCACAATGAGAGTTTGAAAACATGTCTTTTAGAGGTTGCACCACACAATTACATTCACGGGGACTTTCAAAAACCTTTCTGTATGAGATATTCATAATGATGCAAAAATGCTTGAATGTTTATTTCTCAATAGGTAATTGTACATTGGGCTGGAGGATGGACTAGAGTGTACACTCTCCATTAAGGCATCTCCAGCCTGGTGGAATGAGTATGTGCTCTACTGACTGCGCTCAGCCTGACTGGCTCTAACTGGACTCTACTGGATAGACAGCTAAACTTGGTGTCTTGTCTGATAGCATTAATTAGTGGACGTAAGCATCCCATGTAACGTCCTCACGAAGGGGGGGGAGGAGACGAGTTATCCTCGCCACCTCTGAAACGAATGACTGTCCAAATCAGCTTTCAGTTGAACGTCCAGGCCTTGCAAGCCGGTTCGTGAAAGACTTGAAAGAAGGCCGATTTGGTCAAACGAATAACTGACTAACGCCTAACATATAAGAAGGTGGAAATAATTGAGAGGTTTTGGAATTATCGATGAATCAAGGTGAATTCGTTTCCACGCTTCTTCAAGAGCCTGGGTTGCACCGCTCGGCTGCATTGGCGCTGCAGTCGAAACGAGAGGTACGTTTTTTTTCAGATCTGAGTCACAACGTTAACCCTGCAGCATATATGGTGAGCACTCAACGATGCTGGAAACTTCTCAAACAAATTGGTTTCACTTTGGCGAATCGTGTGCCTGTCTATAATGGCTCGGAGCATATTTTGTGATTTTATCTGCGCGCTGTTGCGCCGCCTCGTAGTATGTCCATCTGAAAAATTAATTGACGTGCAGGATAAAGCAGAAACGTTTGCAGCTTGCCCAGTCGACCACTTCCTGCTTACCTTTTGGCCTGACCTACTTGATCTGCATGCAAAACTTCACTTCCTGAGCAGACAAGGCCGAAGGCAGCGAGAAACGGATGACTCTGCATGGTGGAAGAGTGAAATTCTCTAAATCAGGTAAGAACCATTTTGACCATGGCTTTGTGCTTTCCTAGTCCGTCGTCGATGGTACACACATATAATAACAAGCTTTGACCACTGCAGTTGAATTTTAAGGGACGACCTGTCATCCTTCAAGCCTGAAAGAAATCTATCTGCTGAAGGAGCAAGGCCACTCAATAGTGGCATTTTTAAGAGGAAATAATAAATCCTGATGTCTTTATCCTTGCGTGGCAAGGTGCTTTTCACAGAAACTTCCCAATAACGAGACGCACAGTCCAAGAACGGTTGTGAATTGTGAGCCTCCCCCCTGGAGGAGGATCTGGGGAGCCTTATAGCCCGTTGTAAGGTTTCTTTCTACAGATTAGTACCTAGTTTTAATGGTACTGGTTGGAATGCCTAGAGTTCTTAGGTCCCTCGGAGTCTAAACCGATAATATTGCCAATGCGGAATCTTAAAGACCGCTGGCTTCCAAGATGTTCTTGCGTCATATTTGCGTAGCCTGCACTGAAGTTGTGCACCTGATATTTTTTGTGTCCTTGATCCTAACTTTTTACGGATTGTGAATCTAAATTAACTAACAAACACTTTTTCATTAAAATTTGAATGATTTTTCCTCCGATTTTCAATGATGTTGATTTTATCATAGATTTGTAAAGTGTCACCCTGGTGTTTCTTCCAATGTGTGTGCCGACCGTCCATCTTTTGAATGAAAGACCTTGAGCGGAGGACCCGTCTGCTGGCACTGGTCGTTATGGATCCACGGTGGTTTTTATCGGCAAAGAGTAGGCAGTTACTTCGCGGCAACTGAAATAAATTTTCAAAATACCTGCTCCAATCACCTCCAGTCGAACATCAGGCTGGCCCAGCTCGCTTCGTGAATAGAACCCAGACCAGACTCCTCGAGGACCAACACCAGAAGGTGGGAATAATTGCTTGTCGTTAAAGAAGTCGATGTAGCACAAGTGTTTTCTTGAACTCTTGCATTGTCCTCATTCACAAACATTTGAATGTCCACAGGCCACCTGCACTGTATTATGAGGCTGCCTGCACTAATATATATCTATATATATATATATATATATTATAATATAATATTATATATATATATATATTATATCTCTGGTGTTGGCTTACTTGTTGGGGTGGTGGGCTTTGGGTCTCGGATCCTGGGTTCAAATCCCCTTCGGTTGTTGAATTAATACCAGGTGGGTTGACCTCTACCTGTCATCTTCTGAGGTTGGCAAACATGAGTGCAGCTGTGGTATGCCTGTGTCAAGAGTGGTGACCCGTCCCGGATTGGTGCCATAGCGTCAAGAGACTGCTATGGTAGCACCAAAATCTGAACAGAGTATGGTCCCCATGGAGGATGGATGGTTACCCTGGACAGTGACAATTGGAAGTTCACCCGCAAACGTCATTAAGATCCTCCACCAAGTGGCAATGGTCTCTACACTGTTCTCGGGTATGATAGAGTGTGTTCGGTGCCACAACCGAGTCTAACATCTGTCATGTGCAGATAAACCAGCTCTTCATCAAAACAAACAAATGTACTTGGCATTCTTTGGCACATAACCGAGTTGGTTGATTTGTGTGTGGGGTGAGAAGTGGAATGTTATTGGTCTCCATGCTTTTGTTACCTGGCAGAACAAAGTGGTTCTGGAACAGTTGTCGGGATGACCTCCAAAGGAGATTCCATCCATGCCACAAACCGTGCTTGTAGCAAAAGGAATATGTCTGACAACTCCGATAAGACCTGCATTTTTGTTAGACGTCACCGTAGGTCATCCACATGAAGGCCTGTCTATAACTCAGTGGTTTTGTTGTTGTTTGCGACCACCATGCTTTGAGAACATGCGACGGAAGCCAAATTTGACATGCCAATATCATTTGTAGCACATCCATTATTTTTTCATCCCAATAATCTTGCCTTTTTTGGCTTCACTGCGTCTTTTATAAGCGGTCAGAGAATAGTCCACTAATGGAAGGACGACAATGTGGAGTTACCTTCTCAAACCCCTGAGGCAGCGCACCAGTGTTTTTTTCAAGTTGATACCCCGACCGTGCTGTACGTGTTTGGTATGGCGCAAAATTGACTTGGTCTAGTGATGGTCTTTGTTGATTTTGTTTGAGACGGAGGAGAACATGTGGGGTTTAGTATGGGTTGGAGCGCCTTGTTGATTTGCATTAGGGGATAGGTGGTGTCCAGATGGACTCTCATTTCGCACTAAGTGTTGTTCTATAAGAAGTTAACTTTTTCAGGGGGGGGGGAAGTGTTTGAAGATGTTGTTTGAGGCCGAGGTATTCTATGATGTGATGAATAGATAGTTGTGAGTGCGCACTTGGGGCTGTTTGTGGGGGGGGGGGAGAGTGAGTGGTGAATATTAAGGATATATGAGAGGTAATGATGTGCAAGCTGTCGTTCCATTTGTTGGCGCGGGGGATTGGTGACCACAAGTGACTTGGTGAGAGAGATGTTTGAGCGGCAGAGGGATGAATTGAATGCCTTTGCATATTTCACTGGATTACATCTGAGAGTACTTTCTTTGAGCTTGTGAGTGGCTATGTTGTAAATCCTGTGCAATCTGTTGCTATCCTGAAGATTTGTTTTTGTATTTATGTATTGTATTTATGTCTGAAATGCACCTGGTGTTGGTTAATGGTAAGGTTTTGTGGGCTTGGAATGCCCTTTGTCCTGAGTTTCAAATCCTCTTGGCTGTTGAATTAATACAGGTGGGTTGACTCACGCCCTGTCATCCTCCTGAGGTTGCAAATGAGTGACCAGCTTGCTGGTATCTTGTGTTTGGGGAGGGCGGGGGGGTGGTGGAAGCCTCTCCAGGATCTGTGCCCAATAGCGCAGGAGACTGCTTAGGCAGCACCAATGCTCTGCACAGAGTATGGTCTAATTGATGGATGAGGTTCTGAAGGAGTAGCGGCTCACTCTGGGCTGGTATAATGATGGTTGTCCGAATGAACTGTTTTTGTGAGATGTAAGAATTAGATTCTTTGTTTTGTCCTAAGGTTTGTATTAGTGGAGTGGTTTACCGTGACAGTGAGTTGGTCGGTATGTTGTGTAAAAGTCATATGGGGGGGGGGGGTCAAGCGTGATCCGCAGTTATGTTGGATATGTGTCAGCAGGAAATTGTTGAATTGAGGAGAGTATGGTTGTATATTCATTGGACTTCATGTGCGTCGATGAAAAGGTTATGGAAGATTTGGATGGAGATAAGTCATGTGGTTTGTGTGACCCGTTTTCAGATACATGGAGAGATCTTGCTGAACGGTGTTGGTAGGCCTGAACAAAATGGAATGTTGTGGAAGCAATAGTTGATCATATGCATATGATAGAAGTAGTGAAGTCCTGCTTGAGGGTCAAGAGGTCATTGAGGATAGATTTATAGAGTGAGGGCTCTGTGGACATCGTTGGTAGAAGTGTGACGAAAGAGGGATGTGGTAATTGTTGATGATCAACAATAATTGCTAGCCATTTCTTATTGTTGGTATGCATGTGCTGCTGGACTATTGTTTTTTCCTCTGAGAAATATGGTGGGTACGGTGTCAAAAAGCTTCACATCCGGTGTCTCTTGCCACGAGGACAGTTTCTCAATGGGTTGTTTTTTGTTGAGCCATCTATAATGATTGTATTGTGTGAAATGTTGAGAGATGAGTGGTTTGTTGAGTGTTAGTGGATGAAAGCCGTGCTGTGATGGCGGTTGGAGGAATAAAAGGGAGTTTTATTTCGGCTGAGCCTTTCTGTATTTTTCTTGTGGAGAATAAAAGGAGAAATGGTCATATGATGTTGGGTTATTATTGGACGTTTGTCAAGTTTCAAGATTGGTATAATTGATTGTGTGTGTTTTTTTTCCAAAAAGAGGGAATTTCTTTGTGTGTCCATAAGTGGTTATATATTTAATTAGTGCAAATATAATTCTGACAGCACCAAATATCCAATGGCCATTGTTTGACAAAATGGCTGAATTTAAAAAGAAGTCCCAGAACATTGTGTGCAGTTTTGGTCACCACAATTCAGGAGGACATAGCTGCCACAGAGAGGGTTCGGTGCAACGCCTACTACATTGATTCTGGGGCCGAGTGAACTCAGCTATGAGGACCGCGGCTGAAAAGAGACAGGCTTTTATACGCAATAAAGGAGTGGTACGAGGAAATATGATAGAGTATAAGATAATGAAAGGTGTGGCAGATAAAATAAGTGCAGATGAATTTCTTTAACAGAGTTTGACAGTGAGGGACCAGTGGCCATAGCCTGATAATAAAGAAGAGGAGAGTGAAAGATGTAGTAAGGCAGGGTCTTTTACTCAGAGGGTAGTTAATGCATGGATGGTCTCCCGAAAGGTAGTGGCAGCAGAAACAGTAGATACGTTTTAAATTGGCGTAGATTAGTTAGTTGGAAGTTAACGGAGATAGAGGGGCATAAGGTGATGTGGCAAGATTTTTAGTAAGCTTGAGTATGGATGGGTGATTGCATGCATGTGTGCGGAATGCTGTCTGTGGGTGTCTCGTCAAGGGGTGGTGTGTACTTGATGTTGTGTGTTTCTCACCCAAGAACTGCTTCATCCACCCCCCGCCAATTCCCCACAAAAAAACTATTTAAAACAAAACAATAAAAATATTTTGCATTTTTCTTTTTATATAAATTTGTCTGGTTTATATTAAAATGTGGCCAGGCATGATGGGCTGAATGGCCTCTCTCGTTAATTTCCTTGTGTATCCCTTATGTACGCGGGTAGAAATTGATGTTCATTACATGTTGATTTTTGAGGGTGCCGCACCGGGCAAATCCAAAACCCAACACACTTGTAAAATCTGAGTGCCCCAACCGGCGAAATTAGGTGCGGCCAAGCAACCGGTCTGTTAGAATTGTAGTTTTAGCTTTTTGTTAATTCACGTATCTATAACCTATTGAAATGAAAGTGGTGAGCTTCATTGTCAAACTTCAAATTATTTTAGACCTTTTTGTGATTGATCTGTTTCTGGAATGCTGGGTTGTGACTTGCTTGAAGTGGTCAGTAGCATAGAATGGGGGCACAACTATTGCTGCTTTTTGTTTGGGATTGTGTCGTCTTGATCGATTAACTGATTCGTGTGATGGGCCGGGTTGCTATGTGAGCTGTGTATGTTTGATACAGTCTGGGACGTTCTCTAACTGTTTGTTTTATCGTCAAGACTGCTGATGAATCTTTCCTAGTTTATCTTTTTTTTTGGTTTGATGAGTGTGGTGTTGTGTTGTTTAAGGTACTAATTTACTATTAATCGTGGAAAGTTGAGGTTTTCTTTTTTGTTTGAGAGTAATTCTTTTTTTTTATGAATTCTTTTCTTCTCTCTTGTGAAGTTGGGATTGAAATTTACAACATGGCCTTAACCGATGAAATTTGGGATGCATCAGTTACTATTTTGTTTAAAATGTTTTACAACTGTAATTTTATTGAATTGAATGCAAAAACATCAACTTTTTTGAAGCTTGTTGTATGTACTGCATTGAGTGAGGTTGGCCAATTGGTAAAAGCTGTGTTGTTTATGCAGTTTGGGTGGCTGACTTGGGATCTTAGGTCCTGAGTTTGAGCCCCGTTGGCTGCTTGAACTAATACCAAGGTTGGGGTTTGACTCAGCCTGTCATCCTTCGCGAGGTCGGCAAAATGAGTACCAGTTGTATCTTGGTAATGAGGAAACACTACATAACGGCATAGCCGTGTCCGCTAACCATGATGCAACCACAGCCATAAGCTGCACTTGAAAGAAAGAGAGGCCAATTGGTTTTTTGGTTAAAGTTGAATGTGTCTTCAGTTCTTCTGTGATCTTTAGTAATCGGATTTGGGGTTGATTTTATGTGTGACGATAATGGAAGGTAAACACACAAGGAACTTTGGTGGCAGGAGGAAGGCCATTCGCCATTGGTCCATCATGCGTGTTCTACACAATCCTGTTGTTACCCCATCACAACGTAAGCTACCTACGCATCCACACAAGCCATATCTGTGAAAGGTTAGAAGTAGTGTGCAGGATGTGGTAGTCTTGAGTATGGGATGGCATACAGTTATATCAGAGGAACTGGGAGATTCCTGAGGGTGAATAGGGAGCCTCGTTGTGAGTTGTGATCATTAAGGATGTTTTAGGAGGTCCCATTTGTTCTGAACAGGGCTTTCAAAATGATGTAATGAATGCTAACAAGGCCTTTTGTCCATGCGTTTCCATGACTCGGCTTCTGCCTCGCCAAAAACTCTTAACCTGCTGTTAACTAACATGAATTGTATTCAAATCTTCTTTTTAACATAATTTTCAACATTTAGAGGAAGATGGAAATTTCGAATGGTTCACCAAATGGTTCGGTCCTAAATGTAAATCGGACTCTCAGAAATTGAGAAATATCCTTTGATGGGATGGTGTCTGGTTTGTAACCGTTTCTTTTAGGCAACAGGAAGCCTCCCCAGTAAAGCCTGAAAATTAAAGTTTGGTTTGTCTGATAAATCATAACATGGCACTCTCATCCCGCATGATGGCCATATTCTTTTTGGACCGCCATATGCCTTGACATCAACACTTGTGAATAGATGTAAAATTAAGAAAAAGTGTCCCAATCTAACAATCCCATCCCATAAAACTCAGACATGAAATCGGAGGAAGATTATACAAGTTATGAGAAAACGGTGTTTTTTTGTTAATTTTTGTACAATGCCGCCTGTGTGTGCACGTTTCTGTCTGTGCCGTCACTGATAGATATGCAATAAACGATGAACCGTCGAACGATTTGTGGGGGGGGGCACGTAGCTTTGGAATTCTGTGATGTATGTTCTCCGTGGGAAGTCCTGCAGCTGTAACAGGAACCCAGGTAGAGTTTGAAACAGCAAAGGGCTGGCATTGTGTCCGGTTTTCTTGTTGCTTTCCTTTTGGCTAGTAAGAGCAGGCGGCTTAATTAATTACCCAGTCAGCTGGGGATAATTGAATTAGGTAGAGCTGATTGGTTGTGTTCTCATCAAATTAGCAGTGAGAGATGTGAATGGGTCTTGGATATATACATATATACATAATGAACACTACATAAAATAATTAATGAACTTTGAATAACTCATTTATTCAGTGTCATAGACGTATCGAGTTAATAACAGCTTGGGCAATTTCAGATCTAGGTGAATGGGGGGCCTGTACTTTCACTTCAGCAAAAAAAAGTAACATAAAAATACAAATTTTCACCTTGACTGACGTCTACATAAGTTGTATGAAGAACTATGGACCGAGATTAGAGAGAACATCGGTGCAGCTGTTCGCAAAGTGGAGAAGATGCGGGTAATATATGGATTCATTATCTAGTCGCCTGTTTCGAGAACAGAGAGCTATAGCGATACCCCGGCGTGAGCGTGCAGCGTCAGCGTGAGCGTGAAATGTTAAAGTTTTTGGTGTAAGTTATTTAAACTTGCCATTCCATTTAATCATGTTACTAGGATGCTGATTTTGGCGTGGACATTCCTTCGGGTATATTAATTGCATGTAGTGAAGTGAAATGAAAAAATAATTTCAAATGTTAAATTTTTGACGCTGTTTTTGAAGCTTACTTTTTTGGTAGCAACATGCAACGTTAACGTTTTGGTGCAAGTTATTAGCAAGCTTGCCATTCATTTAATATGTGTACTAGATGCTGATATTTGGCATGGAGGTCTTTTGGGGTATATTATTGGTCTAGTGAAGTTGAAATTAACAAATAATTTTTATTTTTAAAAAAAATTTCAACTAAGATGGTGTAATGCCACCCAATGGCTGCCTGTTTTATACTAGATTGCTTGCCATTCATATTAATATGTGTACTAGGCGATGCAATGAAGTCCAAATGAAATAATTTTGTTGGTGCACCTTTTCAGAGACTCAATATTTGTGAAGTCAAAAACACTACATATTAACTTTTAGGCTCGCCTGTTTTCGAAGAACCATGAGAGCTATAGCGATACCCCCGGCGTGAGCTGTGAGCGTGAAATGTTAAGTTTTTGGTGGCAATTATTTCCATTTCTAATGTTTTTATCTACCCAATCTATTTTTTTAATCTGATTACAATACAATGCATATATGCTTTAAAATATTTGGATCAAGACTTCCAGCACTGCATAGATGCTTTATAAAACATATTATTAGCTAGTCCTTCTGTAGAAAACGATAATGTATAAAACAGGGCGGCATTGGGTGGTCTTGACACCACATCTCTGGTTCTTGAAGTTTCTCTTTCTTCTGAATTGATCCTTCCAGAGTGGCTTATTTTCATCTTTGTTAATTACATGGATTTCACGTGGCTCTAGTAATGTACTAAAACTTGCTGGTTTTTTTCTTCTTCCTCTTTTTAACTCATACCTTGTTTTCTTTCTCTTTAATACTCAATTGTTTCTACTTTGCTTCTTTCTTTGCCAGTGAAGGTTTTTTTGCTTTGCACTCCCTGGATTACTGGCTTTGCACATAAGCGCGTTTTTTCTGAAGAATATTAATCGGTCCGCACAGTATTCAAGCTCAATGCGACGCTTGTTATGAACAATAAATTCAAATCTTTGTTGTTTAATTTTTTTTTAGTGAATGACTTCATGGTTATGCATGAACTGTCCTGTTGTGGTTTCATGGTTGTTTGTTTTTGCGAGAGACATTTTGGAGTTGGTGTAATGGGCATATTGGTTCCGCGAACTATAATTAGCTCATATGGGTAAAAGAACCACTCACTGTTTGAACATGATACGTGACCCAGAAACGCCCACTGGATATAAGCCAGGTACATTGTCATGTGCTGATTGATATGTGTTGTGAGGGCCATTTGGGATATTAAATGCCATTGAGGTAAGATGAAGATGCCTGGAGAACGTAGTGGGTAGAAAGACAAGACTAGAAAGTGAGCGAACAAAGTGAGGAGACTATATAATCTACTTATAATTCAAGCAATCTCTGTGTGTGTGTGGTGTGTGTGGTGTGTGTGTGGTGTGAGACTGTCTGTTTCTCTGACAACCACTGGTCTGATCTAATTGAAAACTCTGTCCCCCGGTATATTGCTGGGGCCCTGAGTAATGTGGCTTCAAGGTTTGAATTATCGGAACAAGAGTTTCCCCCAGTTATGGCCATTTATTTACCAAACCAATGACAAGATACACGTTGCTGCGTAGGCGTGGCCGATGGGAAGGGCGCCATAAGTTACCCGGTCTGTGGCGTAGAGTGTAATGGTCAGTGGCAGCGAATGTCTGGCAAGCAAAGAAAGGGAGGTAACTTGATTTTAAATTTGGAAATTTTAATTAAACTTCTGTGTGTGTAAGTATCACAGCGTTGTTTACTGTCAATGCAAGCGTAATCGATGAATGCATTCTGAACCATTCCGTACGGCCAGCACGTGTCCACTTCCCGGAAGTGATGACTTACTCGTATTCCCTAGGTAATGTTCTTAATTCTTATGCGCATTATAGATAAACCAGCCCCATTCCAGTCGTCGTTACGAGCGCAAAGGAACGCCTGTGGGTTGTTTGAAAGTTTTTTTTTTTTTTTTTTTTGGGTTTGCACGTCCGGCCAACGCAGTAGGCCACTCACTGCGAGAAGGAAGGAAGGCCTGTGGTGGATTGTTGTTTCTGGGGCAAGCGGTTTGGAAATATATAGTATATATTCCACGTACGGCCATGTTGCAACTGTAACAAGTATATAATCTAATGAGTTGGGGGTTATGATCATCATTTATCTACTTTAATGATTGTGAGTATAAGTGTTTACAACCCAATTAGCATGGCCAGGGATGGATGTTATGAAGGCTTCTGTCCATCTTCAATCCAGCTCACGTCTGTCTTCTCATTTTCCTCTCAAATCATCAACATACTACTCTACTACTTCAACATGGTGTGGTGTGTCCACTATGGGCTACTACACTCCTCGAAAACACGGAAGGAATACTCCACTGTGCTACTCCACAGCACACGTGGAATTCCCTCAAGCACTTCGACGTGTGTTGCCGTCAGCTTGTGACAGCAGATTGCGTGACACTTGTGGACGAGGGGTGGGGGGGGGGGCCCGGAGGGGGGAGACTCTTCCATCAGTGTTAGGGCCGGCTCTAAACAGGGGCAATGCCCTCACAAATATG
>CM068953.1:38185315-38201763 GCA_035128595.1 Eptatretus atami | reverse complement strand
ACACACAACACAGGATGATATACACACACAACACAGGATGATGAGTGCACACACAACACAGATTGATTTTCCTTTTTTTCACCTTGTGCAGGAGTTCACACCAGAAAACCTTGTGCCGACCGCCATGTTTTTTCCTACTGCTGACACTGCTGTTGTTGAAAGGTACTGAGAGCATAACGGACCTCCGAAAGCTTAGTTGCCCCGTGTCATATTTCAGGGCCATCTATTTATTATGTAAATGCAAAGAGAGGAAAGTGGAGGGGGAGGGGGGGTTCTCTTATCTCTCTTCCCCCACTACTACCACATACCACATCCATTGATTAGGCATTTTGTGGGAATTGTTGATAGCCATCTGTGCATGCTGGAGTTCACTGGTGAAGCTGAGAATAATGTCACCATTTTTTAAATTCACTATTTCAAATCCAAAATTTTACTTTGGAAAATGCAAAAATAATTATAGAATGTAGGATTGAAGTTACAATTTAATTTTCCATTTGGGTGGAGATCATTATTGGTTGAGGGTTGAGGGAGGGTGGTGGCTTTGATTTTGTTGGTTTATGGTTTTGATTTTGTTCCAACGTGGTGGTGATAACACGTTACAGTATGCGTGTGGAATTATGAAGTTATATATTGATTCAAAATAGCTTGTTTGCATTAATTATATTATTTTACATTAACATCTATTAATAGTTTCGCATCAGCTTTAACAGTTGCAGGGGATGCACTGGTAGTGTGGTATTAAATTGTGGGGACAAAGTTCCAACATGTATTTATTGCAGCGAAAGAGGTGGTGAAGTGGGGGCTTAGGTGGTGGTTTGGATCGGTGTGTATGGGGCAAAGAGGATCAAAATAATATTCCACCATCTTTGGCTACATAATAGATGAGCCCTTCGTTTCTAAAATTGCTGAAGCTCATCGATGACGTAGAGGAATGTGGGTATGTGCTTCACAAAAGGTATAAACACACAAGTATTAGTTGATGCTGAATGCTTGCTACGTGTGCTCTTTAACAGCACTTTGCGGAGGAATCAAGTAGAGCACGGATTGTACTGCGTACGGCAGTGTTCGCAAGGTGGACAGGTGAGCAATGCTGAGGTTGTTCCCATTTTGGTCAACAAAAGGATTTAATTTAATCCTGTTTAAATTGTATGTTGTATAAAATCATACAAAAATAAGGACAGGTCTCTTTGTTTTGAACTTTTCAGTAATATTTCTGACCAGAAACTTTTTTTTTGTCGGTTTTACTCAAAATACAATTTTCAAGTTTACGGCTCCTGTAGTTGTGTTTCTAATGTCTGGCAATTTTTTCATGAATCAAAATATTCTTAATTTAAAATGTTCCGCATTCATGTCCGGACTTCATTTCACTCGGAGAAACCAAACGCGAATTCTTCCCTCAGGTTCTTGTGGTGTGGGATGATGTCAGCCAGAAAATGCGAAATTTCAAGATATTCAAAAATGTGAGTTCGTTATACCAGCTGTATCTCTTTTTTAATATCATTGTACACATCTGTACACATCTGTCCTGTCCTGTTGTTTTCCTGCCATTTTCATGCTCATGGGACCCGCTTGAGGGGCAACAAAGTTCAGCTTCTAGCATGATTCGGTCCATGAACCCACAAACTATATTGGAAAACTTTACTTTTTGCTTTGTGTGTAAGTGGCCAAATTTGTGCCTGGGAGACTTACAAACCCTCAGCAGGTGGGCTTTAAGGGGAACGAGCCAAGTGCTTGCACACTTAATGGTCCTTGTCTGTAATGCCATAGCCCCAAAACATTTCCAACTAGAAGGGCGCTCAGTAGAGCACATACCTCCGCCACGTAATGCCTGATCCACGAGAACATATCGGGCCCAATACATTTTTGAAATATGCTATGCAGTACTATATCGTTTTTGGCCCTCTCTCTCAATGGTGAAGAATCACTTTAAAAATTAAATAATTCTAGTCTCCGGATCTGGATCTTCACCAAAATCTAATCAGTTCGTCCTTGTTACACACCCAACCTGTCCACAAAATTTCATCCAAATCCGTCCACAACTTTTTAAAATATCCTGCACCCAGACAAGCAAACAAACAAACAAGCCGGTAGGCGGCGATGGGTCGCCGAGCATGGAAACTATAAGATAATAGAAGCAAAATGGATGTCATATGCGGATAGGGAATCACCTTAAGATTATGCATATCAATCTCATCCAGTTCCATTACTGATGACTACTCGGTATCCATTTGAATGAAAAGTACCGAAAATGCGTTTTTGAAATCAGAAATCCCCAAGTTTGAGGGGGTGCTGTGGGTGAACAAAGATCTAAATCGAAAATCCGGCTCGATACTTTGTGCACAATGTATTCCAGACGATTAGTGTGAATTTTATGCCATCCGACCATAACCCTAGGAGGAGTAGCATTTGGAGCGAAGGCAACTCCAGCTCTCGCATATTAACGATTTTTGCACTAATTGACCTTTGACCCCTGACCTAAGCGAAATCGGTCAATATGTCCTGAGACAAAGTTGTGGCACTCATTGAGTACCATGAACCTGCAAAGTTTCATTCGTATCGATGCACTCACCTGGTCGCTAGGGGCCTTCAATTTCGCCAATTTTCGCGCATACCCTAATTGTAGGGGGCGCTGCGGGTAAAGTATTCCATATATCACAAAAACCGGAAAATATTTGATAGAGCATCACCCGTAGATCATTCGTGCCAATTTTCATAACCCTACGTGGGATAATGGCTTTCGGAATTGATTTCGCGTGAACGGTACCGATTTTGAAGGTTTTTAGGTTGTTGCTCGGGAACCAAAGCGTCCCTAGCAACAATCACAATTTCCAAAGCACTAGGTCATAAGATGTACCTACCACCCGAGTTTGGTCAAAATCGGCCCACGTTACTACCAATTATGCTGATGACAAACGAACAAACATCTAACAAACATCCAAACAAACATACAGAATTACTGACAATAAGGGTCACCTATTTCGGCGACCCAACAGACAGAAAGGGATAAAAACATAACCTCCTTCACCTTCGGTGGCGGAGATAAAGACAGGTGCGAATGGAAGATGTCAAACAAGAAACCGAAACGACAATGAATCCACACCCAACAATTTTTTTGTTTGTTTTTTTTGTATACTTTGTCAAGGCTCGTGTAAGAGCTAACACACAGAACATATAACAAAGGGAGCAGGAGACAAGAAGGGGAAGAGGGAAGCACAACAACAGTGAGGATCAGAGACATTAGGAGATCTGTGGAAGGCAAAAAAGACAAAATGAAAATATATAACAAAATATCAACAGATATACATTGACAACTGGAAAAACGATAAAAGAGGAGGAAGGTATAAAAAAAAAAGAGCTGGACAGATTGGGGATAGACAAATAAGGCTCTTTGGAACAGCTAAAGAAGAGGTCAACTCAACCGATCAATTGGTAAATTTATAACAAAATCATCCTCCTCAAAGAAAATCAACACTATGTGCTTTGCAGCAGCACTGCTCCCCCAAAAAAGACAAACAAACAGGTAAACAAAGCTGCAACAAGAATAGACCAGGTCCCACAAACAGAGACCAAACAAACTGGAAACAGAGACGAGAGACACAGAGAGAGCAACTGAGAAAGGAAATGGGACAAATACAACAATTTCTGAGAAGAAACCAAAGCCCAAAGCTAAAGAAGAGAATCCAAAAAATAAATAAACAAATATATAATCAAAGACAAAAGACTGAGAGATCTCTCTCTCTCTCTATCGAGTGCAGCCTGTGGCTGCTGGTTGCATCATTGGTTGGGATGCTGCAATGCCTCTGATGCAGTGTCCCCCTTACCAGTACACTGGTACTCATTTTGCCGACCTCGGAAGGATGGCAGGCTGAGTCAACCCCACCTGGTATGAACTCAACAGCCAAGTGGGATTTGAACTCAGGATCCTAGGATCCCAAGCTCACCACCCTAACCATTAAGCCAACACCAGGCATAGAAGGCATGTAAAAGAAGAAAATACTAAACGAGAAGAAACCAATTGTCCACAGCATGGATAGACTATAAAAAAAGGTTTTAATAGTGTTTCATATTCATGGATGATAAAATGCATGCAGGTATACAAGATTAACCCCCAAATAATCGAACTGATTGAGGAAGCAATGGAGCTCTGGAATACCACGTTGATATTACAGCACTCGGTAGGAAAGATCAGAATACTACTAGGGTTGAAGATATGACACAGGATCCCTCAAGATGATCGACTTTCATCCCCCTGTTTTGTCTGGTCCTGGGCTCACTGAGCAAGGACATGGATACATCCTAACATCCAATAAAAGAACGTCCAAAGAGACAGGAAAGGTGACACATCCAATGTGCATGCTCCGTACCGAATGAGGAAAAATTGGCCGAACAACTGAAATTACTGAAACGGTACTTTGACGATATTCAATTTGGCCTAGATAAGTGTACCAAGTACACGTTCATACAAGGTAAACCAACAAAAAACGGACAACATAAAAATTTACCTAAATACAACAATACAGAAGCTATACAACGAAGCATCTTACAAATACCTTGAAGTTGAAGAGGGCCACCAAATATGTCACAAACAAATACGAAAAACAATTAATAACGAATACCAGAGTAGAACGAAGTGAATCCTACAAACATACCTCTCCCCAAGAAACAAAATCAAAGCCATAAACCAATTCTCACAGTACCAGTATTCTAATACAGCCGCAGAACAATAAACTGGCCACAATCAGAAATCAATAAAGTAGATATCAACACAAGGCAACTCCTCACTATGCACAAAATGTTCTACAAAAGTCAGTGCATCCCTAGAATGTACCTGCCGAGGCGAGAAGGAGGTCACGCGCGGCCTGATCGAACTCAACCAAGTGCACAGAATGACAACTTTAAATTGTCTGAATGCGTGAAAAGTGCAACAGACTACCGAATCCAATTTGTACGCAAACACAAAGACAACAAGCCATAAAAGGTATACTATCGTGGCAGAAAAGGTATCATGCAATTCCAAAAATCAGGCCCTAAGGGGGGTCTATGGGAGTTGCCCCCTAAAATAGATATTTGCTTTCTTCTCAGAAACTACACATGCAATTCTGATGAAACTTGGCCACAACCTCCATGACGTACCAAAGTTTGTTGATGGCATTAAAAAAAACAAATTTGGGGTCTCAGGGGGTCTGTAGAGGAAGTTTATGAGGAGTTGCAGCATTCAGACTTCCTATCATCTCTTCGTCTACGCCAGTGCACACCAGTGCACCCTGCAATGACTTGACTGGAATACATTGTGGGTCATGTATTTGGTTTACAAAAAAAAAAATCTTGCATCAGCACGAGGGCAGATCAGAAACTTGAACGTTTAACAATCTTAAGTGGGGTGTTCAAACGGTTCTACAAATGAAATCCTCACAATAGTCCCTTTGTTCAGTGGGGTTTTACGATACGAGGATGGAAATCTTGGCTATGGATGATTCCCAGCTTATGAGCGAGACGAACATTGAATCAGGCAGTCAGTAAACTGAAGGAATTCTTCAGATCTCTTTTGAATTGATGGTGTATTTTAGTGACGCGGCTCCAGTTTTCTAGTGTCTTTTCTCTTATTTCAAAATCCACAACATTCTGTCTGTTTTTGTTTTTCTCTTTCTCTCTCTTCCTCTCTCTCTCCTTTCAGTTCTTTCTTTACTTTCTCTCGATCTCTCTCACCTTTTTAAAACCTTCCCTCCATCTATGTGACGCTCACTTGTTTGTCTCTGTAGGACTCCGGATGCTTGTGGCTCGATAGGAAAGAAGAGAATGCCCGCTTCTCGTGCCTGGCCGACCTGGTGCTTTACTACAAACACCATATCCTTCCCAACCAAAAGGACCTCGCACTTCACCAGCCGTACCAAACGTGACCCAAGCAGCTCTTTATATCCAAAATTTTCAAGCACGTGTATATATTTTTTTAATCTGACATTTTATGCAGAGCGACGTTGTACAACGACAAGTTGAATTGTGTATGAACGATTGTGATTGCCAGAGTTATGTCAATATGGTGAAACATTTTTAACGACAACAACCTATAAAGAAAACAAGATACTTAGTACCACTACAGCGGAATGCCCCGGTCCGTTAAATGCCCTGTAAAATGAGCACCCTATTTAACAACCATTTTATGGCTCTTAAAGTTTTATTGGCTCGCCTTTCACAGAACCTGGTTTCTAAAACTGCAACGAGCCAAAAAGAAGTTGTATTATATAATTAATTTTTTAGGCGTCTTTAAAAACTTTAATTATTTTGCATTTAAAAAACTTTCATGTCGCAGCACTTAAAAACAATAGATTTTGTAGCCGGGCTACATAAGTTCCATGATGCAGATAAAATTGCTCTTCTCTGATCAAAATAAATGATCATCAGTGTTCATTTGTTTCATTTGCAAGTTTATTTTGTATTGTGCTTTCACAAGGTCTTCAATCTCAAAAATGTCGTCACCACCCACACCTTGCCAAAATAGCCCATGCTTGTCAAAGACCGTCAGCATCTGGATTTCATTTTCACTGTTCACCATCATGCCAAAAAATGCAGCTATCAGTGTCAACTGCGACACTGATATTAACAGTGGGCGGCTCTGTCTTTCACAGACTGCAACCGCAGCCGGAAGTTCCATTTTAACTTTAATACCTCATTTCCTGGGTACAATTCAAAATCCTTTGAACTGTGTAATAGATGCTGAAACAAGTGCCCCATGTTGGTCAGAAACCTTGTAGCAAGTGCTGGTGTGGCACATGGATTCAGTGTCACCATTCCAGTGAAGAGGTGCCATTATATTGTTACGGCCACCAGATTCGGACCAGCGTCCCAATACCAATCCTGATGAACCAGTGTTACGGTGGACTGACGGGTGGACTCGAGGTCAAATTCTCCACCTTCACGAGCACCAATTTAGTGACAAATCATCGAAAGAGACCATACGCAGTCTGCCGGGAAAGCCAAATAGATCTTTGCTTCAGTTTTAGGCATACAGACAGCTCTAACAAGAATCTGACGCTCTATCCGGATAATCCTACAAACAGGAAGGAAGCCCGAGCGGTGGCTTGGACAATTCGGCAGTGGTTTTAATAGAACCTCCTGTGAGGTAATGACACCAATTTCCCACGATCGCGCTTCTTAACCACGCTGGGGGTTAATAGCCAAATGTTTTGTATGCCGATTGAGGAAGGAACAAGGGATGAAGCTTGTTTGGTGAGGCGCGACACGGTAGCCCTCTCTGCAGGCTCGACGCATGCAGCAATACCGAGGCGAAACCAAAACTCCATTTCGGACTCCAGGGAGCAATTCAATCCAACAGCTGCCTTTTTAAAATCACTCCTCTCAGCCGTGTCTGCGGATGTTCTGTAGCTCTTTATTATCCGCTGATCTTAACTAAATTTTTCATCCCCCAATCTTGAGTTATTTTCACTCGGTTGATCATTTTAATGGCCCCAGTGAGTGATGAACGAAGCCACGTGACCAACAGCTCCATTGAGGAGCTGCCATAAAGGTTTTTCCACCTACTGCAGTGAAGCTAATTGTATGGATTAATTATCACTCTCATACTTATATTGTTACGAATTTGGAAGCCTTGTGCACACAGACAGACAGCCGTCCTCGTAGCTTAGTTATTTTCGATAAGTATGTGTTTCTAGTTAGAATCCATCCCCTAGTCTAATGGGTGAATAAATGTTCATGCGCTGTGAAGTTATTTTTAAGAGTCAGGTTTTCTTTTGTTACAACACCACGAGGACAACAACACCAACGATAACAACACCAACGAAAACCCTCTGCTCCAGGCATTCTCCACCCGCTGAGTAGGGGAAAGGTCAAGCCTCCACCCATGATTCGCTTGGCAACCTGCCGAGTAGGGGAAAGGTCAAGCCTCCACCCACCGATTCCGCTTGGCAACCTGCACCGAGTAGGGGAAAGGTCAAGCCTCCCCCACCGATTAGCTTGGCAACCCACCGAAGTAGGGGAAAGGTCAAGCCCCCACCCACCGATTTGCTGGGCAACCCACCAAGTAGAGGAAAGGTCAGGCCCCACCCTCCGATTCGCTTGGGCACTCCAAGAAATGGAATGCGACAGCCCCCACCGACGGCGGACAGGCCACGCTGGAAGCGAGCCGTGCCCGGGAGGGATAAAAAGGGAACGGAGAGACAGAAATTGGTTCTTCTTGGTTCTTGGTCTTGGTCCCTTGGTTCCTGGGTGGTGGTTGGAGTTGGTGGTTGGTTGGCTGAGTCTACTCGGGCAGGTTTGGAAGGATCGCCGCCTCGTCTTCACCAGCGCGTGTTCTGGAGCGCGAGAGGATCCGCCGGAGCTCAGGAGGTCGCTCGCGCCTCGCTGGTGTCTGGATTCAGCTCGCCCTCGCCAGTGCCGGTCCGAATCAGCTCGAAGACCAACGAGGTGGACAGGTCCGAGGTAGAATCTGGTCTTCAGCTCGTCCTCTCCATCCGAGCTGGAGGCCTTAATAAAGACCACTGTGGGTCCGATTCTTTTGGGTGTGTGTGTGTTTGTGGCGCCAGTCTGCTAAGTAATGAATCGTATAAGTGCCTTGCTGTACATACGTGCTTATCAATATTCGGATAACTCTGCCCTTACGTGCTCCCCTCATTTCCCTATTGTTTAATAAATATCCCCATTTGTGAAATGTATCAGCTCGTTAGTGTCCTTTCCTCCATTGGCTTAGCGTGCTGCGTGTTGGAAAATTAGCAAGGCCGTTGTGCGCCGTAAGGGGACATTTGGACCGACGGGACTTTGGTGACTGTCCGCTCGGGTCACACGCGGTTCGAGCTAGCGGCTCGTTCCGTACGGGTGCCGTCGAGGGTGTGGAGACTCGGTAATCGCCACGTGGATATCTAGGTATTTTGAAAATTGGCAAATAACCCTGTACCACGTGGTAGAAATATTGACGCTTCACGGTCCGATAAGGGACCCGTACTTCGGAGTTTTCCGAAGAGTACGATCTAAATTCCGGGTGATCGGCGGAGTCGACTCTACTGCTCACCTGGTGGTCGTGCTCGCAGCCGACGCCGCCGGCGCAACAATATGACTTTAAAAGAAACATTTAATGAAAAGAGAACAGAGGATGGAAGGATCACAATTAAATCTGTCCAGATATACTTCAACACGTTGTGATACTTGTTCACAAATACCATACTCTTATGCTGAACATTTACTTAGGAAATAACTATACTACATTACCCCCCTTTAAATCCAATCGCATCCCCACAACATTGCCCCCTCCTTTCTCTGAGGTCCGTCCCAGACCTAAGAGGACAAGCTTTGATCAGTTCCGAATGACACATACACATTCCAACATATTCTAATTGCACATGTATACATTGTTTCCCCACTCTACGTGTCGATAACTTTCCGACAGATTCTCTTGCTATGTACATACTTAAGAATTCGATATCCCTGCATAATAAGGAAACAAAGGCTGCAGTTACACAATTGTGGCTGGTGGGAGGGCAGCATAATCATTCATGACATTTAAAACATGATGGTACAAAAGAGAAGCATTCGTACTCTAACCTAATATTCCCCCCCCAAAAAAACCTTGATGAACCTTGAACTAGCCAACACAAGTTCATCAAAATAATCAGATTGAAAAGGATTGCTCTGCATGCCAACCGAGGAAGGAACAAGGGACGCAGCTTGTTCGGTGAGGCACGACACAGTAGCTCTCTTTGCAGGCCCGATGCATCCAGCAGCACTGAAGCAAAAACAAAACTCCTCTTCAGATTCCAGGTAGAAATTTGATCTACATCTGCTTTTTTGTATCACTTCTGTCAGCTGCGTCTGCGGGTGTTCCCGAGCTCTTTATCCTCCGTCGATGCCAGGCTCTTTTTTCATCCGCATCTGATCTCATGGTCTTTACCATCCGTCGATCTAAAGATATTTTTCATCCACCAATCTGTAGGGCCTTCAGAAAGTATTCACACCCCTCGTCTTTTGCTAAATATTGTTGTGTTACAGCCTGAATTTATAATGGATTAAATTTTCAAAAAAAATTGGCACCGATCTACACAAAATACCCCATAATGACAAAGTGAAAAGATATTTTAAGAAAATTTTACAAATTAATTAAAAATTAAAAGCTGAAATGTCTTGCATCAATAAGTATTCAACCCCTTTGCTATGACATTCCAAATTGAGCTCAGGTGCATCCAATTTCCTTTGATCATTCTTGAGATGTCTCTCTACAACTGGATTGCAGTCCACCCGTGGCCAATTCAATTGATTGGACATGATTTAGAAAGAAAAACACACCTTTCTATATAAGGTCCCACAGTTCACGGTGCATGTCAGAGCAGAAACTCTATCAGGAAGTCCAAGGAATGGTCCGTAGAACTCCGAGTTAGAATTGTGTGGAGGAATAGATCTGGGGAAGAGTATGAAACAATTTCTCGAGTGTTAAAAGTTCTCAAGAGCACAGTGAGTTCCATCATTAAGAAATGGAAAGAATATGGAACTACACAGACTCTTCCTCGAGCTGGCCCTCCAACCAAACTGAGAAACTGGGCATGAAGGATATTGGGCAGGGAGGTGATCAAGAACCCAATGACCGCTCTGACAGAACTACAAAGTTCCTTGGCTGAGATGGGAGACCCTGCCAGGACAACAATCTCTGCGGTACTTCAGAAATCTAGGCTTTTTGAGAGCGTGACTAGACAGAAGCCACTCCTGAGAAAAAGGCACGGTGTGTCAATAAACGATGAACTTTGGGGCAACCGTTGGCTGGGAGGAGGCAGCCTGAAGAGAAGGACTCACTGTGCTGAGAAAAATGAAAGACTGAGAACATGAGGCAAAAGATTCTGTGGTCTGATGAGACGAAAATTGAACTCTTTGGCCTGAATGCAAAGCGCTACGTCTGGCGGAAACCAAGTACAAGCCCATCCCCATCTAACACCATCCCTACCATGAAGCATGGTGGTGGTGGCATCATGCTATAGGGATGCTTTTCAGTGACAGGGACTGGGAGACTTGTGAAAGGATAGAGGGAACAATGAACGGAGCCAGATACAGGCAAATTGCTGAGGAGCACCTGCTTCAGAGTGCAAAAGACCTTAGAATGTGGCAAAATTTACGTTCCAACAGGACAATGACCCCAAGCATACAGCCAAAGCAACACTGGAATGGCTTCAGAACAAGAATGTGAAAGTCCTTGAGCGGCCAGCCAAAGCCCAGACTTGAATCCCATTGAAAATCTGTGGAAAGACTTGAAGATTGCTGTTCACCGACGTTCTTCATCCGACTTGACAGAGCTTGAGCAAATCTGCAAGGAAGAATGGGAGAAAATCCCAGACACCAGGAAGCTGTAATCACTGCCAAAGGCGCTTCCACAAAGTAATGGCTCAGGGGGTTGAATACTTATTGACGCAAGATATTTCAGCTTTTCATTTTTAATTCAATTGTAGAAATTTCTAAAAACATGTTTTCACTTTATCATTATTGGGTATTTGGTGTAGATCGGTGACACAGAAAATTAAATTTAATCCATTTTAAAGGCTGTAACACAGGGGTCTCCACCTTTTTGGCGGAGGGCCACAAAACCAAAGTGGTGAGGGGCGGAGGCCGCACCCAAAAAAGGAGCAAATTCCGAAAAAAAATAATATATAATTAATATGCGGAAATTTAAAACAAAATTAGTGCTGAATATATTTTTCTTGCCAACGAATATGATAAATGAATAATCGTGTTAAAAACACAATGTGTCTAATATGAATCAAAATCATAATAAAATTACAGAACGCTTTGATCATTGATCCTGACAAATTGGCAGTATCCGGCCGCATTGTTAATGTAAACTTAATATGGCACCACGGGCCGCCATAAATCGCTAAGGGGCCACATGCGGCCCGTGGGCCGAGGTTGAGACCCCTGCTGTAACGCATCAAACGTGACAAAAGTCAAGGGGTGTGAATACTTTCTGAAGGCACTGTAAGTTATTTTCACTTGGTGTTTATAACGGTCACAGCAAGTTATGAACGAACCCACATGACCAAACAGCTCCATTCATCATTGATTGCTGTAGCGGTTTTTTCACCTCCTGCACTGATACCAATTGCCAGATTAGCACCTACAAGACCTTGTATGATCTTAAAAGAAAATCTTAACAAAGAGCCTATCACATATTTATTATTTATTATTGTGCAGGTACATCAAGACAAACATTGCACCACCACAGGTTGCCTAAAAAGTGAACCGAATCACTGTTGAGTAGCCTCTCCTGATGAATTATATTTAGAGGATGGAAGGATCACAATTAAATTGTCTTGACATACCTTGGACAGGTTGTGATACTTTCACATAAATACCATACTCTAATACTGAACATTTAATAATGAAATAACTATACGATGTTTCCCTCTTCAACCCCTATCTCATCCCCACAACATTATATAATCCGCATGAGCAGGTGTCCCCCCCCCCCTGTGGACCAGGATGCATGTGTTTTATATGACCATGACTTTTTATTTTGAGCTGACGGTGCATATTTAATTAGTTGGTCAAGTTTTGTTTGACCAAGCGCTTTCAATGTTTGGGATTTTGTTTTGTTTTTGATCCACTGTCGAGGCTCGTATGAGAGCTAAATCTTTTAAAATCTTAAATAATTTTATTTTCTATGAAGTACATGTGCTTTGCATTTTTTATCCCTTTTTTTTTGGATACAGAGTCGAGGCATGTGGAACAGCGAATACACTGAACGGATATGGACATAACAGCACCAATGGAACAGGAGAGAGAGAGAGAGAGAGAGAGAGAGAGAGAGAAGAAGAGAGAGAGAGAGAGAGAGAGAGAGAGAGAGAGGTGGGACACCAACAGTGGAGTTGGAGGACACGACTCCAGGAGACTTGATAAACAAAGGTGTGGGGAAGAATGAGGCAGGAAAGGATACATGGGGTGGACAAGATGTATACAGAAGTGAAACATGAGGAGGAAAAACTGGAATTTGGAAGGAGGAGGGCTTGGGGTCGTGGGGAGGGGAGTTAAGAAGGGTAGAAAATATCATGGATCTGGATTGGGTGATCTGCGATGGTGGTGAACAGCTATCTTGAAGACCTGGATGGAAGAATGAGATTGAAGACAATGTGGAAATTGGTCCACAGGTGAGAAAAAAGAGGAATGAACAAATGAGTGGAGGTGAGGTGTGATTCTGGATTTAGGTAGTTTCACCAGAAGGAGTTGATGGTGAACAGAATCCAGGGGGGGGGAGAGGTTGGGGTGAGCAAAGCATGGAAGAGCAGAATGTATAAGACCAGAAAGGAGGTGGTAGAAGATAGAGAGGCCACTGACCTATTTGTGATACGCAAAGCTTCAGCGTGGGAGATTCCAATGATCTTAAAGGCGTTGGTTTCCACGGCATCAAGCTGAGCAAGATGTGAGGCAGGAGAGCCAGCCCAGAGGAAACAGCGGTACTCCATAAACCTGTGGATGAAGGCCTTGTCGGTGGATGGTAGTTCAGGTGCGCCAAGGAAGGACTGTACGATTGAGGATGCCCATCGGCGACTGGCTTTGGACACCAATTTGAAATATGGTTTGCCCAAGAGAGATCATGGTTGATAGTAACATCAGGAGTTTGAGTGACTGAACTTCCTCAAGAGGATTGTTAAGAAAGTAGATGGGAAGGTTTGCCAGTTGGTCCTTTCGGAGAGAGATAGTGAGAGTGTGAGATTTGTCAGAATTGAAAGACATTCCAAGTGTTTGACCAGCTTGTGATTTTGTCAAGGTCTGAAGAGAGGGAAGAGTTTCTGCCTGTCTGACTGAAGGATGAGGGATGGCAGGAGAGAGCGTAGCATCATCAGCAAATAGATAGAGGATTTTTCAGAGTCAGTGAGATTATTGATGAAGATCAGGATGATGACTGGGCCCAGAACACTGCCTTGCGCACTCCAGCCTTGACAGGGAAAGGAGATGAAAGGATCCTGTTGAGAGTCACATGTCGGCTACAAGAGTAGAGGAAGTCAGTGAGCCATGTGTGGAGTTGGTCTTGGATGCCATAGGCAGAGAGTTGGAGAGCAAGGTACGATATCAGACTGTATCGAAAACACGAGATATGTCCAGAGACGGCACTGATTTCATGTTTCACACTGAGGGCTTCCATCCATTGTTGGATCAGTCAAAACAGCATGTCCAAGGTAGAGTGGACCTGATCTGAGATTAGGTTGTCAGAGAAAAGGAAGGAGCTTTGTTACAATGTTTGCTGAGTATTTATTTATTTATTTTAACTTTTTGGTGGTTAAAAAAAGGCCAGTGATCCAGAAATGCATCCAATGGACACCAGTGGATGCAAATGCAATGTTAGTTGATTCCCTTCTCAAGATTTGGGTGACTGTCCAAAACGCCGACTGATACTGTGTGTACCAGTGTAGCAGATGATGCAGTCCTGTCTTTCACAGACTGCACTAAAGCAGGAAGCTACATTTTATGTTGTATTTACCTGAGCACAACCTGCGTATTAGGTGTCGCACCTAATAGACATCCACAATATTGATGCTTGAGGTTTGGTGTGTGAAGGGCCAAGAAGGTGGTGATCTAACTCGACACAATACAATCCATTAAACTATGTGGCAGAAATTGGGTGGTATGAAGAGGACAGGATGAAGAAGGTAAGCAGATAACACGGACATGCCATGCATACGCTGCCATAAAACCTTACCACGCAATGCAGGCACAAACAGCTGTTCAATGTTCACAGGTGCAGTCGGCGAAGTCACCTTTTCTCTCCAAAGCCTTCAAAGTCTTGCACCGTGGTGTCCGAATTGACTTTTCAGAAGCTGCTAGGGCACTTCAATATATTTCATGCTTGCAAGTTTCGTGTTATAGTATTCATCATTTTGTCCTGGTGATGGACTGAATTGTCGCCAATTGTCTGAAAAGCCGATTCTTGCGGAAACTGTCCAGCACTGGTCTTAATGTGAAGGTCTTTCTCAAGTGGAGGTCCATGATAGTGCTCAGAGGAGATCTCTTCAACGCAGTCCAAGCACAAATACCTAGCAATAAACAAAAAAGCAAGTCGAGTCTCCAAAAACTCAGGTCACAATCATTCTCCTGCCGGGAGGGGTTCAACGCAGGGCCGGTGCAAGAGGATTAGGCGAACCTTGAGCTTGCGCCCCATACTCCCCCTCTTCTCCCCGAAAAATTAACTTTCAAAAATGAATATTAGTAGGAATAAAACTTCTGCATTCATCGAGTAGAAGAACCAGGGGTTCATATAGCTTAGAAGGAGCCAAAGCAGGTGAGAGACGAGAACAGGTGCGGAGATAGATTAGGTTTAGACAGATTAGGGTGAAGCCAGTTGTCTTGCCTGCTTGCCAGCCCCTACCTGCATCGCCTACCTGGCAGCCACGTCATCGGCCTGCCGGCCTACATCACCTACCTGCCGGCTTGTGATGGCCTTCTCGACCTGTACCATCACCTGCCTGCTTTACCTGCCACGGCCACCGGTCTGCGGTGCCAAGAATGCCAAAGCCAGCCGTGCCCATCCTGCCCACAAAACTCCCCAACCTGAGACTGAAAGCTTCAAACATCCCAACACTTACATCTATCGTCTCTTCTATAGATGTCAGTGAGGTATATCAGTAGATCTCGACTTTTCATTTCCCACTACTGAACTCTGCTTGTTTACTTATGGAATTTCATGAATAATAATAATTCATTCAGTTTTTTTTGCTGTGACCCCCAACCCCAAATATTGCCGCTCCAGGTGACTGTCTCGTTCACCTAATGGTTACAACCAGCCCAGGTTCGAGGAACGATCACGCGCTGGCCAGGTAGTCGTACCTGGATCCACGTACTGCGACCGGTGGAAGGTTCAGGAGGAAGAGCAAACAAAAGAGCACCGATGATGACCTTTTCCCACGAGTGCAGGGAAAACTTTCCAACTTATTAAAGGCATTTTTCAAAGATGAATATAAATACCTCCCCACATCCCCCCCCCAACCCCACCCTCAACCCCCTAACCCCCGTAACCCCCTTTTTCCAGTGGACTCCAAAGGAGGATCTCAAGGTGTGCATTGGGCAGGTAATTGTAATTGGCATCATTTTCAAGCGAAGTGAAACCTCTTCTATGGAAAAGGTGAACCCGTCACCTGCGCAGCCGTTGCGATCCGGAGTAATCCTTTTAACCATGGCTTTGTCAAAGGTGTAGCCCACCTGTTCGACGCACGATTGCACGAGGAAACAGGTGAACGGTTTTAACATTAGTAAGAAAATACAACTTGCGTCTCAAGCCCGCGCTCCGGTAACATACGCATCTGGTTATTGTCATGGTGGGAGAGCTATCTCTGTAATATTATACACGATCCGCGAGGAATCGTTCACTGACAGCAGCCGGACTTTGATCAAGGGCTGACCAATCAGGGAGCAGCTCTTTGCCTCGGCGAAACGCTGAGCCAATCAGCTGCTGAATAAGCTCGGACGCCGGCCGA
>CM068953.1:38145414-38156080 GCA_035128595.1 Eptatretus atami | reverse complement strand
TTTTGATCCGATCCTGATGAAATTATGGTGGGAGGTTTATATCATGATGTAGTTGTGTTTTCCTGAAAATGGGCATGGTCCGCCCATTATGGGCGGAGCCACGCCCAAAAAACATGTGTCGCGGAGATAGTAGTAGTTACTTTGGCCAATATTGAGCATAATGTCAGGGGGTTCATGGAGCACACTGGACAGTGAAATGTTGCTTTTTTTGCAGTGTATGAAGAAATCCCGCAGTGCGGACAAGAAGAGTCTTCAGAGAAGAAACGTGGCATTTTTAGCCCCAGGACGAATCTTAGGCAACAACTGCCCTATGGTCTGCTCGTCATTGAATGCTTAGAGTGCGCACAGTCTTTGGCTTGTGGGTGGTGGAGTTAGAGGGAGGTTAGATGGGTTTTGGGAAGCACTGCCTTTTGAGGGTTAGCAGATGACGTACAGGTAAAGGGACTCACATCTAGCGTCTAGGGCTGGGTTTGAATCCGACCCAGCTATAAACTGTATCCGGTGATTTAACAATGGGTGTGCCGTTTTCAGAATGGACGTTCAACTGGCGTCTCGTCGCCAACATTAGTTGGTGGACGTTTAAAGATGGATGGTGTGCTTTGTGAAGATATGCAGCTATCGCAAGCACCATTTAAATTCTAAAATTCGCTCACTGACTTCTGAGTCCAAGGGGAAGACTTGAGTCAGGATTGTAGCCTAGTAACTGCTTTTCTAGTAGACAACACTGCATAGGGCATTTAATGATGATGATAACTGCCTTTTATCCTAGGCATTTTAATGCCCATCCTAAGTTACCCTGAGGTCCTTAACAGTCAACCACAAAGTAGTGGATTCGGCATCAATCTTGTTGGTAAAACAGTAAAGGGACTGAATGCTGATATCAGGCAGGGAGGGCAGGATTACACTCCAGGTCATTAGTATGCCAGCTGGTTTAAATTTATTTATTATTTATTTTAACCAACAATGACATGGTAATTCTCTCAGAAAAATCTGGTTTCCAGAAGGTTTGAAACCCAAATCCTGAATACTACGCTTTTCAAGCGTTGGATCAAGCTTCTGGGATAATTTTTGTTTCTCTTTCCCCCCCCCCCCCCCCCCACCCCCATCAATCCTCCTGTTCTTTTCCTTGCTCTTCCAATTACCTTTCTGCTCTTCCTGCCTCTCTCCTTCTCTTCAGATTTTAGTTTTTATTTTCCTCATTTCCACGCCTCATTTCTCCGCAGTGACACAAATCACCCTTAGATTATTGCTTCTGGCCTCAGAGATGCGATTGGTTTGAGTTGTTCTTGTTCTGTGTTCATAGCTTGAGACTCACAATTTCCTTTCATGCCCTGCAGGTCTGGATTCTGGGAGGCAAAACTACGCAGGTCTGACGGTCATATATCTCCTCCTCTAATATCCCCATGCTTCCTTTCATTTCACTGCCATGACTTTTTTTCCGGCATCATTCTATGCATTCCTGCAATTTGTTGGAAAATAACCGCATGACTATGGTCCTCCTTGCAACTGCACGCAGCCCTTCAGAAAAAGTTTGTGAGTGTGTCGGGGGAAGCTAACGGTGAAACATGTCAAGCATTTCTAACGTAAAAAGCTTCGAGCTGGATTCTCTATGTGAGGTGTGTCACATCTTCAGCCGTTCTTCTCTAAACATGGCATAGTTTGGCGCAGAAACTGTGCGTTATGAATTAATTTGCCTTTAGTCATCTTGTGACGTTTTTCCACGACACTTCATATAATATTTAATTCTCGGCTGAAGTTGTCCAAGAGAGTGCTGGCCTGGATTGCTTAGCTGGTGACACCAGCTATCCATCCTGGTTTGAATCTCGACCCAGCTATAACGTCATCCTGATGCGTTCACGTGGCCGGGCAATGATCAGCTATGTGCCGTCCATCCGGGAGGGACATTAAAGCCGGAGGACCTGTTTGCGCAGCACTGGTTGTTAAGGGACACTTTAAGATCCCATGGTGTCTTTTTTCAAGAATAGGCAAGTTATCGCTGACGCCTTGAATGAACTCCCAAATTTCCCACCAACTAACACTTCGCAAGTGTGGTGAAGTATATCCCATACCCTTATGAAATTAAGGGCTGCCTTAAGCTAGAGTGCGCTGAAATTAGCTGATCATATTGTTGGGTCGGGTGGGAAGACCAATAGGGGGGTAAGCTATCTCCGGTTCCACAGACTCTCCGGAATTGCAGGCCGTCGCCCACGCCAATCGTGACGTGGCGGTAGCTAACACGACCGTGAACGGCCAATAATCAACGCGTGACTAGGGTCTCCCGTCTATGGGTTACCGAGTCTACCTCCATTCAATCACGTGATTTAATTACCCGGGGACACGCGTCGGTACGCTTTGGTCCGAACCGGATACTTTATACCGGATCGGATGCAGCTGAGCGACAACTGCAAGGAGTACTGGCTAAAACGGAAGCGGATTGTTTGGGAATCAAAGTCCGCGGCTAAGTTAGGATTCAGACTGCATGCTGGACTCAATGAAAGAACAGGCCAAAACCGAGCTGGGAACATGTATCTAAATTCGTGTGTGTGTGTGTGTGTGTGTGTGTGTGTGTGTGTGTGTGTGGTGTGTCTGTGTCCCTGCTGTTTCTCGCAACCACCTGGTCGCGATCTAATTAAAACTTGCCAGATATATTGCTGGGGACCTGAGTATGTGCTTTTGAAAGGTTTGATATTAATCGGACAAAGTGCTATCCCAAGTTATGGCATTTATCTTACAACCAATGACAGGACATCTTTGCTGCGTAGGCATGGCCGATGGGGAAAGAGAACCTGCGTCGCGTTCCCAATTACGGGTTACAACGTACGGTTCGGTAGTGATGACCGTGTATTTAAAAAAAATAAATTTCGATTTCTTATGGCGCATATTATTTGATAAACACATGCCCCCCAAGTTTATGATCGTTTTCATATTAGAACGGTGCAATAAATTTCGGTAATCTCATGAGTGAGGTGGTATGCTCCGACCAGGAAGTAAATTTTAAACGCGTGTATAACTTTACGATCGAAAAATAAGCAAGTAGGAGTACAAATTTAAACAACAGGTGTTTTTTTGTACCTTTAGATGTTTTTTTGTTGCTGTTTGGTATTTCCCCCCCCCCAGAAATGGCGTCACACTGCAGAGCCACGGGCACGTAGCGGGAGCGAGAGCGAAAGAACGGCCTGTTGGTTGTTTCTGGCTCCGGTTTGAAAGTTTTTTTTTTTTTTGGGCAGCGTACGCACGCACGTACTATTAATAATAAATATAACTAGCCGAACCCTGTACAGCGGATCCTGTTCCATGGAGCCCAAATATGACAGACAAGTGGCGGCTTTATATAGAAGCCTTATCCCAGTCGATGTACTCAATGGCCTTACCGTAATGAGGCCTACAAAACGTCCTTATACAATGATATTTTTGGTGTAGCCAACTACATATGTGAAGAAGCTCCCGCTGATTTGTGGCAGCGTGTCTACTTGACGTAACACCGTGTCAAAATTCTCTCGCGTCCAGTATCGAGAAAAACGTGACCGCGAACCGCTAGGATGAGGACAAATTGTCCTTCAGTATTAATATATAGATGGCTTCAAGAGTTGAAGGTTGACTAATTGCCACTATGTGCGATGCACTCTTACAGGTACGAAGTCTTCTTTCAGTCCGGTACAGTACCGAAGAAAAACGTGACGCGACGCTAGGAGGAGCAAAAATTGGTCTTCAGTATTAAATTATATATGATTTAATAATAATTACAAGGCAGGCGAGGAAAGATTATGTGCACAATGAATAGTTTTATTGTTTGTGTGTAATGGGCAAGGGAAGAAGAAACTGTGAGAGGTGCGGCAAATAATAGCAAGGCAACTTACAAAAAGGAGACACAGAGCAAAGTTATCCCGATAATAATTATTGTGCACAATTTAACTTAAAGAGGAGCTGCCAGAGCAAACACACTTCACACACCACCACACACACACACACACACACACACACACGACAACCCGATGAGTTGATGAAGAGAAAAAGGGAGGAGAGGAGATGAGGCTAACGGTCTCTCAATACCTTGCAGGATTGCCGGATCGGCGCCACCGATACGTTTTGGGGGGACATGCCGACCGCTGGGCGCGTACCTCCTGCAGCTAGCGCGCCATCTCCTTGCTTCGTGCAGCTAGCGTCGATCCAGAGAATGAGACGGGCGATCGTGGCGTGAAGGGAGGACTTGGGGTGGAGAAGGTGGAGCAGGCGGGTGAGGCGATTGCGGCGGAGAGGTAGACCAGGGACCAGGTGGGTGGGTGGAGCTCGGCGACGTGTGGGCGGAGAAGGGTGGGAGGAGGAGGAGAGGAGGAGGAGTCAAGCAGTGAGTGGGTGAAGTCGGGGGTGGGGGGGGGGGGGTGAAGAGGTAGAGTTAGCAGTGGGTGCAGAGATGATCCGCGAGGCCAGGCAGAGAATGGGCGAGTCAACAGCAAGCGTCGGTTGCAAGATGCCAAACCGGAACTACGGCGCTCGCCCGCGCCTTTTATAGACTCTGTGGGTGCAAGCGTCGGGGCATTAAACCGCCGAAGGCGATATGTCGTCACCGCGAATCGGCGTTGATTGAGCCGGGACCACTGTATGGCCCGGCCGTGATGGCGGAAGCGCTCCACTCCACTTCCGCAGATACTCCAAGCTGGCGGAATCGTCTCACTCCGAGCGGTGATATGAATCGCCCCGCACCGAAATTGTGACATGAAATTGCCTTGCATGACGATCTCCCGGACTGTGCCCGGTGACGGCCCAGGGTCGTGTCTGCCCTCGGGATGCCCACCCGGCACCCCCCGATTAGCGCTGATCATGCCTGCTCCACGATGTGCCATCGCGATCCGAACTGCACAGGCACGCTTCTGCCTGATCGTGGTTTGCCAGGCGGAGAGGCGAGGAAGGCCGTCGCCACTGTGGGAAGCACCACGGCCGCGCAGTGAGGACGACGAGTAAGGTGTCAGGGTAAACCCATGCACAGACCAGACAAGAATATGTGCCATTTGTGCCCCTGCTCTTGTGATGATAAGGTATCACGGCTGCGAACGGGTTTGCCCGCCAATCGAGCACGTTCCGTAGCAGTAGTGCGGACCCCCGCATAGGGAAAACACGTTGCCACGTGCGGTTCAACCACCCCGTATCTGCTAAATCGTGTTCGCAAGTGTTGTGTGAGCATCCGTGCCCTGCCTGTACGCCATAATTAAGGTCAGCAGACTAAGCCATGGTCACATAGATCGAGCATGTTTCAGTAAGTAGAAGAGCGATCACCACGCCATGGCCCATGTGGTTCAAGTGCATCGTGTTGCCTCCGATTCTGCTATCGTGTGCGTGTTGGCCAACCTGTGGCTCACACCCCGATCTGTGTCAGGATTGAGGGGAAGATCGGTATAGTAATTAGATGGAGGTCTTGGAATGAAAAAGAATAAGAATAAAATACCCCCGGCGGGAGTGTCGGTCATCTCTGCCAGAGGTCGACGAGCAAATCAAATTAGGGGAACATCTATAATTTATAGACATCTATAATAGTAATTTCGATTATAATGAAAGGTGAATTTCAGGTCGAATTCGCTTTAATTTCATTGTCGATGCAATTATCTCGCCACAGAGTAAGGACGGGATGAACAGTCAGCGCGCACAGCAAACCTTACGTGACCTCAACGACGCGTCTGTTTCGCGCGTGGTGTCACGTGACGCACCGTTGGACGCGGCGGCCACGAAATCATTTTATACAATTCATAAAACGTCTCTTTGCACCGGACATTTTCTTACAAGAGAACCTGGTAGCGTGTTCTTAAACCCTCAAAAAATGTAAACATTAATATCTCCCAGACCCCAACGTAAGGCATTCCCTCGAGGAAGACAATTATAGGCTTCACTCCCGTGCCTGCCAGACATCCGGCGGCATCTCGGCCCACCCACACCACCCACCCAACGCATTGATGCATTTCCCTCATTAAAAGGCTGAATTTCAGGTCGAATTCGCTTTATTTCAGTGCTCGATTAACCTTTAATGAGTGCGAAAGCGTGGAACGATAATTGAATTTGAAGTTTAAATCAAGCGGGGAGAGACCGTTGTTTGAGGTTCTCCGGCCGCACCATGAGGCGGCATAAAAACTATAACAATCGGAACGAGAGCAAAATTCTTCAACAAAAATGGCTCGTGTTCTAAGATAATAGTCTCATAGTAAGTCCTGAATCACTAATAACATTTGATCTCTCTTGATAAATGAGGGCAGGAGAACGATTTGAAATTGACGAGTTTTCGCAACTTTCGACAGGCCTCCATGACGCTTGACTCGACTTGGACGAACCTTTGAAAGTTTATATCGTGTGCACGTCTCATCAGACCTCTATCATTCCACTATTGGTTATTTGTCTGCCATCGGTTTGATTTGGGACAGACGCAACGGTATCGGACCCGGACGCGACCAGACTCGAGACTGGGCTTTAATTAGGTCACTCTTCTGAGATGTAGAGATGAGCTAACAAGTATAGATGGAGAATTGAGGGATAAAGAGGATGCCGACTATAATTTATATCCAGAAATGGGTTGAAAGATACGCAACCGCCCGTATCTTTGCACACTTGCTGTCCTGTAAACGTGGCATGGTTGTTTTTATATTATCCGGCCTCTGATGATGTTTTATTGGCACTAAGCTGCCAGCCAACTCTTGCCAAATATGTGGTCCATTTGCTTCTGTGATTGTGAAACAACATTCCAGGAGCCTCTTCAGCAGATATTCGCTCGTTAGTCTGCCTTTTCAATGTAACCAGGCAATCTCATCCCAGATCATTGGAAACGTCAGACGATCATCTCGACTTGCCGGCAGAGATACCTTCGGGGTGACGCTGTATCCTTGCAGCTTGCTGCTGTCGATGCTCGTGTGGTGTTGTTCAAGCGCTTTCCTATTTCCACTCCCCAGCCGCCGGAACGTGCTGCATGCTGTTGGCTCCGCGGGACCCAAATTCGGATTTACCTCAGAATCAAGCAGAAAAGAGGGTAGAAATGAAGCTAGAAGTGGTTGTAAACAGACGCAGCTATGAGATTCCACACAATGCAGCTGTCCCGTTGTCCCGCTAGACAAAAGGAACGGGACTCTCTGATGTATATTAATGCATTAACTGTCTGGGGACCGCCTGTACGCGATGGTTGCTATTTGCTATGGGGAGCGGATCGCGGTTCCGAGATACCGCAACAATATGTTATTGAATTCCAAGTGAATCCATTTGCGTGATTTGATTCAAAAATTAGTCTTCGGAACCTATGCTGTTATCTATGTAAGTGGGTGAGCAGGGCAGTGGCGAGGGGACATTGCAACAGGAAGGGCGATAGGGAAAAAAAAAAATAGGGGAGCGGGAGATGAAAGAGGTAAAATGGAGAAATGGGAAAAAGGGGGAGGGCAGGGCGAACGAGAGACAAGAGACAGAGCAGGAATGTTATCCTCCCTTTTTAGGTTCATCTCTTTGAGCATACCTAATAATATGGGTGTGATGTCCTTCGATGCCGTCCGTCCGTTCAAATGAAGTTAAGCGGGAGATCTGGTCATTAGCTGCATCCCATGATAGAGGTCGATGAGACGTATACACGATGGTATGGACTTTCAAGGTCACGGAAGGTCAAGGTCACGAGGCCTCTTTGAGAGTTGGGCAAAAATTGACCGATTATTTCAAATTCTATCCTCCTCCGCATTTTCAGCGATCTTGAATTTTGATTGTAGTATGTGAATCTATGGGACAACTATCTAAATTTGGTCGGGCCGGATTTCTCAATATTCGCTTTCGTTTATCGCGTCACGTGATTCAACAGTTGGCCAAAATCCTCTCCTGACCCCCGAGAACACTACACCCTCGTAAACAGAACTCATGCCTTGTTTCTCGCCAGCAGCATTGACGTCACTCTCCGCACGGGTGTTTTTTGGCATATATTGGTTTGGTAGAAGCTCACATGAAGGTGAGCATTCGGTGCCAACCCATTGCAGATTTCAAATGACCAAGCCACAAAATCGTTGCCTTGCGAAGTGAAATTTGAATTAAAACCTGTCCAGAGATAAAGATATGTAAACAGACCATCTGTTGTGTTAAAATAAATCAGGGATTGCACTCCTCACCAGAACTTCGAACTGTAATTATTAGATTGGCTAATGTTTAGACCCATAAATAATGCTGCAAACTACTGCGGTTTCCAGAAAATGCCAGCAATTTTGGCCTTAAATACTTATGCATTGGGTTCTTGAGCACTAATCTTGGTGCAAAAGTAGACTTTATTTCTGCGAAAGTAATGAATGAGCTTGCTATTATGTATTACGTTGCAGATCAAGGAATATCCCCACCAGACCGTGGAAAGGCTTGGCAGCCTAACTCACCCAGAATAGTGCTTTGGCTGTTATGAAGATAAATTAAGAAACAATAATTACCCCGCGCCACACAAGTGAAAGTGGGCGTTTATTCTGTGGTTCACTTTCTGTCTGTCTTCCCACAACGTCACTTTTATGATCGAGGAACAACTCTGATTCCTCGATGAATGTTGTATTTTGACACAATAGAACAAGAAAAGATGCAATCATGAGATCTTACATAGACCCTCGCCAGGACGTGTTTTGCTGTTAGTGTCTTGTGTGGCGTCTGATCATAACCCGTCGCATCTTGTCCGCCCTCAGTGGCGTAATTAAGAGAACAACTAAAACTGGCACGTGCATGACCGGGGTACGCAAGCATGTCCTGCTTGCAAAGCAACCGCTTTGATCGGCATGCTTGACTCTGACCCATGCATGTTTATTATTATTAACTTAATTTATCAATGGGATAAAATTAATTCAATCATATCAAATGGAAGAACCCAAATAGTAACCGTCCTGCATTGGAGTCATCGACAGGATCCGCAAACAAACAAAAGCAAAAGATGAAGTCATCAGGAGCGAACCTGATCAGGATTTAACATTTTCAGCTGCTACTAGACCCTCAAACGCATCCAGGTGCGCCAAGTGACCCTTATTCAACAACCAACACACAACAACAACAAAAAAATATCATATATATATATATATATATATGGAAATATCTGGCCGCTACCACCATGCGCCTGATTGCAGCGTGAAATTTAAAACATATATCTTCACATCACATTAGATCATAATTGTGAAGCTTTTTCATGTCGCATTGATTAACGTGGTTGAAGTGAAAGGATCTTTTTTTAAAAAGATTTTTTTCACTCAATCCAATATGGCTGTCAGACCATGTGCACATCCAGTTATTGTGAATTTCCTGGTTATCCTGAAGGCATGGGAGACATTTGTGTAAGTTTTCCCTGATCCTCGTCAGCGTTCTGGAGAAGGAAGATTTTTTATTGGTTTCTTTAGGGTCAATTCCAAATATCGTGCCAACATGTCACCATGTCATGTCCAAATGTGTTGAACCTTTTGTTCCTCATGGATAGGCGTCATAAGTGTAGTTGCGCCTCTCATCTGTTCAGTCACTTCAGAGAATCTTTTAATTCCTTCCGCCGTTTCGAAAGAAAAGCGCCGGAATATTGTGATTGTCTCCGCCGTCCGTCTGTCTTACCCTGCCTAACTATTCCTACACCGTTTGAATAGGAACTTGAAACTTTGGGAGCATAGATTAGATATTTGTACTGGGGAGAGTGGCACAACATTTCGGGATTTTTGATTATGACCCTAGGGGCCGGGCCAGAGGGGTTGGCGTCATGGGCGGTCGATTAAAAAAAATAAAAAAACTTGTCATAGTTTTTAAATAAACATTTCATGAGTTATCATTTAACAACATATTTTTTTAAACACATGAGGATGACACGAGGTGCTTGGGGGTAGAGTGGTAAATAGCTCTTCTCTATACGATGTAACGATGGCGCGAGAAGGGTGGAGGAGGAGAGGAAGTCAAGAGGTGGGTGACAGTGGGGTGGTGGGGAGGGGGTCGAAGAAGGTAGACGTAGCAGATGGGCCACAGAGATCGATCCCAGGATACTTGCCTATCTTTTCTGATACTGTGGATTGTAGCAACTAAGTACGAAGTTCGAGTCTCTCTTTGAGATAGGGACTTGAAACTTTGGGACATAGTAATATATGTATGGGAAAGTGCACAACACTGTGATTTTTTGATATGACCCCTAGGGGGCAGGCCAGAGGGGGTGGGGTCATCGGGGGCTGACTTTTTTTAGTGCTGTATTTACCATTGTACATCGGTAAATTTTTTATAAAAGAACTTACTTATGTGCACCCCCATGAGTGACAAAACAGTCACAGGTTTTACTGTATTTATCTATTGATTATGAATAATTGGTTCACGAAAAAATATTTCTCACGAAAAATATAGTGACCACTATATCTTCAGTTATTGGCCTGTCTGTCCTGTCTGTGTCTGTCTGCTATGCTGTCCGCGAGCATAGCTCCGTGGGTTTTGATCCGATTCCTGATGAATTATGGTGGGAGGTTTATCTAGATGTGTTGTGTTTTCCTGAAAATGGGAACTTGGTCCGCCCATTAATGGGCGGAGCCCGCCAAAAACATTGTGTTTTGGGGTAGCCGATTTCAATTTTGGCATCTTCTCCTAGGCGGTTTTGTGAATCTGACAGGGTTTCGGTAATTCGGTTAGCCCCAATGGCACTGCATAGCCCACAGAGCTCGATTTTTCAATTTCGTGTCAAGGTCAC
>CM068953.1:38128705-38143283 GCA_035128595.1 Eptatretus atami | reverse complement strand
TCCCTCCCACCCGTGGCTGAGCGGGGGATGGAGCACGAGGGCATGAGTCATGAGTCGCGCCGGGAGTGGGTGAAGGGCGGGAGAAGGATAAGAGGGGGTCTTTTTTTTGTTCGTGGGCAGAGTTGGAGAAGGGAGTTGAGGGGAGTCGTTCAGCAGACCGTCGGGTCCTGCTTGCCTTGCGTTACTTCAGCAACTCAAGATCCGCTCGTTCCTTCAGAAATCAATAACTCCCCTCCTGGCTCTAAACTTCCGAATTGAGGAATTGATGGCATAAAAACCAACCCCCACCCGCAACTCTTACGTCTCCATTGCATACTCTCGTTATGGCACATCTAACAACCGCAGACAACTATCTTTTCATCTATTCATACAGGGCTCACAACCGACTGTGCACCACCACCACTCACTGTCAACTCTCACCCATCATAGACCGATCCTTACTTAATCCTTCACATTAACCCCATTCAAATACTACATCCAGACTGAGTCATACTCCTCTACCTCGCTGAAGTAAACCCTCATCTTCTGGCTTCAGTAGGTTTGTTCACAATCTTTACTCCCTCTACTCTTTCCTTGTTTGTTATTCACTTGCTAAAGTTGTACAAATTGTTGCACGCTCCTCACTGTCATTCACCCTTGCCTTAATGAGTGATCGTTCTGTAGAGAGGGGAAAAAATTGGATTGGAATCAGTTGTGGCGCGTGACTCGTCATGTAAGTCCGGTCTGGTGTCACATCCAAGAAGAATACAAATGTCTAAAATCCTGTCATGAGCTTAATATCTTGAAAAATAAAATCTTTCATGTTGACTATGTTCAAGCACTTTGTTCAAACATTACAAATGGAATAGTTGACAATTAAAGAGTAGTAGTTACCTTGGCCAATATTTGGCATAATGTCACGGGGGTGTCATGGGACTGACATGAAATGTTGCTTTTTTGCAGTGATTCAGAATCCTCCGTGACGGACAGAGAAGTCATTCAGAGAAGAAACTGGCATTTTAGCCCAGGAGATTGTAAGCACAACAACTGCCTATGGTCTGCTGCGTCTTGAATGCATTAGAGTGAGACAAGTCTTTGCTTGTGGGTGGTGAAGTTGAGGGAGGTTTAGATGGTTTTGGGAAAGATGCTTTTCGAGGGTTTAGCACGGATGAGTACAGGGTAAGCGACTCACTCTAAAGCGTCTAGCTGGTTTGAATCCCGCCCAGTATAACTGTCATCCGGTGATAACAAGGATGTGCTTTTCAGATGGCGTTAAACTGGCGTCTCGTCTCAACATTAGTGGTGACGTTAAAGATGCCATGGTGTCCTTTGTGAAGAGTAGCAAGCTATCGCCAGCACCATTATAAATTCTAAATTGCTCACTGACTTCCTGAGTCCAAGGGGAGACTTGATCAGGATTGTAGCCTAGTAAACTGCTTTTTAGCAAACTGATAGGGATGTTACATGATGAGAATAACGCCTTGATAAGTGCATTTTAATGCCATCCTAAAGTTAACCACTGAGGTCCTAACTCACAAAAGTAGGGATTGGGATCACATCTTTGTTGGTAAAACAGTAGGGATTGCATGCATGATATCAAGGCAAAGGGAGGCAAAGATTACCATCCCGGTAATAGTAGCCAGCTGTTTATTTTATTTATTTAATTTATTTAACCAACAATGACATGGTAATTCTCTCAAAGAAATATTGGTTTCCAGAAGTTGAACCCAAATCCTGAATTAACTGTTCTTTCAGGTGGATTCAAGCTTCTGGGTAATTTTGTTTCTCTTTCTCCCCCCCCCCCCCCCCACCCCATCAACACTCCATACTGTTCTTATCTGCTATTCCATTACCTTCCTCTCCTGCTCTTCGTCCTTCTTTCAGATTTTAGTTTTTATTTTCTTCATTTCACCCTCTCTCCCCGTGAACAATCAGCCCTTTAATTATTGCTCTGGTCAGAGCAGCGATTGTTTGAGTTGTTCTTGTTTCTGTGTTCATAGTTGAAGACTCACAATTTCCTTCATGCTGCGGTTGGATCTGGAGGCAAAACTACCAGGTATGAGGTCATAATCTCCTACTAATTATCCACACTGCTTCCCTTTCATTCCTCATGATTTTTTCCATCATCTATGCATTCCTGCAATTTTGGTTGGATAACAATGATATGTCCTCCTTGCAACTGCACAGCCCTTCAGCAAAAGTTTGTAGAGTGTGTCGGGGGAAGCTACGGTGAACATGATCAGCATTTCTACGTAAACAAGCTCAGCTGGCTTCTCTACATGGATGAGGATGTGTTCACCACTCACGTTCTTCTAACATGCATAAGTTGCGCCAAAAACTGTGACGTTATGAATTAATTTTCTATATAGATATCTTGATGAGTTTTCAAACACACTTCCATATAATAATATTAATTCTCTGAAGTTGTCCCAAAGAGTGCTGAGCTGGACTGCTTAGTGTGAAACACCACTATCCATGCCTGGTTTCGAATCTCGACCCAGCTATAAACGGTCCTACCTGATCGTTCACAGTGACGGGCAATGCATCAGTATGTCCGCCATCGCAGACAGTTAACCGGAGGACCTGTTTGCCAGCACTGGTGTTGGTGACTTTAACGATCCATGGTGTCTCTTTCCAAGAAATAAGGCAAGTTATCGCTGACGCCTTGAATGAACTCCAAATTTCCACCAACTAACACTGTCCAAGTGTGGTGAGTAAGTCCAAACCCTTATGAAGTTAAGGGCTGCCTTAAGCTAGTAGACCTGAAATTAAGCTGATCATATTGTGGGGGTCGGGTGGGAAGACCACTAGGGGGTAAGCTCATTCAGGTTCCCACCCAGAACTCTCCGGAATGCAGGCCGTCGCCCACGATAACTCCGTGCGTGGCGGTTCGCTAAACGCCGGTGAACGCAATAACTCAACCCGTGACCTAGGTTGCTCCCCGTCTATGGGTATAACCGAGTTAACTATTAATCACGTGATTAATTACCGGGGAACACGCCGTCGATAGCCTTTGTCCGAACCGGATCAACTTTAACGGAATAGGATGCAGCTGAGGCGAACACTGCCAAGGAACGTACTGAGCAAAAGGAAGGATTGTGGGAATAAGCCGGCTAAGTAGGATTCAGACCAATGCTGGATCAATGAAAGAACGCACAAAACGAGCTGGGAACATGTTTATAATGTCCGTGTGTAGTGTTGTGTGTGTGTGTGTGTGTTGTGTGGTGTGTGTGTGGTCTGCTGTGTTCTCGACAACCCACTGTCATTATTGAAATTGCCAGATATATGCTGGGGACCCTGAGTATGTGCTTTCAAAAGGTTTGATTATGAATCGACAAGTGCTCCAATAATCGGCCATTTATTTACCAACACGAAGAACAGGAACTTGTGCTTGCGGGCGATGGCCGATGGAGGAAGAGACCTCAGTCGCGTTCCCATTACGGGTTACAACGTTACGGACTTCCGGATAGTGATGACCGTGTATTCAATAATTTTATCGATTTCTTATCGATTTATTGATAAACACAAATGACCCCAATTCATGATCGTTTTCATATTGAGGGCATAAATTCGGTAACCTCAGAGTGAGGTGGTATGACTCCGAAACAGGAAGTAAATTTTAACGCGCGATAACTTACGATCGACAAAATAAGGCAAGTAGGTGAGACAAAATCTAAAACAACAGGTGTTTTTTGGTAACCTTAGATGTTTTTTGTTGCTGTTTATGGTATTCCCCCCCCCCCCAGAAATGGCGTCACACTGTCAGAGCCACGCAGTACGGGCACGCGGAGCAGAAGGAACGGCCTGTGTGGTTGTTTCGTCACGGTTTGAAAGTTTTTTTTTTTTTGCAGTAAGCGCCACGCACGTACTAGTTATAATCAATAACAATAATAGCGAAACCTCTGCACAGACGGATCTGTTCCATGATGCCAAAATAATGACACAGTGGGGCGCTTCTTATAAGAGCCTTACCAGTCGATTACTATGGCTACCATGAGGCACAAAACGTCCTTAAATACATGACATTTTGTGTGTATACACTTCTGTGAAGAAGTCCTGATTTGTGCACGTGTCTACTTTGACGTACACGTTCAAAACTTCCTCGTCACAGTAACCAGAGAAACCGTGACGCGACAGCTAGGATGACAAAAAAATTGTCTCTCAGTATAATATTAGATGTCTTAAAACAAGTTGAAGGTTGACTATTGCCACATGTGCGATGCCTCTTACAGGACGAGTTTTCTTTCAGTCAGGTCACAGTACCCGAGAAAAACGTGCAGCGACCGCTAGGAGGAGCACAAATATGGTCCTTCCAGTATAATTATAGATATAAATCAATTACAAGCCAGGCGAGGAAAGATCTGTGGCACAATGAATATATTATTGTTGTGTGTAAGCAGGGTACGGAGAATGTGAGAGGTGCTGGCAATATAAAGCAACTTACAAAAGCACGCACACGAGCAAAGTGTATCTCCGATAATATTGCCAATCTTAACTATAAACGAGGACAGCGCAGGACAAACACACACACCGCCACCAGCACACACACACACACACACACACACAAACACACCATGAAGTGATAAAGAAGAAAAAGGAGAGAAGGAGATGAAGGCCCTACGTCTCTCAATAACCTTGCAGGATTGCGGACGGCCAACCGATAGTTTTGGGGGGATGCCCGTGCGGCGATACATCCCTGACAGTAACGCGCGCCATCTCTGGTCTGTGCAGCTAGCGCGATCCAGAGAATGAGAACGCAATCGCGGGCGGTGAAGGGAGGGACTTTGGGTGGGAGGTGGAGAAAGGCGGGTCGAGAAGGATGCGCGGAGAGGTAAAAGGACCAGGTGGGTGGGTTGGAGTCGCACGTGTGGCGGAGAGGGTGGGGAGAGAGGAGAAGGAGGAAGAGAGTCAAGAGTGAGTGGCGTGTAGTGGGGGTGGGGGGGGGGTGAAAGAGTGTAGAAGTAGCAGATGGTGCAGGATCGATCCAGCCAGGCAAGATGGGACAGTCAAACAGCAGCGTCGGGCAAGATGCCAAAACGGAACTACGGACGGCCTCTACGCCACCGCTCTATAATAGACTGGGACGGTGCGCGTGGGGGCATTCCCCGAAGCATTGATCAGTCCACCCGCCCATCCGCGCAGTCTGATTGAGCCGGACCAGTATGGCCCGCGCCGGTGATGGCGACACCGCCACTCACTTCCGGCAAGATAACTCCAAGCTCGCGGAATCGTCTCACTCCGAGCCGTGAAATGATCGCCCCGCCGACGAAATTGTGACATGAAATTGCCTTGCACCGATCTCACCGATGTGCCCGGTGACCGGCCCAGGTGTGTCTGCCGCCGATTTGCCCACGGACCCCCCGCATTAGCCGCTGATCCATGCTGCTCACGAATTCCCCGACTCGAACTGCACGCACCTTCTGCTGATCGTGGGCTTTGCCAGGCGGAGAGGCAGGAGCCGTCCGCCATCGTGGGGAACACCACGCCGCCAAGTGAGGACCGACGGTAAGGTTCAGGGTAACCCATGCACAGACAGACAAGAAATATGTGCATTTGTGCACTGCTTGATAGTGAATGATAAGGGTATCACGGCTTGCGAACGGGTTTGCCCCGCCATCTGAGCACAGTTCGTCAAGTACGTGCGACCGCCATGAACACGTTGCCAGTGCGCGTTCGGGCGATTGCGTTGTGTTCGGCAGTGTGTGTGCATCCGTGCCCTGTTGTAGATAATGGTCAGAGCAGCACGGGTCCACCTGCATGAAGCATGTTTCGTAAACAGGTACGCGCGGATTCCGCATGCCATGTGTCAGTGCTCGTGTTTCGCCCGATTCTGCTATCGTAGTGACGTGTGGCCAACCCGATCTGTGTCAGGATTGAGGGCCGATCGATATAGTAATTGAATGGAGGTTGGAATAGAAAAGAAATCAGTAAAATAACCCGAGCGGAGAGTGGGTCATCTTCTGCAGAGTCGAAGAGCAAAATAAATTAGGGGATCTATATATAGACATCTATAATTAATCATCTTCGATTATATCGAAAGGTGAATTCGGTTCGAATCGCTTTATTTCATTGTCGATCAAGTCGTATCTCGCCACAGAAGTGAGGAGCGCGATGACGTCAGCGAGCCCACGCAAAGCCTTTACGTGATCAAGACGCGTCTGTCTGCGTGGCTTCCACAGATGACAGGAGCACGTTGAACGCGGCGAACGAAATTTTTTATGACAATCAAATAAAACGTCTCTTTTGCACGGATTTTAAGAGACTGTTAAAGCGTGTTCTAAAACCTCAAAATTAAACATTATCTCCCAGACCCACAGTAAGCATTCCCTCGAGGAGCCAATATAGGCTCATCCCGTGCCTGCCAGAATCCGCGGCATCTCGGACGGTATGAATAACTGACTAATGGCAGCAAGGGAGGTTAAAAGTTAGCCGATTGGTTCAAGGTGTATAATACCCCACATGGGCTCCAACAAAATGGATACGTTAGGTACCCAGAGGGCGATAATACTGGTATTAGAAATTATCCAAGGGTATTTCCTACATACAGGTGGACTCAGCGAGTAGATCCATAAGCCTAGTAAAGGTAGGTAGTATATTAAGCATCTTTATATGGTAGAATACATGAGAGCTTTTATGAACGATAAAGGAATGGCTCGAGAATGGAATATGAAACCCTGTTCCGATTAGGTCTGTAGATAAGAATACACCACCCACCACCATTCGATGATTACCCTCATTAAGGTGATTACAGGTGAATTCGTTATTTCAGTGTCGATCAACCTTATCGTGCGAAAGGTGGAGCATAATTGAATTTGGAAGTTAAAATCAAGCGCGGAGACCGGTTGAGTCTCCGCGCACACGGGCGGATAAAAAACTATTAAAATCGGAACGAGAGAAATTTCAAAAAATGGCTCGTGTTGTCTATAGTACTTCCATAATCTAATCACTAATAACATTAATCTCCTGAATAAAGAGCAGGAGGAATCATTTAAAATTTGACGGATTTTCGCACTTTGACAGCCTCATACGTTGACCTCAACCTTGGACGACTTGAAAGTCATATATCGTTGTGCACGTTCTATCGCTCTATCATTCCATATGGTATTACTTGTCTCCACTCGGTTTGATCGTCGGACAGACGCGTACGCACGGACGAGACAGCTTCGGACTGCTTTATTAGGTCATCTCTACTGAGATGTCAGATGAACCTAACAAGTATCAGATGAGAATTGAGGAAAAGAAAGAAAAAAAAGAAAAAAAAAAAAGAAAAAAGAAAAGAAAAAAGGATAAAAAGCAAAAAAGAAAAAGAAAAAAAGGATGCTATAATTAATCCAGAAATGGTGAAAAGAACGCACCGCCCGTCAATCTTGCACACTTGTTCCTGTACAACTGGCATGTTTGCTTTTTATATTATCGGCTCTGATGAGTTGTTATTGGCAATAAGCCTGCCAGCCACACTCTCCAATATGGGTCTTTCTTCTGATGTTGTGAAAAACAACATCCAGCCGACCTCTTTCAGAGATATTGTTAGTCTGCCTTTTCATCATTAACATAGCAATCTCATCAGATCATTGGAAACGTCAGCAACGATATCTCGACTTCGGCAGAGATACCCTTCGAGGGTATCGCGTATACCATTGCAGCTGCGCTGTCGATGCTCGTGTGTGTGTTGTCACGCTTTCCTATTCACTCCCCAGCACGCGACGACGTGCTTCATGTGTAGGCCTCCGCGGGACCCAAATTCGGCATTTACCTCAGAATAAGCAGAAAAGAAAGGTAGAAATGATTAGCTGATGTAGGTGTAAACAGCAGCATGAATCGATGACCCAATGCAAACTGATCCCGTTTGTCCCGCTAGACAAACGGGAAGGGAGTATCTTGAATGTATTAATGGAATAAGATGTCTGGGGACCGCTGTACGATGTTGCTATTGCTTTGGTAGGATGGTCGAGAACCGAACCAATATGTATTGAATTCAAGTGAAATACCATTTGCTTGATTTTGATTCAAAATTGTCTTTCGGAACTATGCTGTATCTATGTAAGTGGGTGGGAAGAGGAGTGGGAAGGGGAATGGACAACAGGAAGGGCGATAGAGAACAAAAAAATAACGGGGAGAGACAAGAAGTAAATGGAAAAAATGAGGGAAAAAAGAGAGAAGGGAGAGGGAGCGAAGACAGCAAGGAAGTGTATCCTCCTGTTTAAGGTCATCTCTATTGAGCAGGACCTAATAATAGTGGGTGTAGATGTCCTTCGATACGTCCGTCCTTCACAATGAGTTGAAGCGGGACGATTCGTCATTAGTGATGCCTGATAGAGTCGATGAAGACGTACCAACGATGGTAGACATTTGCAAGTAACCGAAGTCAAGGCACAGGACTTTGAAGATTGCGAAATGACGAATTATTCAGAATTCTATCTCCTCCGCCATTCTCAACGAATCACAATTTGAATTGTAGTATGTGAATCTATGGGACATATCTAAATTTGGTGGCCGCGAGATTTCGATATTCGCGTTCGTTTTCGCTCACGTAGACTCAAAGTTGGAAAAAATCCATTCCGCCGAGACACTAACACCCTACGTAAAGAACTCAAGCTATGTTTCTCGGCAGAGATACCGTCACTCCCGCACGGGTGTATTTTTGCACATATGTGTTCTAGATACGTCACGATGAAGGGAGGCATCAGTTGGCCAACCATATTGCAGATTTCAACATGACAAGCAGCAAAAAATGTATCTTGCAAAGGAAGTGATGAATTAAAATCCTGCAAGAGATAAATGGATAATGTAACAGACATCATTGTTGTGGTAAATAATATCAGGCATTCACTCCTACACAGAACTCAACTGTATTATGATTGGCTATAGTTAAAACATAAATAATGTGAAAACTTATTGGGTTCCAGAAAAAATGCCTAGCAATTTTGCTTAACATACTTGCATTGGTTTTGAGACTAATTTGGTGCAAAAGCTGATATTATTTCTGCAATACCATATGAGCTTGTTATGTTTACGTGCGATCAAGAATATCCCCACCAGACGTGAAAGGTTGGCAGCCTACTGCACCAGAATAGTGCTTGCTGTTATGAAATAATTTAGAAAAATAATTTACCGCACCACACAGAGTGAAAGTGGGTTTATTCTTGTTGGTTCTACTTCTGTCTGTCTGCACAAACTCGTTTTTATGATCGAGGAAAACTTATTTCGATATATGTGTATTTTGAACACAAATTAAGAAACGAAGAAAGAGCATCATGATTACAGACCTCGCCAGACGTTTTGTGAGTTTTTGTGTGGCGTCTGTATTTGTTGTGTTGCGTTATTAAAGGTACTAAACTGGCAGTATCCGGGTACCAGATTCCTCTTTATACAACCCGTTATCGGATGCTTGACTCTGACCCATAGATGTTTATTATTATTCAAACTTAATTTATAATGGATTAAATTAATTCAATTCATATCAAAAGAGAGACCAATAAGTACGTTCTGCAATTGGACTCATCGAGCAGATCCAACAAACAAAAGCAAGATGAGTCATTCGAGGAACCTGGATAGAATTTACCATTTCAGCTGCTACTAGACCTCAAAACCGATCAGGTTCAGCAAGTACCCTTATTCAACAACAAACAACAACAAAACAAAAAAACAATTATAGTATATATATATATAGGAATTCTGCCGCTACACACATCGCGCTGATGAGGTTGAAATTTAAAAACATATTAATCTCCAGCATCACAATTTAGATCATAATATGTGAAGTTTCATTCGATTGATTAAGTGGTTGAGTGAAGGATTTTTTTAAAAGATATTTTTACTCAAATCCAATATGCATTGTCAGACATTGACATCAGTATTCGTGAATATCCTGGTATCCTGAAGCATGGGGAACATTTTGTGAAGTTCCCTCGATCTGTCCAGCGTTCTGGAAAGAAGAATTTTTTATGGTTTTTAGGGTCATTCAATATCGCTGCCAACCATGCACCTGTCATGTAAGTAGTGAACCTTTTGTCCTCATGGATAGGCGTCATAAGTGTAGTGACTCTATATGTCAGTCATCTACAGAGATTTTTATTCCCGCGCTTTCGAAAAAAAGCGGAATATTGTGATTGTCTCCGCGTCCGCTCTAGTCTCCTGTAAGTATTCCTACCCGTTTGAAATAGGAACTTGAAATTTGGACATGATAGATATATGTATGGGGAATGCACAACACTTCGTGATTTTTTGATTATGCCCTAGGGCCGGCAGAGGTTGGGGTCATGAGTTCGATTAAAAAAAATTAAAAAAATTGTCATAGCTTTTAAAATCAACATATCAATGAGTTATACATTTAACACACTAGTTTTTTAAACACTTCATGTGATCAAGTGCTTGGGGGTAGAGGGTCAATAGCTTCTTCTATACGATAGTATAGGATGGGGCGAGAAGTGGTCGGTAGGGAGAGAGAGTCAGAGCGAGTGGGTAAGTCGGGTGTGGTGGGGGGGGTGAAGGAAGTAGAGTTACAGATGGGACACGAATCGATCCCAGGATATTGAAATCTCTACTGTGAATGTAGCATACTAAGTACCGGCGTCTCCTCTTTGAGATAGGAATTGAAACTTTGGACATAGTTAGAAATATTATGGGAAGTGCACAACACTGTCGCATGTTATTGATATGAACCCTAGGGGCGCAGCCAGAGGGTGGGCATGTGGGCTTGACTTTTTATTATGTATTTACATTGTACTGGTAAATTCTATATCAAAAACTTACTTATGTGACCCCATGAGTGGACAAACAGCAAGGTATTACTGTAATTATCTAATTATTATGAATAATATGTTCACGAAAAAATATTCTCCGAAAAATAATAAGTGACCACTATATTCGTTATGCTTGTCTGTCTGTCTGTCTGTACTGTCTGCTGTCACCGAGCCATAGCTCCGTGGGTTTTGACATCTAGTCGAATATGGTGGGAAGGTTCTATATCATCGATTAGTTGAGTTATTCCTGAATATGGGCATGGTCCGCCCATTATGGCGGAGCCCGCCCAAAAAACATGTGTTTTGGGGGTAGACGATTTCAATTTGCATCTTCTCCTAGGGTTTTGTCGAATCTTGAAAGGGTGTTTCGTTATTTGGTTAGCAATGCACCTAGCAAAGCCCCACAGAGCCTCGATTTTTCATTTTCGTGCAAGGGTCATAAAGGTCACGAATGAGAAAATATGCGAATTGTGTTGTTTAGGGGTAGCTATCAATGTCTGTCTTCTCTTAGGGGTTTGTCGAATCTGCAAGGGTCATCAGTTTGTGTTAGCCCATGGCACCTGCATTGGCCCACGGAGCTCTTATTATTTTAGTCCCAGGTCAAAGGTCACCAAGTCACGAACTTAGAAAATTGCGAATTATATTTACATTAAAAATCATTCTTCTCCGAGAGGGTTGTCAAATCTGGCAGGTTTCGGTATTTGGTTAGCCCAAATGGCACCTGCATAGCCCCACGAGGCTCATTTTTTATTTAGTCCCATAGGTTCAAGGGGATCCAAGTCCATGCAACTTAGTAAATCGATTTGCAAAAAATCAGACGACAGCCCAACTTTGAGAGCTAGGAGACAATTTTTTTATGCATATTCTGAGTCATTCCCCCCCTAAAGTTAAACCTTTTCTCTATCTCAACCCCTGCCCTCTGGCGCCCCTTCAAGTTTTTTTTTACCGCTATTTTATCAAGTATGGATAATCACGGGACGTGCAAATCCAAATGCATATGTAACGTTATACTTGTTCCTGAATGTCAGAGGAAGTTTTGACCAAAGGTATAATCCTTGACTTTGACACTAAAGTTCACAAAGGTCAAATTTCAAAGTTGTGGAATCGAACCGGGTGTTCGCTTCTTCGACAACTATCACCAATACCTATAGCACGTATCTGTCTCTTATTTTAATGTCCACAACATTTTTTGTGCCTTAAGTTCAGTGCAAGGTAAATTTTTAAAGTTGTTAACGAAACGGCAATTTTCGACATTTTGGCAGCTAATAACTGTACTCAGTACACTTGTTGATCATTTTAAACTGGTCAAACATTATCACTTGTCTCATCCTGAATTCTGAAACAATCTACATCGTCAAATACCGCTCAGTGAACCATCGCCTTCAGACTTGTTATAATATTTATACACAGTTTCATCCTTATGATAAATTGATGCACAGTTCTAATGGCTGGACAGTGTTAAATATTTTCATGAAATGTCTGACATCTTTGCATGATTCTGTTTGTAAACATGTATAGTCTTTGGTCATAAAAGCACATCAATAGAAAAGAATATCAATCCATCTTTGCAAGATAAAATTCACCTAGCCGTTAATGGGACCAAAGCAGTGCGCGCGGAATATGTGATGTGTGTGCCATCACAACGTGTTCTGTATTTTAAATTATTATTAATTTTTTAAACAATATGGCTGCATGTATCACTGTGACGATGACGTCATCAAATTCTTTCTGTGGACCATTTATCCCTAGATGCCCAAATTTCATACTGATCAATGTACATTTAAAATGCAATTATGACGTCATAAATGAATGCACTATGATGTCCATAGAAACCCGACTCATTCACAATGAGAACGTACTTGCCATGTTCCAAGTTCAATTTTATCCTTTGTGCAGTTCAGAGATACAGGGTTCAAATTTTTCTGTTTTTCAACATGGTTGCACACCATTGACTTATGACATCTAATTCATATAAAACTTCTACTTAATTCAGTCCATCCGATGTTGGAAAATTTCATCTCGATCCGAACAAGTGTTTTTGCGGAGAAAAACACAATTTCTGTGCAACAAACGGACCCATGCAATACCTCTCCTTTTGGTGAGGGTAAAATCTTCCAAACAGGAACATTACTGTTTTAAAGGACACAAACAGGCACGAGAACTGTTAAATAAGGTGATGTATAAACTTATTATGTGTATACACCAACAGTGGTAAATTTGATTTGTGTTTTTAATTATATATATATTGTTACGAATTTGGAATTCGATTGCACACAAATACAGTTTTTTCAGCTATGTGATAAGTGCTTGTTCCTAGATAGCTCACCTTCCATTGTTTAATGTTCAGAAATCGTATAGATGCGCTGCGGATCGATTTAATAGTTAGGGACGACAATGGAGACATCCCTCCCTCTTCTGCGAAGAGCAAGCACACCCTGCATCCTGACTCATGATGTCAACAACCTCCACCCGTGGTGAGCGGGGGATGGAGCACGAGGGATGAGTCATGAGTCGCGCCGGGAGTGGGTGAAGGGGGGAGAAGGATAAGAGGGGTCTTTTTTTTGTTCTGGGCAGTTGGAGAAGGGAGTTGAGGGAGTCGTTCAGCAGACCGTCGGTCCTGCTTGCCTTGCGTAGGGTTGGGCCTTCGGAAGCTTTTTGCTTTGGCTGGCTCAGTGAGCTTCGGCTGAGGCCTGGCTCGGAGGAGGCTTTTTGTTGATGGTCCTGTGAGCTCGGCTTCTGCTTGGCTCGGGAGAGCTTTTTGCTTTCAAGCTGCCTTGTTTGGAGGAGATTGAGCCGGTTGCTTGGCTCGAGCTGCGAATGGTGGCTCTTCTCTTGGTTCGTGAGCTCTTTGTTCTCCATTTTGTTCGTCGTTTGGTGCGACTCATCGCTCTTCGTGGAGGTGGTTCTGGGAGCGACGCATGACGGGAAGGATCGCGCTCGTTCACAGCACGTGTTGAGAAGTCGGGAGGTGGTTCTCGGGAAAGCGAGCATGAGGGAAGGATCAGGCGCCTCGTTCACCAGCCAGTGTATGAAGAATGCGGGAGGTGGTTCCTCGGGAAGCGACGCATCGCGGGAAGGATCGGCGCCTCGTCTCACCAGCACGTGTGAGAAGTGGGGGGTGGTTTTCGGGGAACGACGCATCGACGGGAAGGATCGTGCCTCGTCTCCAGCACGTGTTGAGAAGCGCGGGAGGATTCGCGGGAGCGTCGGGAAGGATCGCAGCTCACGGCGATTGATCCAGCTAGTCTCGATGGAGCCCGGGTCCGAACAACTTGAAGACCCACACGAGGTGGAGAGGTTGAGATGATTCTGAGTTTCAGCTCACCTGTCCTCTGAGCTGGAGCTCGTTTATAAAGCCTCTGCCACCATTTATTGGTGTGTGTGTGCGTTAGTGGTCGTGGGTCCGTTCTAATAAGTAGGAATTGCTGTTAAGTGCAAGTGACTGTACATAATAAGTAGACGGTTGTAGTTCTTTTGTCGTGCTTTTGTTGCTTGTATATTGCATACGTGTTTTGCCTGTTTAATTGCATACGTGCTTTATTATAATAAATGTCCTTGTGTGAATGAACCTGTTCGTTGCGTCCATTCCCTCATTGAACTGCCCATCTTGCACTCAGAATATAGTTGGTTTTTAAATAGCGGTAAGTGATCGGGTCCAACGGGACTGCGCGTAATACCCCGCTCGGTTATCCCAAAGGAAAGCGAGCTGCTTAAGCGGCTGTTTCAAGCGGTCCCGTGGAGTAAAATCTCTCGGTAACTTACCCGCCGCGAATAATTAGCTAAATCGAGATTTGCGATCGGGACCTGTAGCGCGCGGGTAGAGTGTCGGACAAGGTTGTGTGTGGTTAAAAACAATT
>CM068953.1:38116687-38126837 GCA_035128595.1 Eptatretus atami | reverse complement strand
GAAACTACAGTGTGTTGCTTTCTCCGAGGTTTACACCGTGATCGTTCTCTGCTCCGCAGGGTGAATTGCTCTTGCTGCATTACTGCCTTTCTTCCTCGCAGTACAAATGCGAAGAATCAAAATGAAAGCACGGATCCACAGACCATACATACCTTCCCTTCCACGTGACCGGCTCTCCAGGCTTTCCGACTTTGCATGCATATGTTGCTCACTTCGAAAAAACAAACAAAAATGAAAAGTAAGCTAAACTAAATACCAATATATGTCTACGTAATTGAAGTTTGAGAGCACGCATTCCGATGCCACGATGGAATTCACACTCGTTGAAATGGATGAGGAAGAAGATGAATATCGCCGGATGCCATATTTTGCCTTTGCCAAGAATGTCCCGTCCTGGAGTTGTTGAGCGAGTCAAGGGACATCGCAGGAGAAGAGTTTTACGGCCGTGCAGCAACTCGATTTATTCCATAGCTGCTGCTATAAAACTCACATCAGGGTACGCTACTGAATTTCACTCGACTAGCCAATTAAGCGATGTAGCTTCAATGCACTTTTTCAAAGAGGGTTGGGATTGGGTAGATGGTGTAAATAATGTACACATAGAAACGAAATTATGCATCTTGCTTCAAATTCTTCCATGAGCCTTGAAGAATGCACTGTACATGTACTTTGGGCATCTTTTTATCCATGAGGGCCTTCGAAAAACACTTCTCTGTGGATGTAGCAACTAATTAATGAGTCGAAGCTTTCTGCATGTTTTATTTCCCTGACCGATCCATCGTCTGCTTCTGCGTCAGGGGAGGGGTTTGGGTTTTAATCGTTCTGAATGGAGATTAATTCTCTCCAAAGAGAATGCTAGAGTTATATTTCTGTTATTCTATAATATGTTTTCACGAACTCATGTTTAACATGAGGTTTTTGGACAATTGTAAATACTGTATTTGATGTGGGAATGTGTTTAATGAGCATAGCATGTCTTGTTTTGTTCTGAAGGCCGGACATAGTTCTTATTCATGTCATCCGCTGCCTCGAGTGTTTGACCCAATGAGGCGTTTCGCATTCGTGGTTTGCGAGAAAAATGATGCTTTATGGTCCTGTCCATTAAAGCTGTTGGATCTTCATTTTAATGAAGCTTTTTGTGATTATGTAGGTCTAAGCCTCACAGTTTCAATGACAATTTAGTTTTTAGGAACTTGGTTTTTCTTTTGGGCGTGTACCCTAATTAGGTGGATTTAGAACCAGCGTTAGGAAGGGTTGGTTGGACGCAACATCGCTGCTGTGAAGGCCATCTTATGGAAGCCCTGATGCCAGTTGTAAAGTAAAACTCGGAACTGAAATGAACTTCATTTAACAGAAACTTGTATCGACAAGATGATGGGGCTGGCAGAATGGCCTCAAAATATGCACACTCACCTCTAAGCTGTCTATAAACTGCCATCTATAAACCCAGAATCTCGACCCAGCCATAAATGCCATCCCGGTGTTTCTCAGGCAGGGTGATTCATCAATGTGTGTGCCGTCCCTCTGATGGACGTTAAACGAGGCGTCCCTTTTGCCAGCATTTGTTGGTGGACGTTAAAGATCCCACAGTGTCCTTTGCAAAGAAGAAGCAAGCTATGGCCGCCACCCTGAAACAAATTACGAATCCCTACCCAGACTACTTCGTTGAGCTTCAGGCCTGGCCTTGAAAGACGGGTGAAAAACCACCCCCACAAGAACGTGGGAATAATTGTGGCTTTTAAAGTAAGAAGACGATCAACAAGATGGTGAAAAGGTAGTGAGCACACTTGCCCTTGAGTTGTCTAGTCTGCAGAACCATATAGCGTCTGGTTGGTGCGTTCTAATCGTGGGCAGGGTGTTGCATCACAAAGTGTGCCATCCTTCGGATGGACGTGAAGCTGTGTCCCTTCTGCTAGCAAGGGTTGGTGACGGTTAAGGATCCCATGGTGGCAGTATCGGCGAGTTATCACCACCAACCCAAACAAGTTACAAAATTCCGACCCTGACTTACAGGAGGCACTGCAGTAGCAGTACAGCCACATCGCCCAGAGTCCCAGCAATGATGTAACCAGCAGCCGCATGTTGCACACAAATCTGATAAACTTCAGGTGTTGCGAGCAGTATCCTGTCATTACTTAAATGAATGTCAGGGTAAAACTCCGCAGAGCTAGTTCATGGAAACTGTTTCCGTGCGATTTGTTTTTTTAACTTTATTTTATTTTAAGTTAATGACTGCAAGACGTGCATTTTGTGAAATTTTAATAATTTACAAGGAAACTTGGACACTGGAGGAGGCAACTTAGAGTGGTGGAGCAGGTGCGGAGGCAAGAAAGTACAGCACAGTACTTATTATTTGTTATTGGACTCTCAAGCTGACAGGTGGGAAGCCCATTGTTCTTAGGATAATTATTAAGCCTCCCCTATACCTGTAGGATAGGGGGGAGGCTTATACTTGTTATAGAGTTTGTTCCTGCAGTTATTGGCCCCAATTTTTTAATGGTACCCCCAGAGTTTCTTAGACCCCTAGGAGTACGAAACCACCATTTTTGGCTTATTTTTCTCTTTTTTTCTGCACGCCAAATAAGTCCAGAGGTGTGTTCAGTTACTGAGCAGCTAGTTATCGCTTGCCAAGCCGAGCTGTTAGATTCCTTAACGATTTCGAATGGAGTACTTGCTTGAGTGCTTAAGCCATTTGGTGAACACTCTGCAATAAACTTGGTAACTGAACGCACTCCAGATTCATTACATCCATTGTGCCCTCCTATCCCTTCATCTTCCGTCTACCCAATTACTAACTGCCTCGTTTAACTATCACTTCCCGTCTTTAGTTTTAATTTATCGAAATGCTTCCTGATCTGAATTGACGTCTCCAACAACTGCAGTTAAACTAACAGACCTATTGCTCATCTTGTTTCATGACTCACTTAAAAAGTGTAAATCATTTATTTAACTTGTAAGATGTTCAAATATCGAGCCAATCAGGTCGAAGCCTGGTGTTGGTTTAACTGTTGGTGTGGCTGGCTTAAGATCTTAGGGTCTTGAGTTGAGTTGGGTCATTGAATTAACACCAGGCAGGTTGACAGCCTCCCATCTACCATCCTTCCAAGGTCGGTGCAATGAGTACCAGCATGCTGGTAACAAGGGCAATTGAATCAGCGGCACAGCCACAACCCCAGAAAATGATGCAGCCAAGCAACCACAGGCTGCATATAAATAAATAGCCAATCGATTAGTAATTGACTAATTTCATATATGACCTTGACCTTTTGACCCAATTATTGGTTAATCCCATAATTAAATGTTTTTTTTAAAAAAAAATTTGATGACAAAAGCTCAAATGGTAAAAAGGTTATGACCTGGACGTGCATTTGCACACACACAAACACACACACGGCAAGGTGAAAAAAGGGGTTGGCAGGAATCCAAAGTGGGTTATTTCCACCACCGAAGGTGAAGGAGGTTATGTTTTCACCCCTCTTTCTGTTTGTGTACACGATATCTCAAAAAGTTGTGGACGGATCCGGATGAAACTTGGTGGGCATGTTTGGTGTGTGGCAAGGAAGAACTGATTCAATTCTGGTGAAGATCTGGATCCGAGAGTTATTTAATTTTTAAATGATTCTTCACCATTGAGAGGGCTAAAAATGATATAGTGCGTATGCATGATATTTCAAACATGTATTGGGCCCGATATTCTCGTGGATCAGGTATACTTTGTGAAGGTACGCGCTCTACCGAGTGCCCTTGTGTTATTTATTATTCATTGGTTTGAATGATATTACTGTGGTTTTATAATATCATGTAATTTATTTTACTTTTTTTTTCTCTCAACCTTGAAGCGCCCAACCCCACCCACCCTGCCGACAACTATGCGGTGAAACGGTGGCACATTAACGGTGGTTTTATTTTTTTCTCTATCTTGAAGCGCCCAACCCCACCCACCCTGCAACTATTGCGGTGAAACGGTGGCACATTAATCGGCGATTTTATTTTTCTCTCTATCTTGAAGTGCCCACCCACCCTGCGACAACTGTTGCGGTGAAACGGTGGCACATTCATCGGCGGTTTTATTTTTTTTTCTCTATCTTGAAGCGCCCAACCCCACCACCCTGCGACAACTATTGCGGTGAAACGGTGGCACATTCATCGGTGGTTTATTTTTTTCTCTATCTTGAAAACGCCCAACCCACCCACCTGCGACAACTGTTGCGGTGAAACGGTGGCACATTCATCGGTGGTTTATTTTTTTTCTCTATCTTGAAACGCCCAACCCCACCCACCTGCGACAACTATTGCGGTGAAACGGTGGCACATTCATCGGCGGTTTATTTTTTTTTCTCTATCTTGAAGCGCCCAACCCACCACACCCTGCGACAACTGTTGCGGTGAAACGGTGGCACATTCATCGGCGGTTTTATTTTTTTCCTCTCTTTCTCCTCTTTCTCTCTCTCTCTCTATCTCTCTATCTTGAAACGCGTCTCTTCAATAAAATCATTTTGTGCGTTTAATTCGTCAGTACGTGTGTGCAGCTTTAGTCGATTTTGTGTGAAGAACCAACGATTCTCGAAAGAGGTGGTGGGTTGTGTGAGGTGTGCGCTTGTGAAGAGACCAAGCAGGAAGTGTTCTGTTCAGCGGAGACGGGACGAGTCGTGTTTTTGTGTTTGATCCAGATCATCAGGTAAGCACACCTTGATCCGTATCGGGGATTTACGGTTGGATACCTGTACAAAGGGGGTTGAAGGGAGAAACTGCGCGATGTCTCCTTGGACTCGCACGTTGAGGTTGTGATTTTTTTTTCTCTCCCCGTCTTGTTTCATGACTCGTTTAAAAAAATCTATGATTTCATTAACTTCGAACTTGCCTTCGATTTTGGACCCACGTACCTGGTCCTGGGTCTTAAGTGTGAACTCGTGTGGTTTCCTGGTGGTTCAAGGTGGTCAGACATTTCCTCAACGATGATTTACTGTTGGTAGTACCTTGTGATAGGACAGAATATAATGCGTTTCATTGTGGAGTTTTGCAGGTTTTATATCTGTATTTGATCTCCCATCCTGAGCAGGTGATAATCTCCTGTGGAGATCGTTGTCTGGAGCAAGGATTGTACTCTAAACTGCCTGCAGTGTCCAGCAGCATGACACAGGTGTTTTTGACTCCTTTCCCGTTGCTATACATTGCTTCTTTTTTTTTTTCTCTGATGCCGAGGCGACAAACGAAACTACAGTTGTGTGCTTTCTCCGAGGTTTACACCGTGATCGTTCTCTGCTCCGCAGGTGAATTGCTCTTGCTGCATTACTGCCTTTCTTCCTCGCAGTACAAATGCGAAGAATCAAAATGAAAGCACGGATCCCACAGACCATACATACCTTCCCTTCCACGTGACCGGCTCTCCAGGCTTTCCGACTTTGCATGCATATGTTGCTCACTTCGAAAAAACAAACAAAAATGAAAAGTAAGCTAAACTAAATACCAATATATGTCTACGTAATTGAAGTTTGAGAGCACGCATTCCATATGCACGATGGAATTCACACTCGTTGAAATGGATGGAGGAAGAAGATGAATATCGCCGGATGCCATATTTTGCCTTGCCAGAATGTCCCGTCCTGGAGTTGTGAGCGAGTCAAGGGACATCGCAGGAGAAGAGTTTTACGGCCGTGCAGCAACTCGATTTATTCCATAGCTGCCTGCCTATAAAACTCACATCAGGGTACGCTACTGAATTTCACTCGACTAGCCAAATTAAGCGATGTAGCTTCAATGCACTTTTTCAAAGAGGGTTGGGATTGGGTAGATGGTGTTAAATAATGTACACATAGAAACGGAAATTATGCATCTGCTTCAAATTCTTCCATGAGCCTTGAAGAATGCACTGTACATGTACTTTGGGCATCTTTTTATCCATGAGGGCCTTCGAAAAACACTTCTCTGTGGATGTAGCAACTAATTAATGAGTCGAAGCTTTCTGCATGTTTTATTTCCCTGACCGATCCATCGTCTGCTTCTGCGTCAGGGAAAGGGGTTTGGGTTTTAGTCGTTCTGAAATGGAGAATTAATTCTCTCCAAAGAGAATGCTAGAGTTATATTTCTGTTATTCTATAATATGTTTTCACGAACTCATGTTTAACATGAGGTTTTTGGACAATTGTAAATACTGTATTTGATGTGGAATGTGTTTAATGAGCATAAGATGTCTTGTTTTGTTCTGAAGGCCGGACATAGTTCTTATTCATGTCATCCGCTGCCTCGAGTGTTTGACCCAATGAGGGCGTTCGCATTCGTGGTTTGCCGAGAAAAATGATGCTTTATGGTCCTGTCCATTAAAGCTGTTGGATCTTCATTTTAATGAAGCTTTTTGTGATTATTGTAGGTCTAAGCCTCACAGTTTCAATGACAATTTAGTTTTTAGGAACTTGGTTTTTCTTTTGGCGGTTGTACCCTAATTAGGTGGATTTAGAACCAGCGTTAGGAAGGGTTGGTTGGACGCAACATCGCTGCTGTGAAGGCCATCTTATGGAAGCCCTGATGCCAGTTGTAAAGTAAAACTCGGAACTGAAATGAACTTTCATTTAACAGAAACTGTATCGACAAGATGATGGGGCTGCAGAATGGCCTCAAAATATGCACACTCACCTCTAAGCTGTCTATAAACTGCCATCTATAAACCCAGAATCTCGACCCAGCCATAAATGCCATCCCGGTGTTCCAGGCAGGGTGATTCATCAATGTGTGTGCCGTCCCTCTGATGGACGTTAAACGAGGCGTCCCTTTGCCAGCATTTGTGGTGGACGTTAAGATCCCACAGTCTCTTTGCAAAGAAGAAGCAAGCTATGGCCGCCACCCTGAAACAAATTACGAATCCCTACCCAGACTACTTCGTTGAGCTTCAGCCTGGCCTTGAAAGACGGTGAAAACCACCCCCACAAGGAACGTGGGAATAATTGTGGCTTTTAAAGTAAGAAGACGATCAACAAGATGGTGAAAAGGTAGTGAGCACACTTGCCCTTGAGTTGTCTAGTCTGCAGACAAACATATAGCGTCTGGTTGGTGCGTTCTAATCATGTGGGCAGGGTGTTGCATCACAAAGTGTGCCATCCTTCGGATGACGTGAAGCTGTGTCCCTTCTGCTAGCAAGGGCTTGGTGACGGTTAAGGATTCCCATGGTGCAGTATCGGCGAGTTATCACCACCAACCCAAACAAGTTACAAAATTCCGACCCTGACTTACAGGAGCACTGCAGTAGCAGTACAGCCACATCGCCCAGAGTCCCAGCAATGATGTAACCAGCAGCCGCATGTTGCACACAAATCTGATAAACTTCAGGTGTTGCGAGCAGTATCCCTGTCATTACTTAAATGAATGTCAGGGTAAAACTCCGCAGAGCTAGTTCATGGAAACTGTTTCCGTGCGATTTGTTTTTTTAACTTTATTTTATTTTAAGTTAATGACTGCAAGACGTTGCATTTATGTGAAATTTTAATAAGTTACAAGGAAACTTGCGACACTGGAGGAGGCAACTTAGAGTGGGTGGGCAAGTGCGGAGCAAGAAAGTACAGCACAGTACTTATTTATTTGTTATTGGACCTCTCAAGCTGACAGGTGGGAAGCCCATTGTTCTTAGGTAATTATTAAGCCTCCCCTATACCTGTAGGATAGGGGGGAGGCTTATACTTGTTATAGAGTTTGTTCCTGCAGTTATTGCGCCCCAATTTTTTAATGGTACCCCCAGAGTTTCTTAGACCCCTAGGAGTACGAAACCACCATTTTTTGGCTTATTTTTCTACTTTTTCTGCACGCCAAATAAGTCTCAGAGGTGTGTTCAGTTACTGAGCAGCTAGTTATCGCTTGCCAAGCCGAGCTGTTAGATTCCTTAACGATTTCGAATGGAGTACTTGCTTGTGCTTAAGCCATTTGGTGAACACTCTGCAATAAACTTGGTAACTGAACGCACTCCAGATTCATTACATCCATTGTGCCCTCCTATCCCTTCATCTTCCTCTACCCAATTACTAACTGCCTCGTTTAACTATCACTTCCCGTCTTTAGTTTTAATTTATCGAAATGCTTCCTGATCTGAATTGACGTCTCCAACAACTGCAGTTAAACTAACAGACCTTATTGCTCATCTTGTTTCATGACTCACTTAAAAAGTGTAAAATCATTTATTTAACTTTGTAAGATGTTCAAATATCGAGCCAATCAGGTCGAAGCCTGGTGTTGGTTTAACTGTTGGTGTGGCTGGCTTAAGATCTTAGGGTCTTGAGTTGAGTTGGGTCATTGAATTAAACACAGGCAGGTTGAGAGCCTCCCATCTACCATCCTTCCAAGTCGGTGCAATGGAGTACCCAGCATGGTAACAAGGGCAATTGAATCAGCGGCACAGCCACAACCCCAGAAAAATGATGCAGCCAGCAACCACAGGGCTGCATATAAATAAATAGCCAATCGATTAGTAATTGACTAATTTCATATATTGACCTTGACCTTTTGACCCAATTATTGGTTAATCCCATAATTAAATGTTTTTTTTTAAAAAAAAATTTGATGACAAAAGCTCAATGGTAAAAAGTTATGACCTGGACGTGCATTTGCCACCACACACAAACACCACACACGAGCAAGGTGAAAAAAGGCGTTGCAGGAATCCAAAGTGGGTTATTTCCACCACCGAAGGTGAAGGAGGTTATGTTTTCACCCCTCTTTCTGTTGTGTACACGATATCTCAAAAAGTTGTGGACGGATCCGGATGAAACTTGGTGGCATGTTTGGTGTGTGGCAAGGAAGAACTGATTCAATTCTGGTGAAGATCTGGATCCAGAGTTATTTAATTTTTTAATGATTCTTCACCATTGAGAGGGGCTAAAAATGATATAGTGCTGTATGGATTATATTTCAAACATGTATTGGGCCCGATAGTTCTCGTGATCAGGTATTACTTGGTGAGGGTACGCGCTCTACCGAGTGCCCTTGTGGTTATTTATTTTATTCTATTGGTTTGAATGATAATTACTGTGGTTTTTATATAATATCATGTAATTTATTTTACTTTTTTTTTTCTCTCAATCTTGAAGCGGCCCAACCCCAACCCACCCTGCGAAAAACTATTGCGGTGAAACGGTGGCACATTAATCGGTGTGCGTTTTTATTTTTTTTTTCTCTATCTTGAAGCGCCCAAACCCCACCCACCCTGCGAAAACTATTGCGGTGAAGCCGGTGGCACATTAATCGGTGGTTTTATATTTTTTTCTCTATCTTGAAGCGCCCAACCCACCCCACCCTGCACACACTGTTGCGGTTGAAACGGTGGCCCACATTCATCGGTGGTTTATTTTTTTTCTCTATCTTGAACGCGCCAACCCCACCCACCCTGCGACAACTGTTGCGGTGAAACGGTGGCACATTAATCGGTGGTTTATTTTTTTTTCTCTATCTTGAAGCGCCCAACCCCACCCACCCTGCGACAACGTGTTGCGGTTGAAACGGGGCACATTATCGGTGGTTTTTTTTTTTTTCTCTCTCTATCTTGAAACGCCGTGTCTTCTGAAAGAGACCAAGCAGGAAAGTGTTCTGTTTCAGCGGAGACGGGACGAGTCGGTTTTGTGTTTGATTCCAGATCATCAGGTAAGCACACCTTGATCCGTATCGGGGATTTACGTTTGGATACCTGTACAAAGGGGTGAAGGGAAGAAACTGCGCGATGTCTCCTTGGACTCGCACGTTGAGGTTTGTTGATTTTTTTTTCTCTCCCCGTCTTGTTTCATGACTCGTTAAAAAAATCTATGATTTCATTAACTTCGAACTTGCCTTCGATTTTGGACCACGTACCTGGTTGTCTGGTCTTAAGTGTTGAACTCGTTGGTTTCCTGGTGGTCAAGGTGGTTCAAGGTGGTTGTCAGCCGAGCAGCGTTTGATGATAAGTTTTATAATCGCAATTAAATGGAAAGTTTTTAAAGTCGATTAATCGGCCCGTTTCACCTGAAGTTGGTGTTTGGAATTCCCGGAATCGACCCCCCCCCCCCCCCCGTTCCTCTTTCGAGTTTCACTGGAAACCCCCCACCCCCCTCTCAAGGGTTCGGTTCCTAAAAGGAACCCATACCGACCAACACACCAGCAAGGGCTGGAAAGTGTGTGTGTAGTTCATACAACAAGAACT
>CM068953.1:38076004-38095171 GCA_035128595.1 Eptatretus atami | reverse complement strand
CCCACCCCCGAAAAAGGGAATTATATAATAAAGGAGTTTTAAATTGAATTTCTGACCTTTTAAAACCATTTCCGTAAAATTGACTTCATATGAGTGTTCAGCGTCACACGGGAACCGTGAAGTGGAAATAGTTTGTAACTGATTCTTCTGTTTGACACATGTTGCGAACAGAAGTTAAAGCCAGCGACGAGTGACTGTCTTGTTACAAAACAGGGGTAGAATCGGTGACGAGGTGAGCAGCTTTTTAATTGTTCGCCAAACTAATGATTTACATCGCATTTTTAAAGGGATAGAAACTCATTGACTTGATGTTTTTAAAATCGATCAATTATTTATTTCCTGTATAAACACTTTTCATTTTAAACTACTTTGAAGCACTTCACAAAGAAGAATGATAAATGTTAAGAATGGCATTAACAAGGGGTAGATATGAAGAAAAAGTAACTACAAAGGTAGGACTTTCAACGAGATTTGCAAACCGTGACTGATGAGTCGTGTGGATGAAGGGAAAAAAAAATCACAATTACCTGCCAACCCCCTCCCACCTTCTCTATTCGTGTGGCATTACGTGAGAAAATAGATAATAAAATGACTTGGAATTTAAAATGAATGAAATGAAAAGGAGAAATGACGGATAAAATTAAAAATGCTTTTTTTTATTATAAAAACAACAGCAACTAGAGGGGGAGCACTCGGTAGAGTGCAAAACCTCCGCCGCCAATACTGCTGGGTCACTTAAGTGAACTGATTATCCTATTCATTGTAGGTCAAAACGGATCAGACTCTACTGAACCACGATTGAATAAACTAAACTAGATCGACGCGCATGTAGAAATGCCAAAAAAATAAAATCGAATTTTTTTTGAAAAAAAGTTGCAAAATTTCTGTTTTTTTTTTCTCTAACAAATTTTTTTGGGGGTTGGAAATCACTTAAAACATGTAGAAATGCAAAAAAAATTCAAATATTTTTTCAAAATGGCCGCCATAGCGGCCATATTGGACTTTGGACCAAGTCCAAAGTCTAATGGCATGATCCTTGGACCATACCTAATCCCCCACCAAGTTTCGTCGAAATCCGTCCAGGAGTTTTTTCCTAATACTGTTCACAAACAAACAAACAAATAAAAATGGCCCATAGGGCCAGGACTTGACGAAATTCATGTGATCATGACTACCATGAAAAACCGTAGATAGCACTTACCATGTTAAATTAAAATACCTGTCACCTCCGTAATCCGTAACGGATGTGACCAATTTTTAATCCAGTCAAAGATACTCCCCTCCTACGTCCGTGTTTCAAATTTGAAAGGAATCCGTTAAGATTTGGCGGAGACATGAATTTTTGAAAATCGGCCCATGCTAAAAGATACGGATTTTCGTGATTTTCAGGAATTTTTCCTGACCTTGACCTTTGACCTTGACATGCCAAAAGTTATAGGGTTCTATTCTGGTGGCCAATAAGTCCATTGGTGAAGTTCCATGACATTCCGACTCGAAATGCGACCTGTAGAGCGAGACGTACACACAAACAAACAAACAAACAAACTCACAAACTGAACCGACCAACATACTTGACAAAATCGTAGATTTCATTAAGTAAAAATGGCCCATAGGGCCAGGACTTGACGAAATTCAACAAGATCGCGTACCATCGAGAATATTGAGCGATAATAGGTATTTTTGGGGTTAAACATAGTTTTTAGGGTAAACAAAAAAAAAAGCAGGCCGCGGTGCGGCTTATATTGCTGACTTCACGTGCGTATTGCGTGCGTATTACGCGACGCCTACTCATAGGTTTTTTTCTGGAATTGCAATATGAGAGAATAGATCTGAACCGCGATGAGAGGATTGTGTAATATTAGAGGCCGAGGCGATTCGTTTTAAATTCCGTTAAATTGTTCACTGTGAATGGTAATTTTTCTGAATATTTGGTGGCATTATGATTCATAAGTGATCATGACTACCATGAAAAACCATAGCACTTACCATGTTAAATTAAAATACCTGTCACCTCCGTAATCCGTAACGGATGTGACCAATTTTTAATCCAGTCAAAGATACTCCCCTCCTACGTCCGTGTTTCAAATTTGAAAGGAATCCGTTAAGATTTGGCGGAGACATGAATTTTTGAAAATCGGCCCATGCTAAAAGATACGGATTTTCGCGATTTTCAGGAATTTTTCCTGACTTGACCTTTGACCTTGACATGCCAAAAGTTATAGGGTTCTATTCTGGTGGCCAATAAGTCCATTGGTGAAGTTCCATGACATTCCGACTCGAAATGCGACCTGTAGAGCGAGACGTACACACAAACAAACAAACAAAACCAAAAATCAACATACTTGACAAAATCGTAGATTTCGTCAAGTAACAAACAAACAAACAGACAGGGGTGAAAACGGTAACCTCCGTCCATCTTCGATGGTGGAGGTTAATTATTATAATGGTTACAATCAAAACCTTTATGTATTTTAAATGACCAAGTGCATTAAAGTATCAGAACACGGTTAATAGAGAAAACAGCACGGAAGAGACAGCTGGAGACGGAGACGGATTTCACGGCTACAAAAAAAAAGTGGAGGTGGAAGTGGAAGTACAGGAATTCGATAACGTCACATATGGCGGTAGCTATTCAAAAGAGGTTGTGATGTGGATGATGGCGGATGAAGCTGCTCTGTGAATGAAAATGAGCAGTGTGCATACACACATGGTGCAAGAGAGGCGGTCAGCGAGATGGAGCTGCGGCCGACATCCAGCACAGCCAGGTGGGACGAGGCTTACAGGATTCTTTTACCCTTCGCACAAAAACTTATGGGTAACCACCAAAGCAAACTCTGCTGTCAGTCCCAAAATAGCTTGAAGTGTGCAAAAAGCTCGATGAAAGGGGCTGATTGACTGTTACGCACCCGCGAACATCAGCCACCAACCAACCGACACTCGAAAACACTCAACCGAAAAACACAAAGCTACACTCATACACCAACACAGCACTGCACAAAGTAAAAGGTGATTGCTTTCTCTCTACAAACTCACTATCTTTCACCAACTTTACTTAAACTCCCTTCCCCCCCCCCCCCCAGCTCGAAATAACTAGGTGGGATTGAGTCACCCCACGAACATTCAAGAACCTGTTCCCCTCCCCCCTTCCACCATCATCATGTATGGAAGTATGATGGTAGCTTTATGGTAAAGACACTGGGTGAGTAGCTCAAAAGGTGCATGTTCAAGTCCAACTGAAGGTAGAATTACTGGAGAAACGAATTGTAAGCTTTAGAAAACCAAATTTGATTCGGGTCCAGTGTAGAAGTGGAAAAATTAATTGAGGGTACTTGCTTCATCATTCTGATAGGACAGCTCTCAACTAGTACTCACATTTGAGTTGTTGGTCTGGGTTTTATTCCTGACTCAACTATAAACTGTCATCCTGGTGTTTCCCAAGGTGTTTTGCATCATTTAATATGCTCCTCCTCAAAGGGAGTAGTGGCTATGCCATCTATTGGCCTTTGCTTGTGAGTATTAAAGATCACCAATGTGTGTTGGTATCCAAATTTCAAATGCCGCTTTGGCTTTGTTGAGTTCAACCATCTCCGGTTGAAGGGCTGTTTTGTCAGCACACTGAAAACGAGTATTGAGTAGTGACCTGTCCAAGGTAAAGTGTCACCTCAAGGGACAAAAAGCTTGGTGTTTGCTTCGTGGTTAGGGTGGCTGGCTTGGGACCTCAGGGTCCTGAGTTCGAGCCCCGTTTGCCGCTGAATTAAAACCAGGTGGGGTTGACTCGGCCTGTCATCCTTCCGAGGTCGGCAAAATGAGTACCAGTGTAGTAGTATAGGGGCACAGCATTAGCGGCATAGTCGTGCCCCAACAAGAATGATAGCTACCCAGCAGCCAAGCTGCCATACGCAAGAAGAAGAAGAAGAAGCTCTGGGGACATTCCTGACCATCATGTGGGCATCCCGCAGGAGTACTGAGCAGCAGCAGCAGCAGCAGCAGCAGCAGCAGCAGCAGCAACAACAACATCGAATGGGAAAAAAATTATTTCTTGATTTATTTATTTTTAATTTAATTTTTTCAGGACTGGCACATACCTTGTATTTAACTGATCTGTCGGGTTTTTGTGATGCTACGGGAAAAAAAACAAAACAAAATAACTAAACAGCTGTTTAATTGTCATCAAAACCTGGGCTGATTAAGGGACTTTGATGTACAGATGAATGCAGCTGGTTGATTAGGTTTTATAGGCTCGTACGATGGACAGACATTGAACTGAGTGAAGGAGCCTCCTCCTTCTTCTTCTTCTCCTCCTTCAACTTGAGGACTAAATGTTTAGAAATTGTGTTCCATAAGCAAGAGGAGTGTTGGAGTGGATAGACACTGACATCATCCATTTTGAAGGAGCAATCGAGTTGACTGCTTTTCTCTTTTGCAGAGTGAATATGTCGCTCCTTGTGACTGTCGCCGGGCCTTCGTTTCTGGTTTTGATGGTTCCGCTGGTAAGACGTTTTCTTTGGATGCAATCGGGTCATGTTACGTGAACACATGATGTTTGTCTGTTTTTGTTGAGGAAAGACTGACGGTATTTGATTTAATAGGGCATAAAACGGCCTGAATGGTCTGTAACTCGGAAATTAGAGGTGAACATTGCCTGCAGGCATCCTCTCTCAGCTGGAGAAGGGTCCACACTGGCTTCCGCATTCAGCCATAGAAGCAACAAGTACACGTGCGTGCCAGCCTACTACCTTCTCTGTTTGCGCATCTCCGTTTTGCAGGATCTGCCGTCATCACGGCACAGCATGCAGCTCTATGGACCGATGGCCGTTACTTCTTGCAAGCAGCAGAGCAGATGGATGAGAACTGGACTCTAATGAAAAGTGGTCAGTATGCGTGAAGAGATGGCTTTGTTTATTGCCATGTGTGATTTATTGGAGCTAAAGGGGAATGTTCCACACTATGCAGTACGAAAAAAACAAACCCCACACCCCCACTCCCCTCCCCCAATAAAAATAACTTTTCCTTTTCCTTCAATGGTATTGCCATTACCTTGCTTGGTGTTCTATGTGTTTAGGTCTAAAGGACACCTTGTCAGTGGAGGATTGGCTGGTGAAAGTGCTTCCTGCAAATTCGAGGATCGGAGCAGACCCATTCCTGTCTCCTGCAGGTAGTCCCACATCCACACGACTGGAATTCTGTTCATATGAGCTCGTGAAAAGCCATGCAGATAACAGCAGAGGTATCTGCACGGTGCATTCCTATCGGCCATGACCCAAAATAGGCAGTGTACAATGACGACGACGACTTGAATAAGTTTGTACCGATACGCAGGTATTGTATCATAAACGGATATTCGACGAACAGACATACGAACTTCGTGAATGTGCTCAAGGGTGGGGGGAGGGGTAAGAGTAAGGTCTCCTTAGTTTAGCAAAGACAACTATTTATAAGGGGAAATGTGCAGGCCTGCATTTAAACATCTGTCTTGGACATTTATTGTATATTGAAGCTTCATGGCAAGTTGAGATCTACTTGAGATATCTTGAAAATACTTTACATCCTAATCATGTCCTTTAAGAAAAGGAATCTTTATATTTTAAGCTCACCTAGAACGTAGTGCTGGGGAGCTTATGGGATGGCACGTCGTCCGTCCACCATCACCGAGAGGCACCACCATCACAGTGAAGGTGGAGCACAATGTGACAATCAACACGACTGGTCACGAGAAGGACTGATTCACCGTCATGCTCGCTTGCACCACAGATGGTGGCAAGCTTCCCCCGTATATGATGTTGAAGAGGAAGACACTGCCCAAAGACAAGTTTCCAGCTGGCGTCATTGTTCGTGCGTAGCAGAAGAGGTTGACTAGACGAGGGACTGGTACAGGACTGGGTGCGCAAGGTCTGGAGTAGTAGGCTGGACGGCGTTCTCTCCCACGGACAGAGCATGCTCGTCCGGGATGCGTTCAGATGTCACAAGACTGACTACACCAAAGCACTACTCCGTCGGACCAACACTGATCTCATCGTCATCCCAAGTGGGATGACAACGTTCCTGAAGCCCCTCGATGTGTCCATCAACCAGCTGTTCAAGGACGGGCTACGTCGCTACTGGTCCGACTGGATAATGAGTGAGGAGAAGACGTACAAGAACGAGAGGATGAGAAAAGTAAACCTTCCGATGATCTGCGGCTGGATCATCAAGGTGTGGGAGGAGATATCGTCAGACATCATCAAGCGAGCATTTCTGAAATGCTGCATCTCCAACAACATGGACAGCACAGAAGACTACATCATTTGGGAGGAGGAGGCTGCAAATGACGGTGACAGTGACGGGGACTTGCTCTACCTTTATTTGGACAAGGAGTTACGTGCCGTCTTCGACAAGGAAAGCATTGATGAGGATTTCCTTGGGTTTAGCGGAAAAGCTTCATCAAACCCAAACAACCCTTTTCAGGGCCACAAATCCACAAGAAATGTGTATGACACCGGTATGAATGTCTTTTGTTCCTTTTTCTAGTAACACAAAAAATCCTCTTTTTAATATTTAAAAAATAAGAAAGAAAAAAAATATTAACTTCTTGGTATCCTCTCCTCTCTCTTCAACTTCTTGAAAATGAGAAAAACTGTTAGACGAAATAAAGCGGACATGGGAGTAAGCATGTTGATACCTCCGTCACTTTGTTCCGTACAAAGTTAATGTACAAACGTATTTATATCCAGATCAGAAAATAAAATGATCAATATATTCTTTATTTTGAGGGTGAAAAACATGGCTGCGGTTAATGCACGGTCGCAATTTCCACACTGGAAAATACGGTATTTGCTTGCTTCTCCAAAACTACACACGCAATTTCAATGAAACTTGACCATAACCTTCATCACCCGTGATGTACCAAAGTTTGTTCACGTTGTTTAAAAAAAAAAAATCAGTCAAAGGGGATTTATGAGGGTGGGGTGGTTGCCCCCCAAAATAGGTATTTGCTATAACATTGGTTCATTGGAAGGTACATTTTGCTGATTCTGTCCCACGTTGACTTCCTCCTCGGTATCAATATTCTACCAAGTGAGCGCCCAGAGGTATTGCCCCTATGTTTTATATCTCTTCATACCCAGTGGATCATTCTCACCCTTTGTTGTCTCCCCTTCTTGCCACTCACATTTGGCCCTATCAAACTTTTTGTTTTTTGGTTTTTTTTTAACAGATAGCTGGAAGATGCTTTCCAAAGCACTCGCCACTTCTGGGCACTCGCTAGTTGCCACAAAAGGCAACCTTGTGGACACCGTGTGGCCTGACCGACCACCACGTCCTTGCAAACCACTCCTCACACTGGGTCTTGAGTTTTCAGGTACTTTGGAGGTTAATTCTGCATTTTGTGATCGGAGGCTCCTTGAGGGAGAACACTTTGTCGTAAAACCGTTGGACCTGAGTCCTTTTTTTTTTCTTTTTCGTTTTTGCTGCACAGCTGTAATTGTTGGTGCCTTCAGTTTTTAATTTGGATCTTACAAGCTACAACAAATTAGTTGCATTCAAGTTTTCTTTTAATCCACCGTCAGTTTCCCAGGAAATGTTAGCTTCGTATATGTTTATTGTTGACTGGTCAAAGTGAATGGTCTTTGAAACATACTTTTCATGAGATGATTGCACATTTTAAAAATGATTTCTTATTTTAAATGTTTGTTATTTCATCAAAATTAATCTCATTCTTTGAGAAGAAATGAGTGTTTGCATAAGAAAACAGCAAAGATGCACTAAATAAGGAACTAGAAGGGCACTCGGTTGAGCACATACCCCTGCAAAACTGATGAGTTTACGTTTTGTATCCAGCTGATAGGCCGGATCTGGATTCGGACCTGAACTAAAATTTAATCAGCTTGTTCTAATCACCTAACCAACTCAACCACCAAGTTTTGTCCAAATCCGTCCACAACTTTTTGAGATATCGTGCTATACTCTATATCGTTTTAGCCCTATCACTAAATGCTGAAGAATCACTTAATTCTCAGATCCGGATCCACATTCGGATCTTCACCAAAATCGAATCATTTCTTCCTTGTTACATACCCAACCTACCCACCAAGTTTCGTCTGAATCCATCCACAACTTTATGAAATATCCTGCTATGTCATTTTTGGCCCGATCTCTCAATGGTGAAAAGTCACTCAAAACTTTCTCGGATCCGGATCTTCACCAAAATCTAATTATTTCATCCAAATCCATCCACAACTTTTTGTGATAGTTTGTTCACAGACAGACAGGGGTGAAAACATAACCTCTGTTCACCTTTTGTGGCAGAGGTAACAAACACAAGCAAATCAACAAACCAACAAACAGACAATTCTCCAATATGATTACCCGACGATTCATTTAACATGATTGCACTATAGCCTCCATCCACCATTGGTGATGGAGGTAACAAGAGAAAGAATAATCTTCGTGATGGCAAGCCTATGTTGTGGGCATGGTTGTCGTCAAGTGTGAAGAACACTGGACTGGCGTTACAGAAGTTGTGGTTTGAAATCTGAACAGAAGGCAGCATTATAAAGGATTTTGATTCTCGGCCTCTGGGAACCAAAGTTGTCACAGCTGATTACCATTACACTATTGGGTTAAAAAATAAACATATGACCTTCAGAGAAACCTGGGTTCTCTGCCTGGCCCACCTTATCTGGCCTGAATGTGGTGCCTGTCCATACCGCAGTTGATTATTGATGCTCTTCTTGGCAAACTTGGACGACACTAATTTGCTTCCTATGACTTTCTTTATATGACCACATTGCTTCAGTGTGTGTGCGTGTGTGTTTGGTAAGTTAAATTCCACATTGTTGAAATGTTTTTATTCAAATATTTTATGATTCCAAACCTACCGTGTACTTTACTGTTATCCGAAACAAGTACTTTGTTTATTCTGTGGATGCAACGATATTTTTCATTTTACGTACCATATATTTCAGGCCAGAGCTGGGAGGATAAGGTTCGGCACATACGGAGCAAGATGGAGCAGCGGCAAACCCTCTGGTTGGTTATCACAAACCTAGATGAAGTGGCTTGTAAGTTGAAGTTGATGTTTCTTCCTTATTTGTCCCCTCACCCTCGCCCCCTTAAGCATGTAGCACTTCTTTAGTATTTCTGTGGTGTCTTTGTCCTAAGTCCTGAGTGGTGAAGTGTAATCTATCTATAATTCCAGCAATGTGTGTGTGATGGTCTGCTGCTGCTGTGTCTGTCTGTGTCTGTCTGTGTGTGTCTGGTGGTGTTGTGTCTGTGACCGCTGTTTCTCGACAAACCACTGGTCCGATCTAATTGAAACTTGCCAGCTATATTGTTGGGACGCTGAGGATGTGCCTTTCAAGGTTTGATATTAATCGGACAAGTGCTTCCCAAGTTATGGCCATTTATTTACCAAACCAATGACAGAACACGTTGCTGCGTAGGCGTGGGCGAGTGCGCCATAGTTAACCATGACAGGACACGTTGCCTGCATAGGGCGTGGCGTTGGGGAAGAGATCCTCAGCCGCGTTTCCCCCATACAGTTACAACGTACCGGGACTTCCGGATATGATGACTTCTGTATTCTAAATAACAGTACGGGACCGTTAGGGGCGGCCCATAGCGTGCGTAACGATGACTGGATGGGGGCATTAATTTCAATTAGAATCGGACCACCGTATCAATAAATCGGCCATAACTTGGGAACACTGGGAAATACTCGAGGTCCCAGCGTTCAATGTGACGTCATATCAAACGAAGAAGAATTGTGACGCCCCACCCTCTCTCGCCCCTCTCCCCCCTCCTCTCACCCCTCTCCTCGCCCCCTCCTCTCAAATCCTGAAACACTAGCACCTCAAAACATTGGCCAGCCGCTCCCACACATACCAACACTCCCCTCCTCTTATATATAGTACGGGGAGTTACGTTCCAAACCTCCTCCCCCCAAGCGCTAAGTGAAAATTCCGCGATGAATAGACGCCTCCCCCAAAAAATCGACTCGGTCTGGTCTGTTCGGTTGGAGTGATTGGGTTGAGGTGCCTGAGATCGACTAGTCTGGTTCTGGTCGTTTGGCAGGATTGGGTTGAGGATCGGAGATCGACAGTCTGGTTTCTGTCGGTGTTTGCAGTGATTGGGGTGTGTAGAGGTGCCGGAGATCGACTAGTCTGTCTGGTCGGTTTGGCAGTGATGGGTTTGATTGTGCCGGAGATCGACATCTGGTCTGGTCCGGTTTTGAGGTGCTGTGTATGAGCATGCTCGGTCCAACGCGGCAACTTTTCCTTCCCCAAGCATATACGAGCACTTCACCTTTACCTTCTCCTGAGCGTCCAGGACTTCTCTGCGCTTCGTCCTTGCCAGAAGCCTTAAAGGTGCAGGGCGTTTGGGCGGGCATCGTGGCTTGGAGAAAGTAAACGTATAAATATTTGAAAGCTCACAAGCGAAACTTTGTTTTTTTTCTGGCCGTTGTTTTGGACTGGTTCGAACGGGGGGCAAAAACCAAAACGCGTTATAATGTATTGCTAAAAATTTAATTGAATATTATTTACCGCCATGTACCGGGGATCCGCAGAAAAAAATTAGTACTGTTCCCAAGAAAAACCCGCGATTGAACCGGGCGCGAAGCAACGGGTGACGTTATATTATATATTATATATTAAAAAATATATATCCGGGTCGTTGACGAGGGATCTTTGTCGTCCGATCGATTGTGTCGGCAAACCGATGCACGGACTACCTCTCCTGTGATTCCATGCAACATAGTCGATCCAACAGTTGCGTGAGTAATTGACGCAGCTTGCATTGCTGCAGGTAAGGGGAAACAAAGGGAAAGGAACGACAATCACGATATTCCCCATCGAATGAGATTTACCCAGTTGAACAGTTTCTTCCTTGTGTGCACTCCTCATCACTGGAATATAAACGAACGATCTGGGTGGTGCTGGGGGGGTGGTTTAACTCAGTTGTTCGAGGCACACCACCATTCACTCCTACGTGGACACAGAAATTACCAGAATGAACCGGTGCGGGTTATCACGATACACCTGTCCAGCACTGTTCTCTCACTCTCTCAAAATGGAAATATTGGCATTTCGTTTCCTCCGATAGGCTGCACAATCTAGCTGTCTTCAACAATTGTGAAGACTTTCGCGAAGCGAAATAAAGTTCGAGGCAGAGGTTATTATCCTCCAGTTCTTAAGAGAGCCAGCTGTCTGACCCGCACGATGGCGGACACTCTTGCTAACTTACCAGAAGCAAGATGCGATGGCTTGCTTTCTCCAGTCGCATTCGAGAGATGCAGACATAAACCCAGTGTCAGAGAAGGAGAGACTGACAAGACCAGGAAGTTTGACATTCCTGAAGTAGGCCAGTGGAAAAAGATTTTCCATCATGAAACCACTGTGGAGTAGATGGCCGGGGTGAGGGTGAAGGTTGGAATACATGTCGCAACAAAATTATGTGCATCATTTATTAATTTTATACAATATATTTTTGCGCGACCGCGGATGGTGAGAAGGACCACTCGGGGGGAGGAGGGGCTCATTCCACCAGGACTCACGGAATAGCCTTCGCCACGATAACCGGTACGCCGGGTCGCTAACCACCACGCAACAACTCTAACCGCGGTGGCCTGCCCAAGCACACCAATTAACACTTAAACCAACCACTCCCTCCTCGTCGCCTCCATCATTCGCCCGCCTTCGCTCTCGTCGCTATCGTTGTGTTGTGCCCCCTTCTCTTCTCACCCCCCTCTCTCCCCCTCTTCCCTCTCCTCCCTCCCCTCTTCTCCCCCTCCCCCCTCTCTCTCCCCCTTCTCTTCCCCCTCTCTCTCCCCCCCCTCCTCTCCCTCTCCCCCTCTCTCTCCCCCCTCTCTCACCCTAGTCTCACCCCTCTCTCCCCCCCTCTTTCTCTCCCCCCTCTTTCTCCCCCTCTTTCTCCCCCCCTTTCTCCCCCCTCTTCTCCCCCTCCCCCCCTCTTCTCCCCCTCTCTCCCCCTCTCCCCCCCCTCTCCCCCCTCCTCCCCCCTCTCTCCCCCCTCTCCCCCTCTCTCCCCCCCTCTCTCCCCCTCTCCCCTCTCTCACCCCTAGTCTCGCCCCTCCTCTCTCGCCCCTCCTCTCTCCCCTCCTCTCTCCCCCTCCTCTCTCCCCCTCTCTCCCTCCTCTCTCCCCCTCCTCTCTCCCCCTCCTCTCTCCCCTCTCTTCCCCCTCCTCTCTCGCCCCTCCTCTCTCGCCCCTCCTCTCTCGCCTTCTCTCTCGCCCTCTCTCTCCACACCTCTCACACCCCCTCTCACACCCCCTCTCCGTCCCCCTCTCTCGCTCTCTCTCTCTCTCTCATCCCCACTCCACCCCCTCTCTTGCCCCCCTCCTCTCCCCTCTAGTCTTGCCCTTCCTCTCTCCCCCTCCTCGCTCGCCCCTCTCTCTCGCCCCCACTCTCATCCCCCCCTCTCCCGTCCCCCTCTCTCGCAGATATTGGTCGACAGATAATGGCCGTAACTTGAACCGCTCGTCCAATTAATATCAAACCTCGAAAAGGCACATCCACGGGTCCCAGCAATATTCCTGGCAAGTTTCAATCAGATCGATCGTCAACGTGCAAAAAAAAATAATAATAATAATAAATAAACATTAATTGTGACGTCATTCGTGATGTCATAGCACCGTGTCTTGTCATTGGTCGACAGATAAATGGCCGTAACTTGGGAACTGCTTATCCGATCAATATCAAACCTTGAAAAGGCACATCCGTGGTCCCCAGCATATTCCTGGCAAGTTTCAATCAGATCGGACCGTCAATCGTGCAAAAAAAAAAATTCATAACAAATAAATAAATAAACATTAATTGTGATGTCATTCGTGATGTCATAGCACCGTGTCTTGTCATTGGTCGACAGATAAATGGCCGTAACTTGGGAACCGCTCGGCCGATCGATATCAAACCTCGAAAAGGCACATCGCGGGTCCCCGGCAATATTCCTGGCAAGTTTCAATCCGATCGGACCGGTGGTCGTCCGCGTTATTAATAATTTGGGAAAAATTGGCATGATAAGGTGAGAAGGTGGAACGACACTTCAGCTGCATATATACACCTTTTCAACACTGAAAAAGCAGTAAAATGGCCGTAACTTGGGAACCGCTCATCCGATCGATATCAAACCTCGAAAAGGCACATCCGCAGGTCCCTGGCAATATTCCTGGCAAGTTTCAATCGGATCGGACCGGCGGTCGTCGAGAAACGGCGTCGCAGACAGACAGACAGACAGACAGACAGACACACACACACACAGAGATTGCTGGAATTATAGATAGATTCTCGATTTCTTATGCGCATTTATAGATAAACACAATGCCCCAATCCAGTCGTCGTTTACGAGAGCGAAAGAACGGCCTGTATGGTTGTTTGAAAGTTTTTGTTTTTTTGGGGGGGGGGGGGTTTGCACCTACAGCCACGCATGTACGGGCACGCGAGAGCGAAGAACGGCCTGTATGGTTGTTTGAAAGTTTTTTTTTGGGGGGGGGTTTGCACCTACAGCCACGCATGTACGGGCACGCGAGGCGAGGAACGGCCTGTATGGTTGTTTGAAAGTTTTGTGGGGGGTTTGCACCTACAGCCACGCATGTACGGGCACGCGAGAGCGAAGGAACGGCCTCTGTGGTTGTTGTTTCTGGCACGTGGTTTGAAAGTTTTTGGGTTTTTTTTGCATGTACGGCCACGCACGTACGGCCACGCACGTACGGCCATGCATGTACGACCATGCATGTACGGCCATGCATGTACGGCCACGCACGTACGGCCATGCATGTACGGCCACGCACGTACGGCCATGCATGTACGACCATGTACGCATGGGCACGTACTAGTATAATAAAACATGAAAGCCACTTCCAAAGCAATGTGAAGGCCTGACCAGAAATTCCACCATCGCAGAAAGGAAAGCTTCTCCATTTACATCTGCATTGTCCAAAAGCGAGTGCACCCCAGTCACGGGCATTTCTAACAATGGGGCGAGTTCCCGATCGACGTCTTTGAACGCATCACACTTTCCCGTTCGAACAACACTCCACTGTGAAACTTCGCAAGATGCAAAGGCGGTGCGGCTGCTCCTATCCAGAGTCAGCGACCGATCTGTGTTAGAAAGCAATGAAGGCCACAGCCAAATACACCAGCTCCAAGTGAGCTCGGACTCGCTGCATGTATCGCTTTTGTCGATTCTCTTGCACTGTGGAGCTCTAATGATGGCCTGGGTTGATTCTTCGTTTCACACTTTCCAAAAAAGGAAGTGTGTGCCTTTGTTTCCATCAATAATTCCGTTCTAGTTTTTACGTGGATGTTGGTTGATGGATTTATTTTTCTTAAATTTCAAAAAAAACAAATTATTTTCTGCTTTATAAACACTGCGTTGATAGCATTTGGAACCACTTTGGACCTTCACTCCTTTCTTCTTGAGCGGGGGAGTGGGGTGGCGGGGGGTCGTTATGCCATTTGAATAGGAAATTTAATTTTGTGTGTCAATGTGCCCTTGCATGTGCATAATTATATTATTTTATTATTTTATTTCCTTGTCATTCTCACTGGCATTTCTGGAAGTGTTGCTCCACCTCATGTATTTTATTTGTTTGTTTCCTGCAGGGCTTTACAACCTACGTGGGAATGATGTGAAATACAATCCTGTTTTCTTTGCCTACACCATTATTGGCATGAAGTCTCTCAAGTATGACGTTTTCTCGGCTTGTTTTACAGTGAATTGATCAAACACAATAGTAATAACCTTTGTCCTGATTTCCTTTGTGATATTTATGTGAATCGCACATCACATGCTTTGCATCTCGTGGGCAATATGGTTTCCCCCACATGATTGACTTGCAAATTGTATTTTGTGTGTGTGTGTGTGTGTTGTTTTTTTTAAATTTTAGTGTGGTTTTACTAATATGCTTCCTTAACTTGTTTTAAGGGAGCATTCTAATTACCAAGCCGTTCGCTTCTAAGTTTGATTAAATCTATTGGAGGGTTTGAGATTATGTTGCTTTAATTAATTTTTTAACATTCAACACATTAGAATTTTTTTTTGATATCTATCAATAATGGAGCAGATGCGTATATGGCTATAAAAGTAAAAGCGGTGTTATCTGGCACTTTACAAACCGGCACATTCCACGAACCGGCACTCGAGGTTATTAAGTTGTTTAATAATAATAATAATAATAATAACTAGACGACCCATGAACCCGTCGTGTTCCCGTTGTGACAGCGGTTGATGAAAAAAAAATCATTTTTAAAAGAAAAAAGATAGCTCCAGCGAACTATACCGCTGAGGTTGGTTGCATTGATCAAATAATCCCGAAGAGTACTTGACTGAATCTGGAATTGAATTTTTAGGTCATCTCTACCGAGATGACCTAATAAAGCCGGACCAAATGTCTGTACGTACGTCCGTCCGTCAACAATTTTTCTTTCCGATCTTGATGAAACTTAGTATGTAGGTAGAGGTCGATGAGAGTTGCACAACGATATAACTTTTGTCCGGGTTCAAGGTCAGGGTCAAGGTCACGAGGTCACGTAAGTTATAAAAATCACCATTTTCAAAACCTATCTAGTCTGCCATTCTACAAGATATTTGGCAACTGTTTATTGATTATGATAGTAAAAAATATTATCTTGTATCTAACCGGACAGATTTTTGAATTTCCTTCCCATTTGATCGTCACGTGATCTGGAAGATGGCCAAAAACGCCGATGCGATTCGCAAAGAAGGAAGTTAGGAGAAATGAAATATAAATATAAAACACATTTTTAGCCTTTTATATTTATACATTTTCCGCCGAAGGTGCAAAAGTTTCAAAACCCGAAATGTAAACGTCGGCATTTATTTTCAAAATATAATTTCGTGTGCGCGCGCCAAAATGCCGAGTCGTCTTTAACCAAACTGCGCAGTGGACCGACTGCGCAGTAGTCTTCGGTCATAACTGAACATTGAGAACTTGTGGTATTATAGAGATGACCGTCACCCCCACACGGGGGTAATTTTTAATAATGTTTTTCGTTGCCCGATTTGAACGAACCTTGATACTGCACAACGCAGGAGAATGGTGAGTAAGGTGGCCGTAAAGTTTTTGTGCTATCGTGTACCGTTTTGGCTGTATTTCGGATACATACATACAAGATGAGAGTTTTAGTAATATATAGATAATATTAATAATAATAATAAAGTTATTTACACCACATAGCTGATTCACCGATTATTACCCCCATCATAACAGGAAAAAAAAATGGCTCAAGAGCCGTTCTTTATGGTTTCTCATGGTTCTTGAGCCATGTCCATCATCCATCGTAAATCTACACCATCTGAGGTGCCACGAAAATATTTTGGCTTTTGGCGTCAGCCATTTACTTCCTTGCTTTTGAAAACTCTTCGGTGACGTTTCCAAAGTTGAAGTTAAATGTACCAAAAAAAAAAAACAACAAATCCATGTCTAATTGTCGTCATGACGCATCCAGCTCTCTCCGCCCAATGACCAATCACAGCATCTCAAACCTTTGATAGAACATGAAAGTAAAAACTCTAGGAAAGAAGAAGTACGGCTTCCAAAGCATCATGGCTTCTGATACCCCGTCAAGCAGTACTGATGGGAAGAGGAAGAGGATTGTTCTCGCAATGAACCAAAACATTGACATATGATGGAGAAGAGAGACAATAGAAATGCGTTGATGTGCAAGTCCAACCGGATCGTCAGCCATCGCCCATGTCAACGCCCAGAAGGACAAGTTGCTTTAATTTTATACACCAAGTCAGAGATAGTCAAAGCTGCTGACAAGTGCCGCACTCTACACAAGCCAAATATGGAGCAGCAAGATAAAGTTCTGTACGAATGGTTTGCTTTCAAGCATTTCGAGGGAACGACAATCTCAGGACCGATGATAATTGAGAAGGCAAAGTGTATTTATGATCAGGTGGGATTGACTGATCAGTGTGCCTCTTCTGATGGCTGGTTGGCTTGTTTCAAGCTGCGACATGGGATACGGCATCTTAATGTCTCAGGAGGACAAAAGTGTGCAGATCACGATCCAATAAATTTGCAGGATGCTGACACAAACAAATGACGATAATCCACTTCAAAGTTTGACCGAAGCCAAAATTGAAGTGGTTGTTGTTGTATAGCCCGGACAGTTCTCTCGAACAAGCTCGTGGCATGGTGACAGCCGATCCATCTCCCACATGCAGGATGGTGTACCCCCGCCTTAACGAAGTCAGGGTGATGACAGAGTGAGAGAGATAGACAGACTGACAAGCGGGAAAGATCCGATCTGTTGGGATTGATCGGCATTCTGACCAAGACCACGCTTCCCCGACGAAGCAGTGAAGAATTGTGAAGATTTGGGTACAACCACCATGAAGAGGCCCCTAATAGTTGCTGAAATGATGTGAAATGCACCGTGACAACTCGTCAAAAGAAGACTTTTCAACTGAACTTATCACTTGGGCTTATGCTGGGGTGTGTTCCATTACCAATCAACTTGCCGAGTGCTTGCCAAGTGGCTTCAACACTCCTAAGCGACAGCTGGCTTGACAAGTGCTGGCAAGGTGATTGGTAATGGAACACATCCCTGATAAAGGTCTTGACATGCTTGGTCTTCACATGCAGAAAACTTACAGCACCCAGGACACACAACAAAATCAGACACAGGTGGAGGCCATTCAGCCCATCATGCCTGCGCCACATCAACACCACACTAATTTATCTTCACAAGATCAAAAGAAGAAAATGCAAAATATATATATTAATTTTTTTTAATGGTGTTTTTGTGTGTTGTTTTTTGGGGGGTTTTTGGATTTTATTTTTTTATTTTTTCCTCTGAGGGGAGGGGGCATGGGCTTGGTTAAAAAAAACACACATCAACCACACAACACCCCTTGACGAGACCCCCACCAACAGCACTCCGTACACATGCACACAATCACCCATCAATGCTCAAGCTACCTAAAAGTCCTACCAACCATCCCTATACCCCTCCATTACTTCCACGTACCTATCTAATTCTAATTTAAACTTATCTACTGTTTCTGCTGCCACCACCTTTCCAGGGAGACCATTCCATGCATTAACTACTCTGAGTAAAAGTCCCCTGCCTTGCTACCATCTTAACTCTCTTCTTCTTTACTCTCAGGCTATGGCCCTGGTCCTATCACTGTCTACTCTTGAATAATTAATCTGCACTTATTTTATCGATACCTTTCATTATCTTAAACATCTCTATCGTATCTCCTCGTAACCACCTCCTTTCTAGTGAATAAAGCCCTGTCTCCTTCAACCGCTCCTCATAGCTAAGTCTAGCTAGGCCTGGAATTAATCTAGTAGCCCTACGCTGAACCCTCTCTATGGCATCTATGTCCCTCCTGACTTGTGGTGACCAAAACTGCACACAATATTCTAGATGTGGCCCTCACTAAATTCCTGTACAATGTGAACACCTCTTTTGATCGATAAATGATCCCACTCCGAATACAACCCAAAACCTTATGCTTTACCTATTGCTGCCTGGCACTGTGCTGCCTGCTTACCTCCCATATATTACCTACCCCCAGATTCTCCTGTGTGACATGCTCCAAAATTACCCCTTGCATCATGTAATCTCTATTTTCATTGTTCTTTCCCACCCCCAACACCTTAAACTTGCTCAGGTTAAATTCCATCTGCCAATCTTTTGCCCAATCAATGCAAGTATCAATAATTTCCTGAATCTGATCACCACCCCCTCTGCTATCCACCTTACCTCCAAGCTTTGTGTCTTCTGCAAATATGGACAGTCGACTCTTCACCCCACTATCCAAATCACTGATGTAAATAATGAACAGTAATGGTTTGAGTACTGGTCCCTGCGGTACCCCGCTATTTACATCCTCCCAGCAAGGCATCCTCCCACTCACAGACACCCTTTGCTTCCTATCACTAAGCCAGTTTGCAATCCAATTAGCTACCTGACCAGCCACTCCACAAGCCCTCACTTTGGCTAACAACCTCCGATGTGGTACCTTATCAAATGCCTTATTAACGTACAGATATACCCTGTCCACTGCCTTTTCCTCATCCACCCAATCAGACACTGCTTCATAGAACTCTAAAAAAATTGTTAGACAGGAACTACCTTTGGTAAACCCAAGCTGACTAATTAAAGCGACGGTGGCGGTTCTTTTTCAGGGTCT
>CM068953.1:38065535-38075812 GCA_035128595.1 Eptatretus atami | reverse complement strand
AGGTGGTTTGGTGTGGATTAACGGGGTAGAAAAATCGTGGTTTTAGATGGGGGAGATAAGGGATGGTGGTGAACAAGTTTTGAAGACCTGAGGGAAGAGGGATTGAAGAGGGTGTGGCAATTTGTTTCAATTGCGAAGAAGAGAATGAAAGAGTGAAGGTGAAGCGTGATTCTTGATTTTGGTAGTTTTACCAGAAGGGGGTTGCTGGAGGACTTTGAGCCCCTGCAGAATATCGCAGACAGAGCAAGGGGGGAGGGGTGGCGGAAGAGGCTGGAGAGGAGAGGGTAGAAGACAGAAAGACACGAACTGCTGCGTTCAGAGAGGGTGAGAGACCAGACTCAGCCTCATCGCGGGAGACAATGATCTAAATGCCTTGGTTTCCACAGCGTGAAGCCAAGAAAGGTAAGAGGCAAGAGCACCAGCCCAGAGGGGAGAGCGGTACTCCATCAGCCTGCGGACGAAAGCTTTGTATGTGGTCAGGAGCTCAGGTGTGCCAAGGGAAGACTTTGCACAACGGAGGATACCCAGTTGGCGACTAGTTTGGATCAGCTTGGAAATGTGGCTTTCCTAAGAAAGATCATGGAGATAGTGAGACCTAGAATCTTGAATGAAAGGACTTCTTCAAGAGAATTGTTGAGAAGTAGATATTTGGGGGGGGGGTTCCAGATGGTCCTTTCGGAGAGACATTGTGAGAGGTGAATTTGTCAAGATTGAAAGACATGTTCCACGTGTTGGACCAGCTTGTGATGTTATCCACAAGATTAGATTTAGAAGCAAACACGGAGTTTAGGCATCAGCTTTTCATGTGCAGTGTCAGCAGTGCGGCATTTGCGGAGAGCCTGGAAGGGGACATACACCAGAAACAGACTTATGGAAGATGCCACCAGGATTTGAAGGAGCGAGATAGGTTTGAGAGTTCAGACTTGAGATGAGAAAATGTTTTCTGGCTCTCCTGAGGGTAGACACACACTTGTTTCGAGCTTTGTGGAAGGAACTGAGATTGCCTTCAGTTGGATTAGCCTTCCATGAGGTGAAGGCAAGTTGTTTCAGGACAACTGCGCGCCACAAGCTTCAGTGTGCCATGGGCAGGAGGAGAGTAGGACAACTGAAGACGAGAGGGATAAATCTGTGCATGAGAGAGCAAGTTTCTTGAAAGAATTCCCAGGATGAGTTGACGTCAGAGGAAGTAGAGATGAGAGACCAGTCAAGAAGTTTGATAGCTGCTTGAAGCCCTGCCAGACTTGACGGCACTGAGGTGGTTCTCCAATAAACAGCCAGAGAGATGTTTACTTTGACAAGCATGTGGTCAGATGAACCGAGTGGAGCGGAGGAAGAACAGCAAATATTTCAGGGTTTTGGTCAAAATCAGATCCAGAAGAGATGGAGTACCGTTGGTTGAGATCCGGGTCGGGAAGTTGACAGATTGTGTCAGTCCAATGAGTCGCAGAAGTTTTTGCTGAAGTGCTATGGCAGAGAGAGAGAGGTACCCACACCAGCCAACTGGTATGATGACAACTGAAGTCACCACAAATGAGGAAGAGAGAGAGGATAGATGGTCCATGTTTTCAGAGAGCAAGATGTAAATTGAGTCATCACTGTTTGGTGGACGGTACAAATATACATATAAACATGAGGTAGGAGTGGAGGGGAGCCATAGCCAGAAGTATTCCTGGGGTGCAGGGGAGAGAGGGCAGTGCATGGTGAGTGAGGAATAGAGTCTTTGAGAAGAGAGCAACTCTCCAGCCGACGAGGCTCAGGTCTGTCATACCGGAGAAGTGAGTAACCAGGGAGAGATAAAATGGAGTCAGAGACGTCTTGAAGGAGGAAAGTTACTGTTAGCAGTTATGTCTAGTTTGTCAGTGGCGACTGTATGGAAAGATGTGTCAGGTTTGAGGTTCACACTGTTAAGGAAGGGGAGGGAGGAGGTTTTGTATGCAGGGAGGGGAGGGGGAGGGGAGGGAGGGGAGGGAGGGTAGGTTAAGGAGAGTTGTTGAAAGAGTGTGGAGGATTGCAGAATAACTGGGGAAGGGCGGATGAGGAGGAGAAAGGCTCGGTGGTGAGGGTTGAGGTACGATGGGAGTAATAAGAGAGGGGGCAGAAGGCAATTGAAGATTGGAGAGAGGTGGAGTGACGAGATGGGAGAGTGGGAAAGGAGGCGCTTTGTGGATGTAAGGGGGGGACTTTAGGAAGGGGAGTGAGGGAGAGGGTGAGGGGGTTTTTGAGAAAGGTGAGAGGGAAGCTTGGAGGGGGAAAGAGTGTGAAGGTTGCTTTGAGAGGAAAGGAGATGAGAGCAGGCACAGTCAAGATGCAGGAGGGCAATGGGAGAGGTGAGGAGAGGGCAAGGATAAGACTTGGTTGAGGTGTGTGAAGAAGGGAGCGGGCAGGGGAGGTACAAGATTTGAGGGGTTGGAAAGTTGAGGTGTGCTGAGAGGAGGAAGGAGCAGTTTGTGATGAGGAGTGTACTGATTGAGAGGTGCGTATTTGTTAAGTTAGAATGGAGTATAGATGTTAGAACACCACACCTTTGGACAGAGGAGTCGTCGATACTGAAGCAAAAGACAATGAAGAGGTGCTAAGAGCAGAGTAGGATGAGGGCAAGATGGTCGGGGTTAGGAGGAGGTAGATTTAAGTAGTGGGGTGAATTGGCAGTGAAGTTGGAAAAAAAAAGGACGATTGATGCGACGAACATACATTGCAAACTGGATTAAATATTTTTTTTAACTCAGAATGTGATTAAAGACATTACGTGAGGGATGCAATAAAGGAGAATTAAGAATGGAGAAAAATGTTATAACAGTTGGACTTTTTAGATTCGGGTGAAGGAAGGTCGAATTTGAAGAAGAAAGAGTCGTGAATTATGATATATAACGAGAACCACACGTGTGAAAGAGGAAGTTGAAACATTTTAAGAGACCGTTTTTTTGACAAGGATTACGTAAGATCAGGAAAGGAAAAGTTGAAGAAAAATCGTGTCGGTGTTGGTGAATTTGGATTGGCAAACACAGAAGCAAGCTGTAGTTTGACGAAAGTTACAGGAAGAGAAGAAGAGGGATAGAGTAACAAGTGGTTTCAGGAGGTGTAACGTGAGTGGTAAAAAGAATAAATAATTTATTTTAAGATTAGCTAAAATAGGTAAAGGAAAGGTTGAAGAAAAAAAAATTGCGAAGGTGAATGGTGAATATGGTGCAGCAGAAGTAGTAGATGGTAGTTCGGCAGAAGGAGGAGGAAGAAGTCGGTACAGGAAGTCACGTGTTACGTGGGGTAAGGTTTTTTTGTTATTTTTAATAAATATATTTGAAGACATGAAACAGAGGGTATAGTTGAGAGGGATAGACACGACAACGCCGGAAAACTTTTCTTTGAGAAAGTCAGCAGAGACCCTGAAAAAGAACCGCCACCGTCGCTTTAATTAGTCAGCTTGGTTTCCAAAGGTAATGTCCTGTCTAACAATTTTTTTTAGAGTTCTATGAAGCAGTGTTATTGTGGATGAGGAAAAGGCAGTGGACAGGTATATCTGTACGTTAATAAGGCATTTGATAAGGTACCACATCGGAGGTTGTTAGCCAAAGTGAGGGCTTGTGGAGTGGCTGGTCAGGTAGCTAATTGGATTGCAAACTGGCTTAGTGATAGGAAGCAAAGGGTGTCTGTGAGTGGGAGGATGCCTTGCTGGAGGATGAATAGGGGGTACCGCAGGGACCAGTACTCAAACCATTACTGTTCATTATTTACATCAGTGATTTGGATAGTGGGGTGAAGAGTCGACTGTCCTATTTGCAGAAGACACAAAGCTTGGAGGTAAGGTGGTAGCAGAGGGGGTGGTGATCAGATTCAGGAAATTATTGATACTTGCATTGATTGGGCAAAAGATTGGCAGATGGAATTTAACCTGAGCAAGTTTAAGGTGTTGGGGTGGGAAGAACAATGAAAATAGAGATTACATGATGCAAGGGGTTTTTGGAGCATGTCACAGGGAGAGGATCTGGGGTAGGTAATATATGGGAGGTAAGCAGGCAGCACAGTGCCAGGCAGCAATAGGTAAAGCAATAAGGTTTTGGTTGTATTCGGAGTGGATCATTTATCGATCAAAAGAGGTGGTGTTCACATGTACAGGAATTTAGTGAGGGCCACATCTAGAATATTGTGTGCAGTTTTGGTCACACAAGTCAGGAGGGACATAGATGCATAGAGAGGGTTCAGCGTAGGGCTACTAGATTAATTCCAGGCCTAGCTAGACTTAGCTATGAGGAGCGGTTGAAGGAGACAGGGCTTTATTCACTAGAAAGAGGTGGTTACGAGGAGATACGAGTAGATGTTTTAAGATAATGAAAGGTATCGATAATAATGTGCAGATTAATTATTCAAGAGTAGACAGTGATAGGACCAGGGCCATAGCCTGAGAGTAAAGAAGAAGAGAGTTAAGATGGTAGCAAGGCAGGGACTTTTACTCAGAGTAGTTAATGCATGGAATGGTCTCCTCTGGAAAGGTGGTGGCAGCAGAAACAGTAGATAAGTTTAAATTAGAATTAGATAGTACGTGAAGTAATGGGGGTATAGGGATGGTTGGTAGGACTTTTAGGTAGCTTGAGCATTGATGGGTGATTGTTGCATGTGTACGGAGTGCTGTTGGTGGGGGTCTCGTCAAGGGTGTTGTGTGGTTGATGTGTGTTTTTTTTAACCAAGCCCATGCCCTCCCCTCAGAGGAAAATAAAAAATAAAATCCAAAAACCCCCAAAAACAACACACAACACCATTAAAAAAATTAATTATATATATTTTGCATTTTTCTTCTTGATCTTGTGAAGATAAATTAGTGTGGTGTTGATGTGGCGCAGGCATGATGGGCTGAATGGCCTCCACCTGTGTTCTGATTGTTGTGTGTCCTGGGTGCTGTAAGTTTTCTGCATGTGAAGCCAAGCATGTCAGACCTTTATCAGGGATGTGTTCTCATCCAATCCTTGCCAGCACTTGTCAGCCAGCTGTCGCTTAGGAGTGTTGAGCCACTTGGCAAGCACTCGGCAAGTTGATTGGTAATGGAACACACCCCAGCATAAGCCAAGTGATAAGTTCAGTTGAAAAGTCTTTTTTGACGAGTTGTCACGGTGCATTTCACATCATTTCAGCAACTATTAGGGGCCTCTTCATGGTGGTTGTACCCAAATCTTCACAATTTTCACTGCTTCGTCGGGAAGCGTGGTCTTGGTCAGAATGCCGATCAATCCCAACAGATCGGATCTTTCCCGCTTGTCAGTCTGTCTATCTCTCTCACTCTGTCATCACCCTGACTTCGTTAAGGCGGGGTACACCATCCTGCATGTGGGAGATGGATCGGCTGTCACCATGCCACGAGCTTGTTCGAGAGAACTGTCCGGGCTTCAAACACAACCACTTCAATTTTGGCTTCGGTCAAACTTTGAAGTGGATTATCGTCATTTGTTTGTGTCAGCATCCTGCAAATTTATTGGATCGTGATCTGCACACTTTTGTCCTCCTGAGACATTAAGATGCCGTATCCCATGTCGCAGCTTGAAACAAGCCACCAGCCATCAGAAGAGGCACACTGATCAGTCAATCCACCTATCATAAATACACTTTGCCTTCATATTATCATCGGTCCTGAGATTGTCGTTCCTCGAAATGCTTGAAAGCAAACCATTCTACAGAACTTTATCTTGCTGCTCCATATTTGGCTTGTGTAGAGTGCGGCCTTGTCAGCAGCTTTGACTATCTCTGACTTGGTGTTATAAAATTAAAGCAACTTGTCCTTCTGGGCGTTGACATGGGCGATGGCTGACGATCCGGTTGGACTTGCACATCAACGCATTTCTATTGTTCTCTTCTTCTCATCATATGTCAATGTTTGGTTCATTGCAAGAACAATCCTCTTCCTCTTCCCATCAGTACTGCTTGACGGGTATCAGAAGCCATGATGCTTTGGAAGCCGTACTTCTTCTTTCCAGAGTTTTTACTTTCATGTTCTACCAAGGTTTGAGATGCTGTGATTGGTCATTGGCGGAGAGAGCTGGATGCGCATGACGACAATTAGACATGGATTTGTTGTTTTTTTTTTTTGGTACATTTAACTTCAACTTAGGAAACGTCACCGAAGAGTTTTCAAAAGCAAGAGAAGTAAATGGCTGACGCCAAGCAAAATATTTTCGTGGCACCTCAGATGGTGTAGATTACGATGGATGATGGACATGGCTCAGAACCATGAGAAACCATAAAGAACGGCTCTTGAGCCATTTTTTTTCTCGTTATGATGGGGGTAATAATCGGTGAATCAGCTATGTGGTGTAAATAACTTATTATTATTATTAATATTATCTATTATTACTAAAACTCTCATCTTGTTTGTATTAGTATGTATCGAAATACAGCCAAACGGTACACGATAGCACAAAAACTTTACGGCCACCTTACTCACCATTCCCTGCGTTGTGCAGTATCAAGGTTCGTTCAAATCGAGCAACGAAAAACATTATTAAAATTCCCCGTGTGGGTGACGGTCATCTCTATAATACCACAAGTTCTCAATTTCAGTTATGACCGAAGACTACTGCGCAGTCGGTCCACTGCGCAGTTTGGTTAAAGACGACTCGGCATTTTGGCGCGCGCACACGAAATTATTTTTGAAAATAAATGCCGACGTTACATTTCGGGTTTAAACTTTTGCACCTTCGCGGAAAATGTATAAATATAAAAGGCTAAAAATGTGTTTTATTTTATATTTCATTTCTCCTAACTTCCTTTTGCGAATCGCATCGGCGTTTTTGGCCATCTTCCAGATCACGTGACGATCAAACGGGAAGGATTCAAAAATCTGTCCGGTTAGATACAAGATAATATTTTTACTTATCATCAATAAACAGTTGCCAAATATCTTGTAGAATGGCAGACTAGATAGGTTTTGAAAATGGTGATTTTTATAACTTACGTGACCTCGTGACCTTGACCCTGACCTTGAACCGGACAAAAGTATATCGTTGTGCAACTACTCATCGACCTTACTACATACTAAGTTTCATCAAGATCGGAAAGAAAAATTGTTGACGGACGGACGTACGTACAGACATTTGGTCCGGCTTTATTAGGTCATCTCGGTAGAGATGACCTAAAAATTCAATTCCAGATTCAGTCAAGTACTCTTCGGGATTATTTGATCAATGCAACCAACCTCAGCGGTATAGTTCGCTGGAGCTATTTTTTCTTTAAAATGATTTTTTTTCATCAACCGCTGTCACAACGGGAACACGACGGTTCATGGGTCGTCTAGTTATTATTATTATTATTATTAAACAACTTAATACCTCGAGGCCGGTTCTGGAATGTGCGGTTTGTAAAGTGCCAGATAACACCGCTTTTACTTTTATAGCCATATACGCATCTGCTCCATTATTGATAGATATCAAAAAAAATTCTAATGTGTTGAATGTTAAAAAATTAATTAAAGCAACATAATCTCAAACCCTCCAATAGATTTAATCAAACTTAGAAGCGAACGGCTTGGTAATTAGAATGCTCCCTTAAAACAAGTTAAGGAAGCATATTAGTAAAACCACACTAAAATTTAAAAAAACAACACACACACACACACACACACAAATACAATTTGCAAGCAATCATGTGGGAAACCATATTGCCCACGAGATGCAAGCATGTGATGTGCGATTCACTAAATATCACAAAGGAAATCAGGACAAAGGTTATTACTATTGTGTTTGATCAATTCATGCTTAAAACAAGCCGAGAAAACGTCATACTTGAGAGACTTCATGCCATAAATGGTGTAGGCAAAGAAACAGGATTGTATTTCACATCATTCCCACGTAGGTTGTAAAGCCCTGCAGGAAACAAACAATAAAATACATGAGGTGGAGCAACACTTCCAGAAATGCCAGTGAGAATGACAAGGAAATAAATAATAAAATAATATAATTATGCACATGCAAGGGCACATTGACACACCAAATTAAATTTCCTATTCAAATGGCATAACGACCCCCGCCACCCCACTCCCCGCTCAAAAGAAAGGAGTGAAGGTCCAAAGTGGTTCCAATGCTATCAACGCAGTGTTTATAAGCAGAAAATAATTTGTTTTTTTTGAAATTTAAGAAAATAAATCCATCAACCACATCCACGTAAAAACTAGACGGAATTATTGATGGAAACAAAAGGCACACTTCCTTTTTTGGAAAGTGTGAAACGAAGAATCAACCCAGGCATCATTAGAGTCCACAGTGCAAGAGAATCGACAAAAGCGATACATGCAGCGAGTCCGAGCTCACTTGGAGCTGGTGTATTTGGCTGTGGCCTTCATTGCTTCTAACACAGATCGGTCGCGACTCTGGATAGGAGCAGCCGCACCGCCTTTGCATCTTGCGAAGTTTCACAGTGGAGTGTTGTTCGAACGGGAAAGTGTGATGCGTTCAAAGACGTCGATCGGGAACTCGCCCCATTGTTAGAAATGCCCGTGACTGGGGTGCACTCGCTTTTGGACAATGCAGATGTAATGGAGAATTTCCTTTCTGCGATGGTGGATTTCTGGTCAGGCCTTCACATTGCTTTGGAAGTGGCTTTCATGTTTTATATACTAGTACGTGCCCATGCGTACATGGTCGTACATGCATGGCCGTACGTGCGTGGCCGTACATGCATGGCCGTACGTGCGTGGCCGTACATGCATGGGTACTGCATGGTCGTACATGCATGGCGTACGTGCGTGGCCGTAACGTGCGTGGCCGTACATGCAAAAAAAAAAAAACTTTCAAACCACGTGCCAGAAACAAACAACCAACAGAGGCCGTTCCTTGCGCTCTGCCTGCCCGTACATGCGTGGCTGTAGGTGCAAACCCCCCCCCCCAAAAAACTTTCAACAACCATACAGGCCGTTCCTTCGCTCTCGCTGCTCCGTACATGCGTGGCTGTAGGTGCAACCCCCCCCCCCAAAAAAAAACAAAACTTTCAACAACCATACAGGCGTCCCCTTCGTCTCGTAAACGACGACTGATTGGAGGCACACTTCATGTTATACTATAAATGCGCATAAGAAATCGAGAAATCTATCTATAATTCCAGCAATCTCTGTGTGTGTGTGTGTCTGTCTGTCTGTCTGTCTGTCTGTCTGCGACGCCGTTTCTCGACGACGCCGGTCCGATCGATTGAAACTTGCCAGGAATATTGCCAGGACCTGCGATGTGCCTTTTCGAGGTTGATATCGATCGGATGAGCGTTCCCAAGTTCGCCATTTTACTGCTTTTTCAGTGTTGAAAAGGTGTATATATGGCAGTGAGGTGTCGTTCCACTTCTCACCTTATCATGCCAATTTTTCCCAATTATTAATAAACGGACGACCACCGGTCCGATCGGATTGAAACTGCCAGATTGCGGGGACCGCGGATGTGCCTTTTCGAGGTTTGATAATCGATCGGCCGAGCGTTCCAAGTTACGGCCATTTATCTGTCGACCAATGACAAGACACGTGCTATTCAACGACATGACATCACAATTAATGATTTATTTATTTGTTATGAATTTTTTTTTTTGACCATGACGGTCCGATCTGATTGAAATGCTGAAATATGCTGGGACCCACGGATGTGCCTTTTCAAGTTTGATAATGATCGGATAAGCAGTTCCCAAGTTACGATTTATCTGTCGACCAATGACAAGACCCGGTGCTATGATCGATGACGTCACAATTAATGTTTATTTTTTATTATTATTTTTTTGCACGATTGACGATCGATCTGATTGAAACTTGCCAGGAATATTGCTGGGGACCCGTGGATGTGCCTTTTCGAGGTTTGATATTAATTGACGAGCGGTTCCAAAGTTACGGCCATTATCTGTCGACCAATATCTGCGAGGAGAGGGACACGAGAGGGGGGATGAGAGTGGGGCGAGAGAGAAGGGCGAGCGGAGGAGGGAGGAGAGGAAGGGCAAGACTAGAGGGGAGAGAGGGGGGCAGGGGGGTGGAGTGGGGATGAGAGGAAGAGCGAGAGAGGGACGGGAGAGGGTGATTCTCTCTGCCTTCAAATTCCCTGCTTTCCTTCGTGAAAGTCCCTGTTGTGTAAGGACCTGAAAGTCCCTGTGGAGTCCATCTTGTTTACCCTGTATACCACACCCCATCCCTCTCCCTTCCACAGATCTCTTCATGTCAGTTTCACACTGTTTTGTCCTTCCCTCTCCCGCCCCTCTTGTCTCCTGCTTCCCTTGTTGTGCGTTTTTGTGTGTTAGCTCTCATACGAGCCTCGACAGTGTACTTTAAAAAAAAAAAA
>CM068953.1:38046913-38063167 GCA_035128595.1 Eptatretus atami | reverse complement strand
TCGGTGTACCACAACCAACTTCTTCCTGCCATGACCCGATACAATATCATTTCCCCTTCCTTCAATGTCCCCAACTCCCGCTCCTTCAAAACTGCACAGAATTCTATGTGTGCAATCCTTCCTGCAGAATGAAGAATCTACATATTTAATCGTCTCATCACCCACAAAACTGTCTCCCATACCTCATGTCCACCAATTTCTATTACTGCGCCGTCACCACCGCCTGCACCCGCTGCGCCGTCACCACCGCCTGCACCCGCTGCGCAGTCACCACCGCCTGCCCCGCTGCGCCATCACCACCGGCCTACACCGCTGCCCGTCCGGTCACCGCCTGCGCCGTCACCACCGCCTGCACCGCGCTGCACCGTCACCAGCGCCTGCACCCGCTGCGCCATCACCACCGACCTGCAACCGCTGCGGCCGTCACCCACGCCAATGTCCTCGGCAACCTCACTCCACAACCGTAACCAACTATTGTCTTCAAATTTCTCACATTCTGCTACTTGCTGCAAATTATCGATGCGTTCCTTAAGGCCCAGTCAACACTTGACGTTTTAGCCAGCTTATGCCGATTTTTGAAAAATTTGTCTAAAACGCTGGTACACGTCGAATACGTTATGGGTAAGTTTTGATAACATTGAGAGCACGCTGAAAAACACTGCCATACGTCGTTGTACGCTGGCTTAAAACGTTGTACTTTTCGGTTGTTCTCAATTTTCCATGCTTGAAATTTTAAGACTTATGCCAGCGTATGACTCACACGTTCCGCTAACGCTGGCCATAAGTTGTCGGCACGTCACGGCGATCGTTGACACACGTCGACACACGTTACTTGTGAGTTACTCATAAGTCGAAACGTCGAGGTAATGGTTAGCGTACCGAAACTTATTTCTAACCTATGAGTAACGTGTTGTACTCACGTTACGCGATCGGTGACACACACTCGACACACGTTACTTGTAAGGTGCTCATAAGTCGAAAACACATCAAGGTAATGGTTAGCGTCAGTATTCCAGACTCCCTGTTTTTTTTTGTTTTTCTTCCTTCCTTCGGTATGATGGTGATTTTGACACTTCGATTTCTAGTGCGGTTATAATTAATATAATTAATAGACTGCCGCTCAACGATTTAAATCATAACCGCACTGTACACTGAACACCGTCATAGCCGAAAAAAAAAAACCGGGAGTCTGGAACACTGACGCTAACCATTACCTTGACGTGTTTCGACTTATGAGTACCTTTCAAGTAACGTGTGTCGATGTGTGTCAACGATCGGCATATCGTGCGTACACTTATTCCCATCGCATGCGGAGCGTGTGTCATACGGCAAGTACGTCGTAAAATTTTCAACATGTTTAAAATTACAAGACGTACTCCACTTAATAGGACGTATGATAGCGTACTTTAGCGTTCTATTCACGTATACCAAACTTACCCATACCGTATTCGACGTGCGCCAGCGTTTTAGACGCATTTTTCAGAGGTCGGCATAGCTGGCAAGATCGCCAAGGTGTGACTGCGATGTTGAACTTCCATTTCTGCGGCGGTTATGATTTGAATCGTTGTGCGGCAGCCTTTTAATAGCTACGCACGTGATCGTCGGCGATGCGTGCAGCGCGCTATGCATAAGTTAGACTATCGTTGGGCATAGGTTGTGAAGGCCGACAACAGGTTCAGCAGTCGTTGGTATAAGTTTATCTATAACACAACGAAACGTTCTGTGTCCGTTATAATACGTTATGCATAAGAACCAAGTCGTTATGAATACGTCCGAATCTTTAAAAAAAACATCAAAAGTTCAACGTAAGCCAGCGTTTTACATACATTTTGATATGTTGCCATTGCTGGCTAAACGCGTCAAGGTTGACTGGGCCTTTAAAAGCTAGTAATAACCATCCTCAAGTGGACGATTTCCTCACACTTCCCACAACAGTAAGAACCCTCTGCTTCCCCTATTGTTGGCATGGCCCACATTGAGCATCTATCACATTTTATGAACTCTTCCTTTCTCCTTCGGTCTATATTTATAACCTTTTTTATCCCCATGCTCCCAAGCCCCCAACTGACTTAACGCGAAACTTAATACGAGGCCCCCCCCTGCTTCTTTCAATCAACTTACTCAAACCCGCTAAAACTGTTATGAACACAACTACATCCTTTATAAATACAGGTTCCACAGCCCCCGGCACAAATCACAATAACAAAATACGCAAAACAACACACAAATAACACTTGTTTTGTTCTGGTCAAGCTTACACAGCCTCTTGCGAACTACAGGAAGTGACATCCTCACAGTTGTTGTAATCAGCTTGGTGAGTGCCAGAAGGTGTGGATTAGCAAAAGATCAAGATGAAGTGATGTATCTAAACCTCATACAAAAACATTTCATGAAGAAGAGGCAAGGAACAATGCAGCATTCCCACATGAGGTAATGGGTCAAGAAGAAAGCCTCGAGTTCGACAAGATGATGAGTCCGAGAAAGTGGAAGTTGACACTTTTGATTGTCCATCAACTTATAAAGACTAATTGATGTTTTATAATACAGGTGCGTTATTGTTTTGCATAATTCATCGGTAATTACCTTTATAAATGTACTGTAATAATGTTGTTATTTCATCCATCTTTCACAGGCAAAGTTTAATAAGTTGCTCTTTTGTACCATTGTACGTAACGTTTTCCTTCCTTGGAGTTTCCTTCTGTGTCCATCCTTTCCACCCCATGCACGCGTGTGTTTGCATCCTGTTTTTGTCCGTTATGTCCTGATGCATTCAGTGTACGAGCCATTCCACGAGCCTCGACTATATATTCCAAAAAAACAAACAACATTTAAAGAACAAGCATATTTCATTATGCCTGGTGTTTACTTAATGGCTAGAGTGGGGGGCTTGGGATCCTAGATTCCTCAGTTCAAATCCTGCTTGGCTGTTGAATTAATACCAGGTGGGGTTAACTCAGCCTGTCATCGTTCCGAGGTCGGCAAAATGAGTGCCAGCTTGCTGGTATCCTGTGTCTGAGTGGCGCCCCATCCAGGATTGTGACCAATAGCCAAGGAGACTGCTGAGGCAGCGCCAACGCTCTGCACAGAGTATGGTTCCAATGGATGGATGGATAGATATTTCATTAACCGGCAGGGGAAAAGTCCCATGGGTGGTGGATAACAACGTTTACGGTTTACATATGTACATACAAGCAGAGGTAACTAATCCTGGTGTTGGCTTAGTGGTTCGGGTGGCGGCTTGGGATCCTAGGGTCCTGAGTTCAAGCCCCGTTGGCCGCTGAATTAATATACACCAGGAGGTTGACTCAGCCTGTCATCCTTCCGAGGTCGGCAAAATGAGTACCAGTGTACTGGTAAGGGGGACACTGCATCAGCGGCATAGCCGCGTCCCAACCAATGATGCAAACAGCAGCCACAGGCTGCACTCGATAGAGAGAGCAGAGGTACCGGCACCTTGTGCGGAAGGAATTTAGAGTTTACAAAAAGAGAGCCAGGTACCATAGATAATTCCAATTAATTCATCGCATATAATTTAGCAGGAAATGATTTCATATTGATGTAAGAATTAATACAATATTTAATACAAAATAACGGGCAAAACAGGAAATAATACGATAAAACAATGACTACTGCAGTGCTTCTGGATAGACATTTCGAGTGTGGTTGTTGAGTACCAGAATTGTGAGCTTGGCGATTTAGATAAGATGATTAGTAATACTGCCTACCACTGGGTGGCGCTATACGATACACATTTACATAGAGAGAATGGATCTTACCCCACCTGAACCCCTAGCCGATAGGTTTAAAAATGTTTTATTGCATCTCTATTTGTCAATAGAATTCCAGCAGTATGCATGGGTTACTAGAGGTGGGGCCGATTCGATAGAGACAGTATATATATATAGCGATACCGCGTGCATGCATGGGATAGCAGTACAAATAGCTGGTAGCAGAGACGACAGACGTACACGGGGAATGACAAAATACGCATTGTGCAAAATGCAAGTGGTACTATGGAACGCCAAGACTTCCCAACATTGTCGGCATGTCGCTAAGTGCCACAGCAATTTCATAGGGAACGTGTGACGGCGAGCCGAGTTTTTAGTGTGCAAGCTTGGTATTATATAAGATATTTATATAATTAATATATATATTGAAGTTTTGTTTGTTGTTTGTCTGCATGCGCTAATCTCCTGAATGGTGAAAGATAGGAGGAAACCTCTGAAACAAAAAATGTCGGAAAAGGTTATAGGCAAGGTGGTGAGGCCCTCGGCTGGGGGGGGGGGGTGTTACCCTTCGGCTCTGCACGCGCTCATCTCCTGAACAGTGAAAGACAGGAGAAATGTCGGGACGGGCCCGAGAAGGTTATAGGCAAGGTGGTGAGGTGCTCGCTGGGGGGGGGGGTGTGTGTTTCCCCTCACCAACCCTTAGGCTATGACTACCGTGGCCAATACGGAACTGATACTGGGCTCGCGTCAGACCTATGTACAGAAGATTAAATCATTCAAAAAGAACCCAGGCAACACCTGGTGCATTCACCTCGTGTGTATTAATATATATATATATATATATATAATATATTATATATATATATATATATATATATATATATATTATATATATATATATATGTAGTGTTATATGACATCAGATTAGTTTAGTACAGAACAAAGCCAGCCTTAGAAAACTCATTTTCATACCCACCCACACTCACTGGCCTTGCACGCACGATTGCAAGGGAAGGAAGCGGTGGATGCCTTTTATTTTTTTAAACCTTTTATAGCTTCTTTTTGTGAAGAGATTGGATCATTTATGATTGGATAATTAATCAATGAAGACACAAAATGTGAGAAAAATCAGACTTGTGTTGTCTACGACATTGGTACATGCCAATGGTCCCTTTAGACAGTCCTTCAATACTTGCTTCCATCACGACATCATCAATGTCATCGTTCCAAAAGGATGTTAAGATGACTGCCTCACGCACTATGTGCACGTTGAAGATCGTGCGGCATCCCTCGCAGGAGTAAGCTTCTGGTCTGCTAGCCTTGCCAAATTCTGACCTTTCCTAAGCACAAAGGTGAATACACTGCCTTAGTAGAAACAAGATTTGGATGTACGATTGAATGTTTTGTAAGTATCCATTTCCACACGATGTACACCTTTACCAACCCCATTATACATTTCTCACATTTAAGGTGGAATCCAGGTAACCTTTTCTTTTTTTTATTGAACACGTGTCCAACCATGCTCTTCCTGTCTAGACTGTTCATTGATGCCAAACGGGTGACAGAGGAAAGTGTGCACACTCACCTTTCCTTGGATAACCCCAGTGATGAAAGCCTGCGCATCGAGGTGTTGCCTTATGATTCTGTCCTGGACACCCTGCATGAGTGCTGTAATCAGCTTGGTGAGGGCCAGAAGGTGTGGATTAGCGAAAGATCAAGTCATGTTCTCAACTCCGCCGTCCCAAAGGTACGTTATCTCACCATCGCAAAATCTGTTCACATTCTTCTTGGGCCGTTTACTTCAGTTACGCTTTTCATGTGAGAAGAGATATTATTGTAAGGCTGGGCATAGACTTGCGGGAAGATTGTAAACTTGATGGCATCATTTTACAGTTTGCTTACAAATAGTCTATCAGCATGACAATGGCAGCTAGAGGCTGGTACATCTGGCTGTTATTTTTGGCAACACACGACCATTATACATACATTTTCACCAGCAGCTTGTTTTCAGGAAATTGAAAGAACTGTTTGTTTGTTTATTTATTTAGTGCCAGCAAGCTTTTTAGCATTATGGTTTGTTGGTGATCACAACACCATGATCTGTAAAATTTTGCAGCATTCTCTGAACAGGTGTACTTGTTTACACCGTCGTTGAGCACTGTTCTATTATAACAATATAAATGGTGATAAATCCCTTATAGGATAAGGGGATAAACTAAGGTAGTTATCTTCTAATCATCAATGTTGGAATTGGTCGTTTCGTAATTACCCCACCGAGCACTATCATGGTCGATTATTTACAGTTCTTCATCTTCCTGCTATGTCTCTGTACTTTCGTCTGTTGCACCTGCTTTAATTTCCTCGGCTTTATCTACTAATGACCCTTTGCTTTATGTCACGGAGGTTGGAAGCTTGGCGTGTGAACGTCAGCGATGCTCGGGGGGTCAGCACCGGGGGGGGTGGTAATCACGTGAGAGAGAGCGCAGCTAGTGATGTAGTCGCAGTGACATCACTTGCGAGGTTATAAAAGAGCAACCCATGCATGCTGAGAGGTACGCAGTGCAGAAAGTTGTGCTTAGGGCCCGTGACTGAAGATCTTCTGTCCATTTTGCGACCCTTCACATGACATATCGTGTGTGGAAGGATGCAGTGCGGCACGTCAACCGTTGCAAGCTCCCATCGCCTCAGTCAGAGAAGGCCTTACCCAGTCCACACCCCATATTTTTAGCTTTCTTTCCTTAAGTAGGTGGCAGCTGTCTTTGCCGGGGTTACACACGTATAGTCTGTATTTTTTTTTGTTTTGTTTATTTTTTGTTCTGTGAAATTGTTTTATTGTGTCGCCTCCATGTTAGGATTAAACCTAATTAGTCATTTATTTCTGTGGTGTTATTTAGGTCAGAGACGTGCCTAGCATCTAAAATTATTTTTGGGGAAATAAGTGTGCCATAACACTGCTTTTGTAAAACGAGGGTTTGTTAACTAATCAACAAAAGTGGGACACCTGTAGGATTGTTTGCATCAACTTTCAAGGCTTAATTTACTTCCATTGCTGCAGAAACAGCTGCAGTTGCTCACCCATTACTTGTTTCCTGAAAAGGGCCTTTTTTAACAACTTTGAAATTTACATTTTTAATTTTTGGTAACCTAAAATTTTTTTTTTTAACCTCGGCAGTTCACGCGCTTCGCTTTGTACCATTTCAGGTTATTCACTGGATTTGAACTGCTTAAATTTAGGTAAAAACTGAAAAATGGGTGTTGTTCTAAAACTTTGACCGGTGGAGTATATATTGTTTTATATATATATATATATATATATATAAGTATATATTATATATATATATAATATATATGTTGTTGCGAATTTCGCGGCCGTCCGGCGTGCGAGCCAATTGCGTAACTCGAATCGCGACGCGTCGCCCACCGGAACGGACAATTCAGTCGTGACCCTCCTGGAACTACCGCCAGGAAGCCAGTCACGGTGGGGGTTTAACCCACACCACGATCGTGCCAATTGCCCGCACGCGCGGCAGGATAGGTGTGCGCCAAATTCGACCTACCAAGTACCTGCGCGAGGAGGGTCGACCGGTGCATCGTACCTGCCGCAGGTCGACTTCGGACACGAACCGCTTAAGCGGCTCGTTCCGTGCTGCAGGGGATAACTGAAGCGGAGTTATCGTCGACCTCGACGGTTCAGATTACTTATCGGGGTTTTCAACCCACTACCCATCCCTTACGTGATGCCAAGATGGAACTTCAACTGAAGGAAAGGACGCAATGAAACGGGAAACAGTTGACAAGCAAGCCAACTTTTATTTCAACACACACACAACACACGCACGTAAGGCAGTAATGCAATGTGCAGCAAAAGCAAAATGCAACAAAAGCAAAGCACTACTACCGACTATAATTATTTACAACAACTTAAACAATTATACTTGTCGGGACTCGGCGCCACATCATTCATTCAAATATAACAGGAAAGACCTCCCCATAGGCAGGGAGGTAGACGGGGTCCGTGGACCAAATGTGCACGGAACCTGGAGGAGCGGCCAGGTCCACGAGACCGAAAGGTCTTACCCGCGTCCTCGTGACGCGATGGCGGGCAAGCCGCAATATCAGCGCAGCTGCGCCCCGCGATGCCGTGCCCCTGGCGTGGTCGGTGAGCCCTCTCCGGCGTGCTCCGCGCAAGCACGGTTTGGTCGGCACCACGGTTAGGGTGGGGAGAGCACCGGGCACTATCTCAGCAGCGGATGGGGGGGGGGGGGAATTGTTGATGCTCAGGGCGCGAGCGAGGGGAATGGCTGGCTGGCTGTGGTCGCTTGTGAAGGCGAAGGTGGCTCGAGTCCAGCGCGAGGACACGAGCCCGAGAGCGCGAGACAGACACCAACCACGGGAAAAGCCGACCCCCACACGACAACAACGAGTTCACACAACTCACTGGCGCGTCTTTTATAGACCGGGGGAGGAGCCTGTATGCAGATTTTAGGATCAAAACGCGATTGGAGGCGGGGCCAACGCCACCCCTCTGTTCAGCCATTGGGTGTGGCAAAAAAGGGGCGTGAGCCTCTTTTGATCCGAATTCCTTCCTGAGAGGAATTCACATCCATCGCGCTTGGAGGCGGGGCCCACCGCCCGACGCTCGCCATTGGACGGAGGAAAAGGGGCGTGAACCTCCCTGATCCGAATTTCTCTCCCGTAAGGAATCCCATTCATCGCGCTTGGAGGCGGGGCCACACTGCCGACGACGTTCGCCCATTGGACGGAGGAAAAGGGGCGTGAAGCCTGATCCGTTTCCTCTCCTGAAGGGAATGCATTCGTACCCGCGGCTCGACGCGTTCGGCATCCATCACCGAACGGGCCGGGACCAGCGAACGTTTGGTGTTGACTGGTGGTGTGGTTGATGGTTGTGGAAGGAGAAAGGCGAAGGTGGTGGGGGGTTTGAGTTGTTGGCGGCTTAATGATCCAAATAACAATAGAGAAAGAAAAATGCGTAACTCAAAGCGTCGCAGCCCGGATGATCACATATTCCCTCTAAACAACAGGTGTGGGCTAACTACACATGAACTTATCGATATATCTCACCTGAGGACCTTTATGGTGTATTGCGAATTTCCACAGCCGTAACATATATTTACCGGGCGTAGGGCGTGCGCCTGTAATCCGGCTACTCGGAGGCTTGGTTGGAGGATCGCTTGAGGAGGGAGCTCTGCACTGGGGCGCTAATGAGGGGTTTAGGGCACCCGGAATCATGGCGAAACCCAATCCTTATCCCTGTGTCGTAAGAGGGACCAGGGTTGCGTCAGGAAGGCATCTGGCGTAAAACCTGTGCCAAAATCAGTATGCGGATCATAACGGATGATCCGCTGTGGCGACCCCTAACGGGAGCACCGCGAAGACGAACAACAACATATATATATATATATATTGTTGTGGATTTGGAAAGCTTCGCACTCAACATTCAGGTCCTTTAGCTCAGTTATATCGGTAAGTACATGTGCCAGTTGGAGGGCCGACCCTAGTCTAGTGGAGTAATTTAATGTTCATGCGCTGCGATTTGTATTAGGAAAATCAACACAACAACAGCCACAAAATGCCTGCTGGTGGCGGACATGCTGCCAAACCAGCGAGCGTCCCTGTGCCTCGCTGGAATGTGGGCGTGTTCAGACTGCATCCCCGAGCGGAATTCCTTACTTGTATGGGCATAAAGCAACTCGGGGGGGGGGGGGGATGGAATGCGGGAGCCCCCACACAGCGGATGAGTCACGCAGGAAGCGAGGCGTGCCCTTGATAAATAAAAAGGGAAGAGAGAGACAAAAACACAGGAGGAGGAGAGGAGGAGGAGGAAGGGTGATTGTTATTTCCACCAGTTTCTTTGAGCTTCTTCAAACTTCCAGCTTCTGTTTGGTTCTCCGGGGTGTGTGCGCTCGCTGTCGTTGGCGGGCTGGTTCTCCCGTCGTTCTCCGCTGGTCCTCCTGTGGATTGGACGCGTGAGTTCTGGGAGATGCGCACAGGGAGGGTCTTCTCCCGCCAGCCTTGCCCTGCGACTTCGCCGCTTGGACCTTCCGGATCGTGTGGGAGTCCAGTAGGCCCCGGGGACCTGGTCCTCGAAGACCGCACGAGGCGGGCAGGTCCGAGATGGGTCTTAATAAAGACCGGCTGGTCCGATCATTTGTGTGGGGTGTGTGTGTGTGTTCGTGGCGCCAGTCTAATAAGTAGTGAATTGTATAAGTGCCTGTATATACTTCTTGCATTTATAGAACTCTGGCTGTAGGCTTTTTGCTCGTGTCTTTTTCCCCATCCCCCATTCATTGCATTGCCTGTATGGAAATAAATGTCCCCATGTTAATGTCACCTGCTCGTTGCGTCCTTCCTCACATTGACTGCCATGGAGCATCCGTAATAATTAGCTGGCTGATTATAAGCCGATAAAACTACATCTGGTCCGATGGGACTTGGCGATATAAAACCGCTCGGCAATCGCATACGGAACGAGCTGCTTAAGCGGCTCTGTTTCGTGCAGGTCCCGTTGAGGTATAAATTCCCGGAATTTCTGTCCGCGCGAATAATTAGGTAATCGAACATTCGATCGACCCTGGGGTGACAGAAGAGTTGGCTGGTTTATGGTGTGTTAAAACACCCGTAGCTGGGTTTCGGCGTTGATCCGGAAGCTACGACTAGATTGCTCGTTCGGTGGGCGCACGCGGCCGCAATTGGGCTAAGGCGGTCGCCCGCACGCCGGACGGGCAGAAATCTACAACAATATATATAATCGATAGCTCGCCTTTTACGCGTGTTCTGTTTGCACGGTTTTGGAATTATGCGGCGCCTGTCATTTATATCACTTTTTAATTTACGTTCCCTCAATAATTTTCGCACTCAACAGTATGAAAACGTGTTCGTTATAACAGTTGGCAGCAAGGTAGATTGCCTCCCTCGCCTCGTTTTCCCCTCACTCAGTTCGTTTCCGGAAACCCTCCGTCTTAGCTTCGTGCGTTTGGTGAAGTGTTTACTATTTTGTGCGTGAATTGTGCCGCTGTAATAAGTGTAACCTTTGCAATCATGACTGGAAAGTGTCCGTGGTGTAGCGAGGTTGGTAATGTGAGCAAAAGACAGAGGAAGGCCATCACTATTGAAGTAAAAATGAAGGTGATTGTATTGTAAGTTGAAGGCGATTCACATCACTGTTGAAGGTGATTATAAATTGAAACCGTTAATGGTTTACCATTCAGAAAATCCCAGGGCTCTGAAGGGGTATGTTAAAAAATGTTTGCCTGTCTATTGGTATTCAAATGCCAAGGGCTGGAAAACAGGCAAAATATTTTGTGAATATTTTAGCTCCCAGCTTGCTACCGAGTTGAAGTAATATTGTGAGAAGGAGAATTTGAGTTTTAAAATTCTCATCCTCTTCGATAATGCCCCAGCTCATCCAACAACCATCCAGGACCTTAACGAAAACATTTCGGTTGTGTTTCTTCCACCCAACATGACATCTCTAATTCAACCCATGGACCCAGGGAGTGATTACTACATTCAAAGCGTATTATCTCCGAATAACATTTGCAAACCTGGTGAAATCAACTGATAATCAGATGACTGTAAAGGAATTCTGGAAGGCCTTTACAATAAGGGATGCTCTATGTAATGTTGAAGAGTCTTGGAAGGAAGTCACCCGTTCCTGCATGAATGGAGTATGGGGGAAACTTTGCCCTCAATTTGTTCACGGCTTCATGGGTTTCAGCGGGAATGATTGGTCGAAAGCACGACGTGATATCGTCAAAATGGCCAGGACTTTTGACTTTGAGGTGGAGGAGAGTGATGTAGAGGAGTTGCTGGACTCGTACCGGGAGGAGCTCTCAAATGAGGACCTTCTCATGCTGGTGAAGGAATGCCAGCTGGAGGAGTCTGAGGCAGAAAGTGAAGAGTTTGAGCCACTGCGTACACTCACTCGTAAGAGAATGGTGGAGGCTTTCCACCTCATTGATATGGGTCTCGCCATCTTTGATGAAGATGACCCCAACACAGAACGCAGCTCAAGAGTGGCCCGAAATGTCCATGCGGACCTCGGCTGCTATAAGTTAATTCAAAAAGAAAAGCAGATGAAGACAGCTCAGACGTCTTTGTTTTCCTTTTTTCAAAAAAATGAAGGGAAAGAACATCCAAAGGACGATGCCAGTGAGCCCTCAACATCAAGCGGTCAAAAAGCTAAACCGCATCTCATACTCTCTCCAATTCAACATCCATCAACATCAACACCACCACCATCTTCACCAAGGTCATCTGACACAGATGATCCCCCTCCTCTATAACTCCTCCACCTCCTTCCCCTCAACACTTCCAGAAACAACAAGACATCAGCAGCACATAACGTAGCGTTAATATCCCCTTTCTTTAATTTTTCTATTTTTAATTGTTAAAATTTATTAAATGTAACAGTATGCGGTCGTGTTTTCACAATTTTTCATTGTTTATGTCTTAAGCATTACAATTTAAATAAAATAAACCACTGTTATAGTAAAAATAGGACAATAAAAATGAGGATTTATGCAGCACTCCCCCGAACCTCCACCTATTACATTATTTCTTATGCGGAAATTTCTTTTAATTTACACGATTATCTTCAAGAACGCAACTATGGCGTAAATCAAGAGGTGTGTGTGTACGTGTACGTACACACACACACACACACACACACACACAGTATATGTGGGAATAAGGGTTGTAAAATTGCTTCTGAAAGTTTTTCAAACTTGTAGTTGTCAATGCTTTTTTCAAAGCAAATCACATGATTCCTTTATCACACGAGGTGTTCTTTGCAGATGCATCGTTTGCAGATACCTGTCACCCCCATATGTATGGCGAAGGCCCTGAAGAATCCGACTGAGAGAGAAGGCATGCGTCGTGCTCACGTGAGGTCCACACCCATCTCGCTGCACCCATTTGATTACAATGCTGAAAAAATCATTGATTTTACATCTAGATGTAATGAGAGATAAACAGTTTATTCCCTTGTGGATTTTAAGGTGATGTGTTCTAATCCTGGACTGGTTGTTAAAGTGGGCAGTAAAATAATTTTACAGCCAACTGGAATTGATGCCTGCCTTGTAGCATCTTTGCTGTTATCTGGAATCACAGTTGATATCATTTGAGTTTGGCAGCGATTGCTTATTAGACTCAAATGGATTTGATTTCCCTTTTCAGATCAAGGATGCTGTTGCACTCTCCGAGTACTTCTGCTGGCTCGAGAAGGAGGTAAGGCGGCTTGTGTCCAAAGGCTCTGCTCGGCGTAGCACGGAAAATCCATCTCAGCCGTTTGTTTCTGAATTGGCCCTTCATACATTTAGTTCCAATAAATAATTAATGTGAAAAGAGAGCATTTTATAAGGATTTGAATTGTGATTGGCATATGACAAATACGCTTACCAGTTTGTAATTATCCCTACGCTTTTTGAAAAAAACTGGGGGCGGAAAAGGTAATTGACTCCATCTGTCTGTCTGTCCTTCCATCCATCATGCTATTTCCTCCTAAACAGTTGGGCAGAAATTCACCAAACTAGGTAGTTATGATCATCACATAGCACAAAGGTGCAAGAACAGTATCATTTTGGCCCTGCCCCTTGGTGTGGTGCCAAAAGGTCAAATATCGAAATATGCAATTATGGGAACATTTTAAAACATTTTTAAATGAAACTTTGTGTGTGCAATCAACATTGGGGGACGCATGAAATATGTAACTGTTGTTTTGATTTGTACCCTGGTTTATGCCCTGGGGGGGTGGGGACTTGGCCTCACAGGGGAAAACTACAAGAGCACTCGGTAAAGTGCATACGTCTGCCAGGCATCCCACTGTATCCCACTGATGGGCCAGATCTGCATTCAGACCTGAACTAAAACCTAATCGGCTTGTTCTTGTCACCGAACCAACTCATCCACCAATTTTGTCCGAATCCGTCCACAACTTTTTGAGATATCCTTTTCGATGTCATTTATGGTCCCCCAATGGTGAAAAATCACTTTTAAAATTCTCAGATCCACATTTGGATCTTCACCAAAATCAAGTCATTTCGTCCTTGTCATGCCCAAGCTTTCCACCAAATTTTGTCTGAATCCGTCCACAACATTTTGAGATATTTTATTCACAAGCAGACAGACAGGGGTGAAAACATACCCTCCCTCCACCTTCGATGGTGGAGGTAATAACTCAGAATTTGATACTGAATCATTCCTGGTGGAACTTTTTCCCATCTTTCAACTTTGCATTAGGTGTGGGAAGCATGGGGATTTGTGATGGTGTGCCATTGACTTTGTTCTAGTGTAGGTCCTGCTATAACGCGAATGCTTGCGCTTCGAATGCCATTTTGTGAAGAACGTCATTCTGGTACATACAATGTTGAAGATGTTTGTTTGATTTTTGAACCCTAATAGTTGCAGCAGCATGTCCCATGATCAACCCCATAAAGAATGGTTAGTTAGCGAGTTTGTTTGACGTAAGGGTTGCCCTCGTAAATTTTGGAATACCTTTTTGTCGTCTTAAATATTTCATCGTTTTTCATCGGCTTCTGTGTTCTTTTGCTTTGCTATTTCTTCCCTCAGATTCTCAACGGCGGTGTCACTGAAATGCGTGCAGCCGACAAGTCTCAGGAATTCCGCAGGTGCAGCACTTTACAAACCCACGAATCTTCTACTCTCGTCACCGTTGGCTGCTTCGTTATTACAATTGCTATTTGAGTTGATTTGGGTTTGTGATACTGCAATGTCAGTTGTACATTTTGATGGACTTTCCATATTGAATGATTACGGAATAACTGTATCAACATTAATAGAACTATGATTGAAAGTTGAACATTTTCATATCCCTTACGAAAACGCCTCTGGGATCTCTTTGAGAAAACCTTTTCTTTTGCGTCACATTTTTGTGACGATTCTATGATGTTATAAATTAACTTCTTTTTTTCTCATCTGATATTATAATTTGGGTTTTAACTCTGAGGTACCCTTTCTGTTCTATTTCAGCCAGCAAAAGAACTATGTGGACCTGAGTTTTGACACCATATCCAGTTCTGGACCTCATGGTGCGGTGATACATTACAAGTAAGTCACATCGGTTTCCCCATATATCAAATTCGATTTTCTGACTTTGTGGACAATTTGAAATGACCGAGTTTCGTGCCAATGGTTTAATAATTTTGTTCCTTCGGGGTGTTTTATCATGCTTTTTACAATTGTTGCTGGCTGTGTTTGCTTGGGATTGCTGCTTCCCTCGACTTTCTCTGCATGCTTGTTGCACGTTGTCCTTTGTTTGGCAAACGGCTGAGACCACGTGATTTTGCTTTGCTGTGCAATAATTGGTTGAACAATCCTGATTAAACACTGGCGCACCTTTGGGGTTTGAGATACCATGGTGTTTCACAAAAATTGATTATTACATGCCAACCACTTTCATGGACGTGAGGTGTGCAGTCAGCCGGGCGATTTTGGAAGTTTAACCAGAAGGGGGTTACTGGAAGAATGCCTGCATCCTGGAGATGCTGGGGAGGGTCGGAGGACAAAGAGAGCAGAGGAAGCAATATCAAAGAAGAGGCGCTTTGAAAAAAAAAAAAAATTAAACCACATCACCTATTTGCGGCTTCGTCATGGAGATTCCAATAATTTTGATAGCATTGGATTGCACAGAATCCAGGAGACAGTTATGATGCTGGTATGCTCGCCCATAAGGGAGAGCAGCACTCCACATTGTGGAGTCCAGAAGGTCTACAAAGGCCTTGAATACTGTGAGCAACTGTGATTTCTAAGGAAGGAGTTGGATTGATGCCCAGTCTGTGGTTGGCTTTGGAAGCCAGCTTTGCTATGTGGTCAGACCAGAAGAGGTCATGGCTGATGGTTAGGTCGAGAAGTTCAAGAGACTGAACCGCAAATGTATTTAAATGAATCACCCCCGAATCATGTATCATTTTCAAGAGAGTGTGCTAACACACTTTTCATTTCCTGGATCCAAACCTGATGTTGATGGTATTCATTATAAGGCAGAAGAGTTGCAAAATCGCTGCTATGCCTTTACCACATGGATCAGCTGTCAAACACTTCATTGTTCAAACCTCTCTCTCTCCTCCAAATCCTGGTGGTGTCTAATCAAATCTGTTTCTGGTGTATGTTCCCCCTCCATCCAATCCCCTTCCTACCTCAAATGGCCGCACTGCTGAACCGCACGTGAAAAGGCTGAATGTCTAAACTCCGTTTGCATCTAAATCTTGTGTCCGAAACCCATCGCTTTCTGTACCCACCTTACCCAGTCGCACACAACTGTCCCTGGACTCTGTGTCCTTTTCTTCTGACAAAGTGGAGAGTTTGCTGTCAAACCTCGACTCAGATTCTGCAACGGGTCCAGACGGCATCAGCCCACGTGTCCTAAAAACCTGCTCCTCTGCTCTTGCTCACCCTGTCTCTGCTGAATTCCAAGCAGATGGCAGATGACCTTGAGCAAATGAGAGGGTGAATAGAACAAACATTACTGCCCTGCATAAAAAGGTGC
>CM068953.1:38005972-38038034 GCA_035128595.1 Eptatretus atami | reverse complement strand
TATCAATGTCTAGTTGTGTTTTCCTGGATGAGGGTGTGTGACGCCCATTGTGGGCGGAGCCACGCCCAAAAAATAGCCATTTTTAGGGGGTAGACGGATTAAAAATCTATCTTCTCCGAGGGAATTGACTGAATGGAATTGGTTCTTCGGTATTTGAATAGCAAAATGAATTATCTAAAACTTGGTCGTTGTCCGATTTTTCATTTTCGTCCCAAGGCAAAAAGTTAGAAAATTGCGAATTTTAACATAAAAATCATACGACCGCCCAAACTTTGAGAGCTAGGATGACAATATTTTTTATGCAATCTTGAGGTCATTCCCACCAAAGTCTTGAAACCATTTTTGGCTCTATCTCGAACACCTTGCCGTGGCGCCCCTTCAAGTTTGTTTTACACTGATTTCAATCAAAGTATGGATTAATCCGAGAGTGCGAATGCCATATAGCCTATATGACGTTATATTGTTCCTGGAATGTTCCAGAGGAAGTTTTGCACCAAAGGTCCAATAATCCTTGCCTTTAAAGTTCACAAAGGTCAAATTTTCAAAGTTGTGGGAATCGAACTTGGTTTTCGACCTTCTTCTACGAACTAACTCCATTAAACTACAGCACGTATCCTGTTTCCTTATTTTAATGTCCACAACATTGTTTTGTGACCTTTAAAGGTTATGCAAAGCGCAAATTTTTAAAGTTGTTGAACGAAACCGGTTTCGACATTTTGCAGCTAATAACCTGTCACTCGTACCACATCATGTTGATCATTTTTATTACTTGGTCAAAAATTATCACATTGTCTCATCCTTACTTCTGAAACAATCTACATCGTCAAATACCGCTCGGAACCCATTTTGTCTTCAGACTTATTTTATATTTTTTTTTAATACAATTTTTCCAAAATCCTGAAACGATTCCAGATAATTTGGTTTTGGTTTCCAGAAGGATCCTCAATAAAATAAAATAAAAATGCACCACGGATCTCTCGAGCTGGACAAGAAACCACTTCCCTAATTTGTATGATTTGCTCGACAGACCGACTCCACAATCGGACCGGCCACTCTCCACAACCGAGATCTACTTATGCGATTCCGGCGCACAGTACAAGTGAGTTCCGTACATTTGGCTCAATTATCCTCTCGACTCTCGAACAAAGACTTTCACAATAAGGTGTCTATACCAGTTGGGAGTTGTTTTTGTTGTATAATTATTATTCTTCTAGTAAAGGGACAATATATTTATTATGTACATTGCTGAAGGAGGGGGGGGGGGGGGGGGGTGAGAGCAAGGTAATGAAATTCTGCCACATTAGCATATGTAATGATTTGGCGGCCGCCAAGACAAAATGCAATAACTCCAAGATGCACCGATATTGAACAAAGTATCCTGTTTCTTTCAAGAGATGGGACCACAGATGTAACACGAACTATGCACTTCGGTACACCAACTGATTACGAGAAGGTAAATAAACTTTTGGTAATTTCTTTTTCTTTACTCTCTTCATTCTTTAAATTAGGGTGATGCATGGAGCCTTGAGATGACCCCACCACTCCCTTGATCGTACATACCAAATGGGATCTTTCACATATACTGTATGTTTATCTGTAATCATCTCTGGCATTTTGAGGCCTTGTTTTTCAGCCACGGGGGGAATGAAACTGTTACTCTCCAACCGGTTTCTCACAGGAATGTTTCACAATGGTTCTGAAAGGTTACATGGCTATACAGACTGCTGTTTTCCCGAATGGCACCAAAGGTGTGGTTTCTATACACAGCTATTCCTTTCAAGACGTACTGTAAAAGTGGAAAATTTTGTGCTACATCAACTACGCATTTGACGCAACAATGGAGAAGTGCAAATTTAACAATGCGTGAATATATTTGCATTTTCAGAGAGATTACAGTATCAGATCTTACAAAGAATGCACGTGTCATACACATATAGTACTGCACTTCTTCGTGCACAATTCGACGTAAAATGTGCTTCGTTATTTGAAAAGCGAAAAAACTTCAATGATTCCTAAAACCTGCAAGCTTGGGTAAAGCAGGGCTTGATGCACCATATGTCCGTGCCGCGAACAAGGATAAAGGTCCCATCCTAGATTGTGGAGACCACGATGCTGAGGCTCAAGATTGGAATGATTAAAATGTCCAATGCTTCAGGAAACGATGAACTTGCCAATCTCTACATTAAATTACCTCTTGATTTTATGTGCGTTACTCTACTTTCCTGTTGTATTTCGCAATCCATAGATCACTGGTTCTGTACAGTGCTACACATTGGTTCCACATTTTTATCGATTCTGTACAGTGCTTCACTAGTTCCCTATTTTATTCATTCCGCACAGTGCTTCATTGGTTCCGTATGATTTACACCCGATTTGTAAACTTTAGTTTATAGTAAAGTATGTTTACCTCCGCCACCGAAGGTGAAAGAGGTTATGTTTTCACCCCTTTCTGTCTGTTTGTTTGTGTGCAGGATATCTCAAAAAGTTGTGAACAGATTCGGATGAAATTTTGTGGACAGGTTCGGTGTGTGACAAGGACGAACTGATTTGATTTTGGTGAAGATCCAGATCGGATCCGACGACTCAAATTTTAAAAAGTGATTCTTCACCAGAGAGATAGGGCCAAAAAGGATATATAGCACGATATCTCAAAAAGTTGTGGACGGATTTGGATGAAACTGAGTGGACAGTTTGGGTGTGTGACAAGTACGAAATGATTTGATTTTGGTGAAGATCCGAATCCAGATCTGGATACGATAATTATTTAATTTTCAAAGTGATTCTTCACCATTGAGAGACGGCCAAAAACGATATAGTCCTGTGTAGCATGATATTTCAAAAATGTATTGGGCCCGATATGTTCTCGTGGATCAGGCATTACGTGGCGGAGGTATGCTCTCTACCGAGTGCCCTTATAGTTTCGTTCCTGGTTCTCTTCAGTTCTGGTTATACTGCAAGCTGTTTTCCCCCCTCTGTAAATGTTTGCTGGTGTTTCACATGGTTAACATCGATGAGATTGTCACGTGTCTTGTGTCCGCTCCGTAAAATGAAACGTGCGTGAACACATTTTCGTGTCGCTCAGCTCGAAAGTTTCCACTTTTACAGTAGTGGATACAACAGAGAATCTGATTGATGTATGAACTCCATTCATTTAAAATGAGCAACAAATGTTAAATGAAGTGTTTAAATGTTTAGCTGGACATAACATATATTTTTTTAATATATATTTTATTTATTTTTAATTGAAGGGACCCAAATACTCAGCCCTTTCTAGTCGATGGCGAATGCCACCAGAGGCGTGTAAGTGATAGCAGCCCTAGGATTGTGGTTGAACATGCCCCCACCCCACTCCCTCCCCTCCCCAAAAACAAAGATTTATTACCTTGTGTGTATTCATCTGTCAGGACACCTGCTGGATACACTGGCACGCATGCACCTATGGACTGTGGGTTTGGACTACATGCACGGCACGGGCCATGGCGTCGGTGCCTTCCTGTGCGTGCACGAGGGGCCTTGCGGAATCAGCTACAAAAGCTTTGCCGATGAGCCACTGGAGGAGGGCATGATCATCACAGATGGTGGGGATCGTACATGTACTAATCGTGCAAGTTTGGTTTCAGACTTGGCTGCGGTGAAGGACTATTTGCAGGAAGGACCCTCATTAATTTGTCATAAAACGAGAAAAAAAAAACATGAACTGTGAAAGAATAGTTTTAAATACTACTTACTCTTACGAGCACAGATTTAACCTCATGCCCTGTCCCTCCCCCCTCCCACCACCTCCCCCCCCCCACCCCTCACCCACCCTTCCCCCCTCCCACCCACCTTCCCCTCCCCCCCTCCCCCCCCCCACCACCCTCCCCCTCCCCACCCACCTCACCCCCTCCCACCCACCTTCCCCCTCCCCACCCACCCTTCCCCCCTCCCCACCCTTCCCCTCCCCACACCCTTCCCCCTCCACCCCCCTCCCCCCTCCCCACCCACCTCTCCTCCCACCCCTCCCCTCCCCTCTCCCTCCCCACCTCCCCTCCCCCACCTCCCACTGCTCCCCTCCCCCTCCCCCCCACCTCCCCACCCTCCCCACCCTCCCCTCCCCACCCCCCCCTCCCCCCTCCCCACCCTCCACCCCTCCCCTCCCCACCCTCCCTCCCTCCCCTCCCCTGCCGCCACGCCCAAACAATCCTGAGGGCCTTCCGATAATCACATTAAAGGATGTATGAACTCCATTCATTTAAAATGTAAAGTAAAGGAACATTCCGTGTTGTGGATGGACCAACTTACTTTACCAAATGATGTCCATTTCTCATGCAGAGCCCGGTTATTATGAAGATGGACATTTTGGGATCAGAATTGAAAACGCATTGCTCGTTGTCCCAACAACTACAAAGGTATGAGAGTGCTGATAATACCAGTGGCAGGTTATTCCCAGTTGTGGTTGTTTTGTAAGAGTCTTCTTCATCGATTGTTATGAAGAACACGACCCAAGTACATAATGAATTTTCATGCAAACTATACTCTGTACACGAATTGGCATTAACATTTTTTTTAAAAGGGGAACTCAACTACATATCATCATCATTATACTGGGTAAAGGAAGTGGGAGGTAAAGTCTGTGGAGGGTAAAGTTCTGGATCCTGTAACGCTTTCACCATGGGTTTCCTTAGTACGACGCCCAGAAGAAAGGATTCCTAACCTTTGAACCGTTGACTCTGGTGCCTATCCAGACAAAGATGATCAAGAAAGACCTGCTTACACCAACAGAGGTGATTGTGGTTTATAGGCCTTGTACTTCATACTCGTAATTTGACATGCCCTTACACCCGTCTCTTACAACCCCCTCCATTCATCCCATACTTTCCACTCTGTTTTGCCCTCCTCGGGCACACAGAGTCCTTGGCCTAAACAGGTACCTTTAAATCCACTAGAAATTATCACAAACGTGTAGAAGGAAAAGATTGACGGTGTAACAGGCATCATTGGAGTTCCTTACTTCCTGTGTGTGTACCTTCTTCTTCAGTTGCAGTGCTTGAACGCTTATCACAAAAAATGCTGGACGGTCGTGGGAGAAGAGCTCGAGAAGCAGGGCAGATTAGAAGCACGCGAGTGGTTGTTGCGCCAGACGCAACCCTTCTGAGCGAGCATCGTCACGTCGGCTTTGCCACCGTTTGACAATTCGACCCCGGTGCACGTTTCTTACCTCGTCACTTCCTTTAAAACCCTATTCCTCATCTCCTGCATCCCGTGTTTCTCGTCAAACTATCCTACAATATTGCTTTGGACCATAAAATACCAAAAAAAAAACAATTAACATTGCCATCGGACGTTCTAATTTGATTCAACTTAGCCTTTCAATCTTGTACTTTAAGTGGAAGTACTCTTCTGGGAGTGGAAGGTAAGGGTATGGCTTGGACTGTTTCTCTGTGATTAATGCCTGAATATTTATTTCGGTTTGAGCCACCCTCATCTGGAATGTTGCGCAGACCTGTCCATTATATACTTTGCTGAGTGATTCAATCATTTAGTGGAAGATTTTCATGAAAACGTTACGAGAAGTATGCATACAGGTAAATGAAAGTTGATCTACATTGCCAAACCTTGAGAGTTGATCTCAGGTGGGAAATCTATCTCACCTTGTCTTTTTTGTTTTGTTTTTTGGCACCTGTAATATTTTCCAACTCATCTCATGAATATATCTGTTCTATGCATTCAGGGAATGATGTACAATCATACGTCCGTGAGGTTTGGGGAACAAAATAATTTACAAAGCAATAGGCAGGTGTGGTTGTGATTCTGTGATGAGTCTGTAAACTAATGATTTGAATGTTGCTTCGTAAAAATCATCTCCTGGGGGCGTTTGGAAATAAAAACTTTTTGTGAAGAATCGAAATTGTGTGCATTTGAATTGAAGATGCTGATGGCCTGCTTCGGATAAGATCTACTTTATACAGACATGTTGACAGAGAGAGCACCATGGCAAATCCTTCCTTATTTGATCATTTGTGGATATGATTGTCCACGTGTGACTGCCTTCAAGTAGAATAAGAGATGGCATGGGTATTGAAGGAAACCCTGTCGGGTATATTTTCTCCAATGAATGAGTTGTAAAAGTTTTTCCTTTTCTGATTATACAGTACAAATCAAGTCGACCTTAACCAAAACAAACCGAGATTGGGATGAGCATGTAAATCCTTGGCATACCTGAACTCTTATCCACCTATAAGGCCTTCATCTGCTGCCTGAAGGAATACTGTTCTCTCCTTTTGGGCCTGCCTTACACCTTCCTCAGCTTAATAGATACCAAGGCCTTCAATGTCATTGGAATCTCCCACCATCAGGCTCAGTCTATGGACCTATCTTTCACATCGCAGACAGGTCGGTGGTCTCCATATTCTACAGCCTCCTTTCTGGTCTTGCACCCTCTTCCCTTTCGTACAATGACACCCCCCGCCCCCTTTTCCTAATCTAAATTTCCAGTTTTTCCTTCCTGAGAGTTTGCTTCTTTATTCATCTTGTCTACCCCACGTTCCTTATTTCTCCAAGCCTCCCTGTATTTTGTCCCTCAACCCTGCTGTTCATGTCCCTCCTCCTCCTTCTCCCCTCTCCCTCCTCTCCTCCCTCACCCCCACCTACATCCCCCTCCTCCTCCCTCACCCCTTCCTACAATCCCCTCTCCTCCCCCTCCCCTCCCTCCTCCCTCCTCCTCCCCTCCTCTCCTCCTCCCTCTCCTCCTCCTCCTCCCCCTTCTTCCTCTCCTCCTCATCATCCTCCCCCCTCCACCTCATCATCCTCCCCCGCCTCCTCCTTCTCCACCCCTCCCCCCTTCGCTCCTCCTTCTCACCCCCTCCCTTCGCCTCCTCTTCTCCCCCCTCCCCCTTCGCTCCTCCCTTCTCTCCCCCTCCCCCTTCGCCTCCTCCTTCTCCCCTTCCTCCCCTTCCCCTCCTCACCCCTCATCCTCCTCCTCCCCCCCTCCTCCTCCCCCCCTCCCCTCCTCCTCCTCCCCCTTCCTCTCCCCCCTCCTCCCCCTCCTCACCTCTCCTCCTCCCCCTCCTCATCCTCCCTTCCCCCTCCTCCCCTCCCTCCCCTCCTCTCCCCACTCCTCATCATCCTCCCCCCCGCCTCCTCCTTCTCCCCCCCTCCCCTTCCCCTCCTCCTCGCCTCTCCCCCCTCCTCCATCTCTCCCCCCTCCTCCCCTCTCCCCTCTCTCCCTCTCCCTCCCTCCTCCTCCTCTCCCCTCCTCCTCATCCTCCCCCTCCCCCCCTCCTCCTCCTCTCCTCCCCCCTCCTCCTCCCCTCCTCCTCCTCATCCTCCCCTCTCCTCCCCTCCCCTTCTCCTCCCCTCCTCCCCTCCTCCTCCCCTCCTCCTCATCCTCCCCCCCCTCCTCCCCCTCCCCCTCCTCCTCCCCTCCCCCCTCCTCCCCCCTCCTCCTCCCCCTCATCATCCTCCCCCTCTCACATCCCCCCGCCTCCTCTTCTCCCTTCTCCCCCCCTCCCCCTTCGCCTCCTTCTCCCCTTCGCCTCCTCCTTCTCCCCCTCCTCCCCCTTCGCCTCTTCTCCCCTTCGCCTCCTCCTCTCCCCTCCTTCTCCCCCTCCCCCCTCCTCCCCCTTCCTCCCTCTCCCCGCTCCTCCTCCCCTCCCCTCTCATCCTCCCCTCCTCATCCTCCCCCCTCCTCCTCATCATCTCCCCCTCCTCTTCCTCTCCTCCCCTCCTCCTCTTCCTCCTCTCCCCTCCTCCTCCCTCTCCTCCTCCTCCTCCTCCCCTCCTCCCCCTCCTCCTCCTCCCCTCCCCTCCTCCTCCTCCCTCCCCCCCTCCCCCTCCTTCTCCCCCTCCCCCTTCCCTCCTCCTTCCCCTCCCCCCTTCCCTCTCCTCTCCCCCTCCCCCCTCTCCCTCCCTCCTCCTCCCTCCTCCCCTCCCTCCTCCTCCCTCCCCCCCCTCCTCCTCCTCCCCCTCCCTCCTCCTCCCCTCCCCCCTCCTCCTCCTCCTCCCTCCCCCTCCTCCTCCTCCCCTCCCCCTCCCCCTCTCTCCTCCCTCCCCCCTCCTCCCCTCCCCCTCCTCCTCTCCCCTCCTCCTCCCTCCCTCCTCCTCCCTCCCCCTCCCCTCCCTCCCCTCCTCCCTCATCTCTCCCTCCTCCTCACCTCCGCTCTCCTCGCCTCCTCCTTCTCCCCCTCCTCCCCTCTCCTCCCCTCCTCATCCTCCTCCCTCCTCCCCTCCTCCTCCTCCCCCTCCCCCTCCTCCTCCTCCTCCCCCCTCCTCCTCTCCTCCCCCTCCTCCCCCTCCTCCTCCTATCCCTCCCCTCCTCCTCCCCCCTCCTTCCTCCTCATCCTCCCCTCCTCCTCCCCCCTCCCCCTCTCTCCCCTCCTCCCCCCTCCTCCTCCCTCCCCCTCCCTCCTCCCCCTCCTCCTTCCCCCCTCCCCCTCCCCCCTCTCCTCCCCCTCCTCCCCTCTCCTCCCCCCTCCTCATCCTCCTCCCCCCTCCGCCCCTCCTCCTCCCCCCCCCTCCCTCCCCTCCCTCCCCCTCCTTCTTCTCTCCCTCCTCCCTCCTCCCCCTCCTCATCCTCCTCCCCCCTTCCTCATCCTCCTCCCCCTCCGCCCCCTCCTCCTCCCTTCTCCTCATCCTCCCCCCTCTCCTCCCCCCCTCCCCCTCTCCCCTCCTCCTCCCTCCCCCCTCCCCCCTCCCCTCCTCCCCCCTCCCCTCCCCTCCCCCCTCCTCCTCCTCCCCCTCCCCCCTCCTCCCCCTCCCCCCCTCTCCTCCCCCTCCTCATCCTCTCCCCTCCCCTCCTCCTCCCCTCCCCCTCCCCCTCCCCTCCCCTCCCTCCTCCTTCTCCCCCCTCCCTCCTCCCCCCTCCTCATCTCCTCCCCCCTCCTCATCCTCCTCCCCTCCCCCCTCCTCCTCCCCTTCTCCTCATCCTCCCCCTCTCCTCCCCCTCCCCCTCCTCCCCCCTCCTCCCCCCTCCCCCCTCCCCCTCCCTCCTCCCCTCCCCCTCGCCCTCCCCCTCCTCCCCTCCCCCTCCTCCTCCCCCTCCTCCCCTCCCTCCTCCTCATCATCTCTCCTCATCATCCTCCCCCGTCCTCCCTTCTCCCCTCCCCCTTCGCCTCCTTCTCCCCCCTTCGCCTCCTCTTCTCCCCTCTCCCCCCTCCCTCCCCTCCTCCTCCTTCTCCCCCTCCCCTTCGCCTCTTCCCCCCCCTCCCCTTCGCCTCCTTCTCCCCTCCTCCCCTCCTCCCCCCGCTCTCCCCCTCCCCCTCCCTCTCGCCCCCTCCCCCCTCCTCCATCTCCCCCCCTCCTCCTCCCTCCTCCCCTCCTCCTCTCCTCCCCTCCTCCTCCCCCCCTCTCCCCCTCTCCCCTCCCCGTCCTCTCTCCCCTCCCCCCTCCCTCCTCCCTCTCCCCCCGCCTCTCTTCTCCCCCCTCCCCTTTCGCCTCTCCTTCTCCCTCCCCCGTCTCCTTCTCCCCCCCTCCCCCTTCGCCTCTTCTCCTCCTCCTCCCCCTCCTCCCCCTTCCTCCCCCCCTCCTCCTCCCTCCCCCTCCTCCTCCCCCTCCCCTCCTCATCCTCCCCTCCCTCTCATCCTCCCATCCTCCTCATCCCTCCCCTCCTCCTCCTCCTCTCCTCCTCTCCTCCCCCCCTTCCTCCTGCCCCTCCCTCCTCCTCCTCCCCCTTCCTCCTCCCCCTTCCTCCTCCCCTCCTCCCCCCTCCTCCTCCCCCCCTCCTCCTCCTCCTCCCCCTCCTCTCCCCCCTCCTCCTCCCTCCCCCCCTCATCATCCTCCCCCCCTCCTCCTCCACCTCATCATCCTCCCCCTGCTCCTCCACCTCATCATCCTCCCCCCTCCTCCTCCTCCCCTCCTTCCCCCTCCTCCTCCCCCCCCCTCCCCTCCTCATCATCCTCCCCCCGCCTCCTCCTTCTCCCTCCTCCCCCCTTCGCCTCTCCTCTCCTCCCTCCTCCTCCCCCCTCCTCTCCTCCCCTCCTCCTCCTCTCCTCTCCTCCCCCATCCTCCTCATCTCCCCCTCCTCATCATCCTCCCCTCTTCCTCATCATCCTCCCCCTCTCCTCATTCCTCCCCGCCTCTCCTTCTCTCCCCTTCCCCCTTCGCCTCCTTCTCCCCCTTCGCTTCCTCCTTCTCCCTCCTCCCCCTTCTCCCCCTCCTCCTCTCCTTCTCCCCCTCCCCCTTCGCCTCCCTCCCCCCTTCTCCCCTCCTCCCCCTCCTCCCTCCCCCTTCGCCTCCCTCCTTCTCCCCTCCTCCCTCCTCCCCTCCTCCCCTCCCCTCCCCCTCCTCATCCTCCCCCCTCTCCTCCCCCTCCCCTCCTCCTCCCCCTCCCTCCCCCCTCGCCCTCATCCTCCCCTCCCCCCTCCTCCTCCCCCTCCTCCCCCCTCCTCCCCCTCCTCCCCTTCTCCTCCCCCTCCTCCTCCTCCCCCCTCCTCCTCCCTCATCCTCCCTCCTCCCCGCCTCCTCCTTCTCCCCCCTCCCCCTTCGCCTCCTCCTTCTCCTCCTCCCCCGCCTCCTCCTTTCCCCCCTCCCCCTTGCCTCTTCTCCCCTCCCTCCCCTCCTCCCCCCTCCTCCCTCCTCCTCCCCCTCCCCTCCCCTCCCCTCCTCATCCTCCCCTCCCTCCTCCCCCCCTCCTCCTCGCCCCTCCTCCCCCCTCCTCCTCCCCTCTCCCCCCTCCTCCTCCCCCTCCTCCCCTCTCTCCACCCTCCTCCCCCTCCTCCTCATCCTCCTCCCCCGCCTCCTCCTTCTCCCCCCTCCCCCTTCGCCTCCTTTCTCCCTCCTCCCCCTCCTCCCCGCTCCTCCTTCTCCCCCTCCCCCTTCGCTCCTTTCTCCCCTCTCCCCTCCTCCCCCCTTCCTCCCCTCCTCCCCTCCCTCCTCACCTCCTCCCCCTCGCTCTCTCCCCTCCCCCTCCTCATCCTCCCCCTCCCTTCCTCCTCCTCTCCTCCTCCTCCTCCTTGCCCCCTCTCCTCTCTCCCCCCCTCCTCCCTCCTCCTCCCCCCCTCCTCCTCCCCCTCCTCTCCCCCCCTCTCCTCATCCTCCCCTCCTCCTCTCCCTCCCCCCTCCTCCTCCCCTCTCCCCCTCCCCCCCTCTCTCTCCCCCCTCCTCCCCCCCCTCTCTCTCTCCCCCTCTCTCCCCTCCCCTACCCCTCTCTTCCTCCCCCTCCCCCCCTCCTCCTCCCCCCTCCTCCTCCCCCTCCTCATATCCTCCCCCCTCCTCTCCCCCTCCTCCCATCTCCTCCCCCCTCTCCTTCTCCCTCCTCGCCTCCCTCTCGCCTCCTCCTCCCCCTCCTCCTCTCCTCCCCTCCTCCCCCCCCTCCTCCCCCCTCCTCCTCCCCCCTCCTCCTCCCCCTCCTCCTCCCTCCCTCCTCTCCCTCCTCCTCCCCCCTCCTCCATCCCCCTCCTCCTCCTCCTCCCCCTCCTCCTCCCCTCCTCCTCCCCCCTCCTCCTCCCCCCCTCCTCCCCCCCTCCTCCCCCCTCTCTCCCCCCCCTCCTCCTCCCCCTCCTCTCCCTCCTCCTCCCCCCCTCCTCCTCCCCCTCCTCCTCCCCCTCCCCTCCCTCCCTCCTCCCCTCCTCCCCCATCCTCCTCCTCTCCTTCCTCCTCCCTCCTCCCCCCACATTTTATTCCTACTTTTCCTTATGTTCTAGCTCTTCCAGGAGCCTCAACTTTATATACCAAAAAATAATCGCAATCTAAATGCTCCGACTGAAATTCCAAAGAGATTAAACTTTCCAAATGCGACAAGATTTCCACTTTACTTGCGATTTGATACAAATACCGAAGCTGGAAGGGAGTTTGAGATATATAATCTGACACTGGCATTTATAAAGATATGTAACAAACAAAAGCACTGTACGTAATACTTCATTAAATACCCTCCTAGAAAAACGATCCTTTAAAACTCACGGCATCAATTTCATGGTGATGTATTTATTTGTTGTTATTAAAGGAAAGTAAACTGCACTATTGTATCAAATACATTCTGAGCAAAATTGGCCATTTTGCCTTGAAATAAAGTTCACAAGGGAGTGACCTTTCCACAGGGAGTTTGGATTCACAAGTGTAAAGGGATAACGAATTTTTCTTTTTTCGTACTCTTACAACGGACAAAAGCACGATTGAAATTCATACAAAACAAATGGTCAAGTGATCTGAAATGTAAACACTTGACAGAAAAGAAAGTAAAGGCAATGCTTTGGTTACAATTCGCATGACAGCACATTCGGATCTCGTCGTGACATTCCAACCCAAATTGGGAAGCAAGTGAGGAACTGGTAGTAACGGACGGAGCTTCAAAAGATCAACTGAGGACAGGAATTTTAACCAATAATTTGATCGACGTTAAATACGGAAACAATTTTTGTATTTTGAAAACGACACTCTGCACTTGTTTAATTTTTCTAGTTTGAAGGGGGAGATGCTCCCCAACCCACTCCCTAAATTTGGTCTCCATCATGCAAATGCTAAAAGTTTTGGCCATCTTGTATGAGGCCAAAGCACAAGGTCTGTTTGTTACTCTCACATTCGCATCCTTAGTGGTCTCCCTTATTTTTTTTAAATACCTCTCCCCTCAAGCTCCATGTGCTCTCTCAACGCTCCAACCTTCGCCAGCTCCTCCAGGACACATGAGTTCTTACCCTACCCCCCCCCCCCCCCCATTCCATCCAGACCATAAAAGGTCTGCAGAGCGTTGCTGCTGCCAAAGCAGTCTCCTAGGCTATTGGGCACAATCCTGGATGGGTCGCCACTCCGACACAGGATACCAGCAAGTTGGCACTCATTTTGCCGACCTCAGAAGGATGACAAGCAGAGTCAACCCCACCTGGTATTAATTCAACATACCCCACCCCACCTTGTTAAACTCCCAAAATATTGGCTTTCCAACCACATATCACCCGATTGCCAAACTCTTCGCTGATGCTAGATTTTGTAACAAAAGTAGTCGAAATGGTATTTTGACGCGTGCACGGACGCACATTGGTTATTCAATGGAAACTGAAATGACCTTCAATTGTTTGCACCCGAAGGCTTTTTTGACTTTCCTGGATTTGTTCCATCGGAAGAATCTCCAACATCTCTTCTCCTTCGTTCGAATCCATGTGTAACCTGCAGGTAATAGCACGATTTAGGATTTCAATACGTTCTGCCTTGCCAAAGTGCACTTCCATCGAAACAATGTGCAAGCACTCAACCACCGATAAGAAAAGATTTGTGACCCCTACTATGCTTCACATAAAGCCGCTCTATCTGCATCCTGATGGCAGCGACTAACAACATCTGAGGATGAGTAAAGCTGCATTTCAGAAAGCAAGAGTTTAAAATTTGGCCAGGGTACTGATACACCAAACCCCACACCCCAAAATACACATCTTGAACATCCACAAGCAGGTGCTCAATGGTATATTGGCTTAGCATCTGCTCTTGCAGGTGGACTATTCTTTGATGCATTGAAATAAGTAAAAAAGATCAAGTTTCATCGCCATTTTCAACTGTTTAAGCAAATCTTGGTGTAACATCGTAACTGGTTTTAATGGTTTAGTGATCAAACAACACCTATTTTCTCCCTACTGAAAAAGGAAATATCCTCAAAAAAGCATACTCAAGGTCCTGAAGTATATATGCAAAGACAAAGTTGTAATTTTGACCAGACTCCGTTGTGTAATGGGTAGTGTGCTTGAAGTCTGGGAGGTCACTGGTTCAAACCCCAACCAAGACTTACCAAAGACTTTATAAATGGCATGTGCTGCTTCCTTGCTTGATGATCAGCATTTAAAAAGACAAGAGCACAGACAATCCCCATAGCTTGGCATCTATGGGGAGGAGGAAAATTCCTCCTTTAGAAATGCCCTGCTGAGTGTGGGGGAGAAAGGTGGTGCCATTGTTGTGACATCACTGGTGGCCAGAGTACCCAGAGAGGCGATGGCACTTCCCCCAAGCTCAGTGGTTGTGTCTGTCTTGTCTAAAGGCCCTGCGTGTTGTGTCTCGTGTATTCGTCTATCTCCACGTGTGTAGCCACTCCGTGACGAGCCTTAGATCCGGTACAAATAAAATAAAAAGCCATTGGTTGTCAAGCCCAATTCCCTTTTAAGATGTTCACTTACAATCCCATTTAATGGCCAATAAATGAATGTTTGGTTTGATTGAAATTTCACAGCTTGAATGAACACCACGTTATCTTCGTCTCTCCAATATACAAGCACAACTTTTATCCAAACAACAATAATTAGGTGTACCAACTGTCTCAGTCTGATGTTTTCCTGCTCCAGCTGTTCAACGCGTGCTTGGGCACGCTCACGGTCTTGCCTCTCAGATTCAAAATCCTCTCTACAAACTTGGATCTAAAGGGGGAAATTCAAGAGTAATCGGAAGATAAAGTTGCCATTCTTTGCACAACCAGACAGTTCATCGAACACCTAACCCCACGCAGTCTGGAGAAAAAAAAGAAAAGAAAAAAAGGACATGGGTGGGGTCTGCAAGCAGCAAATTTGATTGGTTCAGATGATGTAAAATGGCGTATTCTTTTGTCCAAGTACTGCGAAACAGAAGGGTTTTGAAAATAGCAAAACAAAGCGATCTGTGTTCAAGTATATAATTCAAATGAAATAAAATAATTTTAAATGTAGTAGAAAATTTTTTTTTGGAAGTTTACCACCATTAATACTTTTACATCACCTTGTATAACACGTAGCATTCGTTGTTTGTGTCCTTTAAAAACTAAGTTTCATGTTTGGAATGATTTTCAATTTGGTTTGATTTGCAGATAGGCAGACAGAGTAAAACAATTACCTCACTCCACTGTGCGCATGCATTACCGGGACGAGACTCCGTACAATTTGCCAAAGTTGGAAGCCATAGTACTGCTAAACTGCAGGTTCGTGTTCTGATTAATGTTCTCCGGCGTTCAAAATAATAACATTCAATTGAAATCAAGTAGCTCCTCGATCATAGACTGACGACTGTAAACAATCAGACAGACAAAGTGAATCAATTGCTTAACTTCGCTTTTCGCTTTGTGCACGCAGGGTCATAACCAGACGATTTCCAAGCATGAAAACAAAGGTGTCCAACATACCTGTTGTTCATACATCAAGATCATTTCAGCAGGCAGTGGTGAAGGTGTCTTATCTTGTTCCTGCAGCGTGTGGAGTGCTTCTCTCAAACTCTGACACTTCTCCTCTAGCACCTGAACCTTGTTCACCTCCCGTTTCAAAGTAGCTCCTTCCCTCGATATCGCGACAGCCTGTCGCTCGCACTCCAGACACTTTGCGTGCAATTTTCGCTGAAGATCGTCCTGTGCCACTTGTTTCTGCAACAGTGCATCCTGAAAATCTCCTATCTTATTCACCAGCACACAAATGTCGATTTCCTGTTGCCGCTTTTCTTCGGAGATCCTTAGATGTTTCACCGCCGCTTGTTCCTGCTGTTCAAATACCTCAACTTCACCAAGGGAGGTTCCCCAAGATACTGACTCCCAGGAATGCTGTGCTGTTGTATAACCCTGTGAGACAGACAAAACACTTTCTCAATTTCTAATCAACAATGATTTTGCTTTAAAGAAATGAATTCTCACTGATGAGTAAAGAAAAGAAAGAAAGTCATCCAATCCTGATCCTTCTTTACTCCTACCGATATTGTGTACCTATAATCCTCATGGATGAACAGCGATATTTTATGTTTATTAACCTACCTTCCACCATTGTCATTTAGCTCTTCTATGAAGACTGTCAAAATAAAATGAAATTTTTAAAATGACAAATGATGGGTGGCTTAACTATCCCTCATGCATAAATCAAAGCTAAACATAGCATTTGATCTACCAAAGCACATCATGTAGCAGAAAACAAAATCATGGAAGGAACAAACTCAATGTTACCCATAACACAGATCTGGACATCAAAATGACAACTTGCAAGAGTAATACAATACCGTTAGTGGAAGAGCCCAAAACCGACATTTCTGCAAAACATTATAAATACATGTGGAACTAGAAGGGCACTCGGCAGAGCGCATACCTCCGCCACGTAATGCCTGATCCACGAGAACATATCGGGCCCAATCAGTACATTTTTGAAATATCAGGCTACGTATCGTTTTTGGTCCAATCTCTCAATGGTGAAGAATCACTTTGAAAATTAAATAATTCTCAAAATCCGGATTCGGATCTTCACCAAAATCCAATCAATTTGTCGTGGTCACACACCCAATCTGTCCACCAAATTTCGTCCAAATCCGTCCACAACTTTTTGAGATATCGTGCTTCATATCGTTTTAGCCCGATCTCTCAATGGTGAAGAATCACTTAAAAAATTATCAGATCCACATCTGGATCCGGATCTTCACCAAAATCTAATCAGTTCGTCCTTGTCACACACCGAACGAGTCCACAAAATGTCATCCGGATCCGTCCAAACTTTTTGAGATATCCTTCACACAAACAGACAGACAGACAGAAAGGTGAAAATATAACCTCCTTCACCTTTGGTGGCAGGAGTAAATAATATGGGCCCAGACTGGGAATCAAACCCAGGTCCTCTGGCAAACCGTACCAGTGCTCTGCCATCTGAGCTATCTAGGTAACCCACTGGCTGAATAACGCAATTCCTCCACGTACAGAAATGCCACTCTTTCCCCCGCTGCTTCTGGGGCACTCCCTTAATTGTTAAACGTTTTGGGTTGGTAGCTTGAGTTTCAACAATACAGATCTTCAAGTCCAAGTTCTACAGAGTGGCAGGATGGCCTGGAGGTACGCACACTTGCTCTCAGCTGTCGAGCATGGATTAGAATCCCAACCCAGCTATAAACTGCCATCCCATTGTTTCACAGGATGATCAATTCATCAATGTCCATTAGATGGACATTCAACTAGGTGTCCTGTCTGCCAGCATTAGTTGGTGTAAAAGATCCCATCGTGTCCTCTGCAAAGAGTAGGCAAGCTATTGCGGACACCAAGAACAAATTATAAATTCCTGCCCTAATGTACATGGGTGGAGGGGGGGGGTGGTTGCATCAGTGGAACAGACACATCCCATTCACCAATGATGCTACCCAACAGCCTTATGCTGAAATCCAAGTTCTTCACTCCAAGATGTTGTGAAAAATATTTTGTCAATAGTGTGACATCCTTCCTCACCTTGCTATCCCGTCCTGTGAAATTTGCAATTTCATTGGGAGTCGACGTTTCCAAAACGCGTTTCTCCTCCACACTATGATCTACGGCTTCTGCTGGGGAAAAGTCCCTGTTGACCGGATCAACAGTATCCAGGTCTTGGGAATCGTGCTTCCGACCCCAAACGGCAGCAGCAGCAAGGCGAGCTTGCAGCTCCCGGTTGTGAATCACCAGCGAGTCAAATTGCTCACGTTGCGCTTTCTCATAACGCATTTGCTCCAAAACTCTCTGCCGGAGACGCATGAGCTCTGCCGCCCGTTCCTCATCCACCATGTGTAGTATGTCGTACAGCCTGGCCACCTCTTTCTTTTCTTGAGTCAGAGCATTCGACAGGCCCTCCAGCTGCTGTGGTAGATTAAAGAAGAAAATTAATGCTTCATCGCTCTCTCTCTCTCCCATTATTAAATAAACACGAGGAACCATTATGTGATGCCAAACAAAACACTTGCCTCACAACCACTCTGAAAATTTTAACGATCTCTTGGACTTACAAAGTTCACGAAATAAATCTTCGGAGACTGTCATTCCCATTTAAGCGCTCCGTCAAGCTCGAGTGTTTTGACCCAAGGTCACAGCACTGATTCAAATGTGTATGATCACATAACATTATCGTGCATCCATCGAGGTTATTCCAAGCATCCTTGTATTATAATATCCATTGGCCAGTGTGAATCAAACAGTAAACTTCTACATACATGACCCAAAGATTTACAGTTTAATCGCATTGTTTGTTGACGGTTGGAGCTGCCTGGTCGAACTTGGACCCAGGTGTTAGCCAAGATTATGAATCATACCAACAACGCTTGTTATTTTCTTTTAAAGACAAAGTTAAAGGAGGAATAAATGTTCGAGTCATTAAACCAAGATCACAACTCGAGTTCATAGAATACGTTACCCCACACGGTGTTCAAATTTATATATACACACACACACACACACACACACACACACACACACACACACACACACACACACACACACACACACACACGGTGGGGCAGAGAAGGGGGAGATTTTAAAAACCGATCTCTGCTCTCCCAACATGATCGCAACTTTTTTGACTGATCAACTAGCTACTAGGTTTCATCAAGTTAATGAGGCCAGTTGGTTTCAACAAGATGGTGCGACGTCTCGTACCGCTCGAGTCTCAATGGCCTGTATGACTACTTTTTAATAAGCATATCATCTGCAGGAATAGTGACATTACTTGGCCTCCAAGGTCCCCAGACCTGTCAGCATGTGGCTTTTTCACAGGGGCACTTAAAAAGCAAAGCGTACACTCATCACGCAAACAATATTTAAGAGCTGAAACAAAGACTTCGTCAAAAAATTGCCGGAATTTCTTTAGAGATGTTACACTGTGTCATGAAAAACATGCGTAGAAGACTAGAGGAATGCCTGTGCAGAGACGGAGGTCACCTCGAGGATGTGATCTTCAAGAAATAAATGGCATGCCACGTACTTTGAGATGGCACATTTGTAATTTGGCAAATACAAAATGTTTATTGAATTACTGAGTTTTTAAAATTGCCCGTTTCTCTGCCCCACCCTGTCCTCCAATTTTAATGAAATATTGAAATTTAAAAGATAGTTCTAAAAAAAATTCCGGAAGCTTTGCACTATTGAAGCCGTCTTATACACCACCTTATTTAGCATGTCCAGGTAATGATAACTGGAAGGGTTTTGAAAGTGACAATGATGTGATTTGAGTTCTACATTGTTCGAGTTGTATAATTCAATTTAAAGAAAATAAAGATATAAAGGTTGTATAAATTAATCAATTCTGGAACTGAGTCATTCCATCTGAAATCACCAAATTTAAGAAAATGTTCCAGTTGACCCCCTCAGATTTACTTTAAACTTCATAAAATAGTTCCCAGGTATCAAAATGAAGCTGCGTAAAATTTTAGGTCCATAGATGCGGTCAACTCTGAGATATTGAGGGTTGAAAATGTGGTTGTGGCCCTATTTTTATGGTCGTTACGAGCATCACAAAATGAACGGCTACTTTTAAACTCCCACAACTTTTTAATATTAATGCTAGAGCCTTGAAATTTCAGAGATTATTCTTCTATAACTGCTCTGTAAGAAACAAACATAAAACTGAGTAGACCTCTATTAAATTTTATGACCTGATCAGTTGAAATCCAGAAAAAAAATGTTGGTTTTGTATGAAGACCCAACTTTGAGACCCCATATATTTTATGACCCATCCCAGAAGCTTGAAATTTTTTCATGTAATAACTGTATGGTAGTAGTATTCAAATACATGTTTACTTTCTTAATCAGTCATATATAATACAGTCATGATCCCTCAAAAATTGAAAATTTTCATTTTTCCCCAAAATTCAGGTGAGGATTGCAAATATATGACAAGGTATACCACTTCAAATTGTTCACCATTGAAAGAGCATATTCAAGTTTACAAAAGTGTCAAATATCAAAGTGGTATATTTTATTAATATATTTTCTTTTTTTTTTAAACTGTTGTTACAGTCGTGAATACATGAAGTGTGTGCATGGTGGGCACCATGGTAATCATGAATGATTAGTTCTATGATTCAAATTAATAATACAAAAATATATCACAGACTGCAATAACAATGTAATAAAACATTTCACGTTAATGATTTGAATAGGTCCTTGATCTGCTTTTCCAAGTCAGGTGCGAGCTTGTACTGCCTCCCAGTTGACGTTGGGGAGCATCAATAACTTTCATCACATGGACCAAAGGAACCCAACAAATGTCCTCCTTGAATGTAACTATATACACTGCTGACATCAGCAGATCAGCCACTATTCCTGAGTTCTATTTTTAGCTCAGCCAGATGAGTTAAGCTCTTGCTATTTACAAATGAGAAACAAAGAATTACAAATTCAAATTTCAAAGTATGTGTTTCATGGTATCCTAATAGCAGATGATATGTATGTACATTGTATATACATGTACTACACATATGTACTACATGTAAAGGAATGTTCATTAAATAGCACACAACAACGCGCACAGCACTGGCAGAACATCATTTATTCAAATATTTTTTAAAATATTGATAGAAACATTATACCACTTTGATATTTGACACTTTTGTAAACTTGAATATGCTCTTTCCAATGGTGAACAATTTGAAGTGCTATACCTGTCATATTTGCAATCCTCACCTGAATTTCAGGGAAAAATGAAATTTTCAATTTTTGAGGGATCATGACTGTATTATATATGACTGATTAAGAAAAGTAAAATGTATTTGAATACTACTACCATACAGTTATTACCTGAAAAAGTTCAAGCTTCTTGGATGGGTCAATAAAAAATATGGGGTCTCAAATTGGGGTCTTCATACAAAACCAACATTTTTTTTTTCTGGATTTCAACTGATCAGTCATAAAATTTAATAGAGGTATACTCCGTTTTATGTTTGTTTCTTACAGAGCAGTTATAGAAGAATAATCTCTGAAAATTTCAAGGCTCTAACATTAATATTTAAAAAGTTGTGGGAGTTAAAAAGTAGCCGTTCATTTTGTGATGCTAGCAACGACCATAAAAATAGGGCCACAACCACATTTTCAACCCTCAATATCTCAGAGTTGACCGCATCTATGGACCTAAAATTTTACGCAGCTTCATTTTGATACCTGGGAACTATTTTATGAAAGTTTAAAGTAAATCTGAGGGGGTCAACTGGGAGGCCTCCGGTGATATGAGGTGGAATGACTCAACTTACCTCCGTTGACGCAGTGTCGATTACACCGCCCATCTTAACCGTTACATTAGTATTCGTGCCTGTTGTTTGTGTCCTTTACAACATCCTTAAATTGTGTCCTTTATAACGTCATTAAAAACAGTACGTTTCCTGTTTGGAATGATTTTCAATTTTGTTTGACTGCCACTCAGGCAGATCGAGTAAAATAATTATCTTCGAGTCACTCCTCTCTGTGCATTTGCGATCGGAATGAATTCACTGATAAAGTATTGTTAAACTACAGGTTTGTTTTCCGATTAGTGTTCAAAATATGACATTCAATTTGAATAAGTTGTTCCCAGATCATAAACCGACATTTACAAATGGACACACGGACACGAACCAATTGCTTAATCCCACTCTTCGCTTTGTGTGTATGGGATAATTATTATTATTTAGCCAAACTGCGTCATATCCAATAAGTGGTCTTGACATCACAGGTGAAATTGCAAAAAAAGAAAAATTCTCTGCTTTATGATGTGATATGATGATAATAATAATTATTATTATTATTTTGTATGCAGCACAAGGCTGCGGGATAGCATCATTGGCTGAGGGCGTGACTGTGCCGCTGATACAATGCCAATTGTAGTTTAAGGCAGGAATTTGTAATTTGGTCATAGTACCAACAATAGCTCGCCGACCCTTCACAAATTACACCATGGGATATTTAAACGCCCACCAACTAATTATGGTGGACAGGATGGCCAGTTTAATGTCCATCGGAGGGACAGCACACACACTGATGAATCAACACACCTGTGAAACACTGGGATGACAGTTTATAGCTGGGTAGGGATTCAAACCCAGGCTGGATAGCTAAGAAGCGAGTGTGCTTACCTTTTGGCCATCCTGTGAGCCCTATTAATTATTATTATTATTGTGGACTCAGCATTATTCCAGGCAATACGACACTTCGGCTGACACCACGATATAGAACAATAAATTTGTGTCTGATAGGATGGAATTTGGATATTTTAGGGTACAGATCAAGTAGTACTTTGGGATCTGACTGAAGTACCTACTTGGTCATGGTTGCTCAAATGTTTCTCGCCGATTACGTTGCTGCTGGTTCTGCACTGCAGATGTTGTCCATCGGCTTCTCTTGGCATTGGGCCAAGTTCGTGAAGACACCTTTTGAGACTTGCCACCTCCAGCACCAGAGACTCCACAAGCGAGCGAGAAGGGCCGAAACTAACAAGAGGTTGGTCCAACCCTTCTGCCCCGACGGAGATAGTACCAGGCTCGTACGATGCCAGCCGTGACTGCAGTTCGTAAACAATGCCCTCTTTACATCGCAGTTGCTTTCTCAATTTCGCCACCTGTGGGTAGGTTGAAATTGGCAGCGAGTACAAAACGAGTCCAATCGTTAGAGGCATTTCAAACAAGAAAGGGGGCAGCTACAAATCACAAATGGGGAAAAAATGGTAGAAACACAACAGAGACATCACAGGAGATTTTTTTTTCTCTCAGGCCAAAATGTTCAGGCTTGATGTTTTGACCACAAGGTGGAATTGAACCAAGCAAGATAAGCCTTACTACAAACCATTCACCTGTATGAAATGGTGGAATATTTTGGCCTCTTTTTCTCCCCCATTCCCACATTCACCTTTACTCTCATCCAAAATTGCTCAGATTTTTAGCTTTACCATTTTACTCTCTGCATGCACCTTTGCAGAAGTCCAATGCCTTTATGGGTGATGCATGATGACCATTATGAGGGTTGATCAGCAAGACCCTGGCATAATAAATATAAAGAAAAAGTTAAAATAGAAGATTTTTTTTCTTCTACTTTGAAAAGTAGAGGTTAAAATAAAAGTATGAAACATATGTTTGCATCTGTTGTTTGAGTGCAATAATAAACTTTGACACCAAGAAAAAGCTCGAAACTAAAAGCGTCCGCTTTTATTAAAGTATTTCAAATAAATGTGCAAAGGTGTTGATTCGATGTGGCAAAGCAAAGAGTGTCTGGATCAACAATTTTTGGGGCTAAATTTGCCCTGTCATCACACATTGGCTTCACGATTTGCACTTGCAATGCCCCCCCCCCCCCCCCCCCCCCCACTTTAAGTAGCGATAAATGCACTTGGATTTAAGGGAAACTACACAAATGGTGATTTTAACCAAAAGGAAATTTTGAATTTCAATCCAGACCAAAAATCTCGAACTGCCACTTTATAACTGCCGGCAGTGATGACCGGGTACCAAGACATCCCGCTTTGATCGGACACCTGACCCATGACATCCTCCTCATTATTATTCAATTGAATTCAGAATGGGATTCAAAAAAATTCAATTTAAATCAAATGGAAGCCCAAATAAGTACTGCATTGGAGTCATCAGAAGGAACCCGAATAAGGAAAAGGCAACGATGAAGTCATCAGGAGGAACCTGGATAGGATTCGGGTTTCAACTGCTACTTCTCTGCCCTCAAAGCCATCCAGGCACAGCCAAGTGAGCCTTATTTAAAAAAAAATAAATTCAAAAGAACTCATATTCTACAAGTTAAATAATTCTGGCTGCCAGTCCATGCGTCTGATCAAGTTTAGATTTAAAACATATGTTCCGCATGACTACTAGATCATAATTTTGAAGTTTCACATTGATTGACGAAGTGGGTCAAGAGAAGTAATTTTTTTCAAAGATTTAGTTCAATCCAACATGGCTGCCATTAAGCAGGAGGCCATTCGATGCAGGAGTGTGACATATTAATTATTTGTGAACACCCTGGTATCCCTAAGGCTTGGGAAACATGTTGTTTGTGAAGTTTCCCCTCAATTTGTCAAGGCATTGTGGAGAAAAAGGATTTTAAAAGGTTTATTCTTCACAAAATCATAGCCGCTAGACGATGGGACCTATGACAATAAAATTTACCCCGATATTCACCAAGGTGAGATCATGTGTGCCGAGTTTGAGATCGACCTGGTAAGCTGTTCTGGAGATGATTTTTAAAGGTTTATATTTTCAATCCAATATGGCTGCCAAACCACGTGACCTGTGGCATCATAAATTTACATTCTGATTCTAATTGGGTAGAGGATGACGTTTGTGAAGTTTTGTTTTAATCAGAGAAGTTTTGTTTTCTATCCAAGATGGCCACCAAACCATGTGACTTATGACATCATAATTTTGACACTATATGCATCAATGGTATGAGATGATATTTGTGAAGTTTCATGTGAATCGAAGCGGTTCAAGGGATAGTTTTTTTTTTAAGTTTTTTAAAAGATTTTCGTTCAATCAAATATGGCTGACATATCATGTGACCTATCAATTATTATTCATGAACACCCTGGTATCCCCAAGGCTAAGGGAACATGTGTGTAAAGTTTTGCCTTGGATCTGTTCAGCCATTTCAGAGAAGATTTTTAAAGGTTTTTATTTTTATTTTTTGGAAAAATAAACAATATGGCTGCTGAACCACGTGACTGATGGCGTCATCAATTTATCTCCAGATGACATAATAAAAAATGTTCATACTGATCGTTCCACATGTCGCATTTTGACCGGGATACAACTTCACCGATGAAGTCATAAAAAACAATAATAATAATAAAAAAAGACCAATTCCCCATGCAGAGCACTTGCCACGTGTCAAATTTCAATTTCTCCAATGCTGCGGTTTCAGAGATGCAGAGGTATAAAGTTTTTCCTTTTTTCCAACATGGCTGCCACACCAGGTGATCTATGACATCATAGTTATCATTAAAAAAAAAGTTGAGTTGAGTAGTCGCTCCTGTGGTGAAAATTTAGTGTAAATTCGACAAGCGGTTGCAGAGAAAATGAATTTAAAAGGGAATACAGTCAACCCCCGCTTTATCGCGGTTCACCTATCGCGCCCCCGGTTCATCGCGGGTTTTCCCTTGGAACGTTAACTAATTTTTCTGCGGATTCCCCCGGTACATCGTGGTAATAATATATAAAATATAAATTATTTAAGCAATAAATTATAACGCGTGGGGCTCGACCAGTCACACAACGCACGAGACAAAGTTTCGCTTGTGAACTTCGAATATTTTCTACGTTTTTTTCTCCAAGCCCCACGATGCCGCCCAAACGCCCTGCACCTTCTAAGGCTTCTGGCAAGGAACCGAAGCGCCAGAGGAAGGTCCTGACGCTCCAGGAGAAGGTTAAGGTGCTCAATATGTGCTTCGGGAAGGAAAAAGTTTGCCGCCGTGGACGAGCACTGCTCGTACCCAGCACCTCAAAACCGACCAGACCAGATGAGTCGATCTCCGGCACCTCAAACCAATCACTGCCAAACCGACCAGACCAGACGAGTCGATCTCTGGCACCTCAAACCCAATCACTGCCAAACCGACCAGACCAGATGAGTCGATCTCAGGCACCTCAAACCCGATCACTCCCAAACCGACCAGACCAGCGAGTCGATTTTTTGGGGAGGCGTCCATTCATCGTGGATTTTCACTTAGCGCGGGAGGTTTGGAACGTAACCCCCGCGAGAAACGGGGGATTACTGTAAACCCAAAATTGCCAGCGGTAATAATAATAATAATGATGTATAAGGAGAATAAACACAAGAAAAAAACAATAGGTTACCAGCCTGAAAGGCTTGGTATCCCAAAAACTGTTTTTTCAACTTGGCAAAACAGCTGGCAGTGTGCGGTTCCGTCTACATAAACTTTAGGCTGCTGACTATAATGGAAAACACCAGATTATTCCGTTAAAAGTTTTCAAATCATGTAAAAAAAAAATAACTGGACCAACACCCCGCCAGGCTGAACACTTTACGTTTTGTATCCATCCCACTGATGGGCCGGATCTGGATCCAGACTTGAACCAAAATCGAATCAATCCGTCCTCGTCACACACCCAACCTGTCCACCAAATTTCGTCCGAATCCATCCACAACTTTTTGAGGTATCCTGCTCACAAACAGACAGACGGACGGACGGACAAACAGGCAGGGGTGAAAACAACCTCCACCCACCTTCAGCGGTGGAGGTAACAACCTGCATTTTAACTTCACCTGTTCTACAAAACAACAAGAAAAAGTTGACATCATTTTCCAGAAATATATGTTTTATTTCTAAATTTATGGATTTATATTAATTTGCTAAAGTGACCGGTACTGACATCATCACACCTTGTAAGAATCATAAGTCAGGAATAATTAATCATAAAATGCTGCAAAAGCATGTTCTTGGCAAGGGTTATTACCTTTTAAAAAAAACATTTCTACAAGAGCAAGGATCATGGAACAGCAAGGTTAAATTGACAGTGGGGTAACAGAGCAACAGAGAGAGAGTGAGTGAGTGAGTGAGTGAGTGAGTGAGTGAGTGAGTGAGTGAGAAACACTGAAATCAGCGATTAAGAGGGTTGGGTCGGGAAGGGTGAATGCGGGTCGCAACGATCATGGGTCAGGATGGGGGTGACACAGGTGGTGGTGCACTGCCTGCTCGAAGCCCTGGAGGTAAGAGTTGGACAGAATAGCCTCTGGAAGATGGTTCCATAGACGGATTTTGGAAGTTTCAGCAACATGGAGTTACTTAATGGAAGAACATGTGCATCCTGGAGTTGCTGGGCAGGGTCGGAGGGCAGCGACAGAGGGAGTAATGGTGGAGAATAGACGGTGTAAAACAGAGACCATCGACCTGCCTGTGATGTTAGACCAACAAACCTTGTGCTTCAGCCTCATCATGGGATATTTTAATGTTTTGAGAAATTTCGATTCCACAGATTGGAGGAGGAACAAATGTGATCTTGCGAGTGTCAGCCCATAGGGGAGAACAGTACTCTATTAAGTGACAAACAAAGGCCTTCTACACCGAGTAACTCTGATTTTCCAAAAAGATTTGGGTCGACGGAGGATGCCCAATCTGTAGATTGTTTTGGAAGCCAGTGTTGCTTTGTGGTCATCCCAGGAAAGGTCATGGCTGATAGTAAGGCCTAGCAGATCAACAGACAAAATTCCTTCCAGTGGATAACCAGAGGTCTTCTACCTCCTCCTTTCTGGTCTTGTACCCACTGCCCTTTCCGTGCTTTGTCCCTCACAAGTTCCTGCAGGGTTCACACGGTCCACAATCAACTCCCTTTTGATCAAACTCCCAAAATGCAGAATCGCTGCTCATCTCCACTCATTCGTTCCTCTTTTTGCCCCAACTGTGGAGCCAACTTCCACATTATCCTCAATCTCATTTCAGATCGTCTCCAATCCAAAACCATGTTTTCTATCCCCGTTCCCACCCACAAGCATTCCTCCTTCCAAGCTTCCAGTTTTTTCCTTCTGTATCCATCCTGTCCACCCCAGGCATCCTTTCCTGCCGGCCGATTCCTCCCCACACACAGTTTGTCCAAGTCTCGCTCTATTTTGTCCTTTAACCCTGCTGATGGTGTCTCTCTCATTCCTTTTCTTCTGTTGCGTCATGATCCGTTCAGTGTTCTAGCTCTTCCTTGACTCTGTCTTCAAAAATAAAATAAAATGCCAAGTAGCATCCTAACATCCCCAATTCTGACCAATGATCTTTATTACCCCCATTAACCTTTCCTAACTTAACCATTTTATTTGCTAGTTTCAATGTTTCTTCCCCTCCTCGGGCTCCTCTTTCCTGTTCGTTTATTCCTTTGACATTTGTCCCATTGTCAGTTATACCTTGCTCTTCCTTGAGCCTCGCTCCTGTGAAGAAAAAACAACAACAAAAAACCAAGGAAAGCAAAAGGTGAAACATACAAAGTAGTTTAAAAGCTACCATAAAAAAAAATAATTAATAAAAAAAAGCAGAAGGACCACTTTCAGTTGCATTGTACTTTATAAGAAAACCAGTGGAAAGATAAATATTCATTTCCCCAAAAATGAGAACAAAGGGAAGGCCACTGGCAGACAGCAAACAACATGCAAGACAATAAACCAAATGGGCAATCCATCTGGCAAGTCACACCTGTAAAATAACAACTATGACACAGTATGTACTTATGTACCAAGTAATGTATTTGTGCAGAATGTCTTCCATTTCAGTCACCATTCAACCATACCCACCACCGTGGCTTGCCTAAAAGCACACTTAGGGAAGGAATTCAGTGAGAAACACATCGTTTGGGTCCATCTATGTACAACAACATGACCTCTCACTCCACCCTTTTGTACGCCTTGGAAATCCTACGTCCTTCCCTTCCTCTTATTCTTACCTCTTCCCAACCTTATCTTTTCTCGCTCGGCACATCACCACCCTCTTTCCTTTCCTTCCTCAATTACCCTCCTTTCCCCAATCACTCAATGCTACAAATCAAACTTCTGCCTGATAATTAATTCCTGAAATAGATTGAAGCACATCATTACCTCCAACACCAAAGGTGGATGGAGGTCATGTTTTCACCCCTGTCTGTCTGTCTGTCTGTCTGTCTGTCTGTCTGTCTGTGAGTGCGGCATCTCAAAAAGTTGTGGACGAATTTGGCCGAAACTTGGTGGACAGGTTTAGTGTGTGACAAAGACGAATAGATTCAATTTTGGTGAAGATCCGGATCCAGATTCGACCTGTCAGTGGATACAAAACGTAAACCGTTCAGCCTGGCGGAGGTATGCGCTCGACCAAGTGCCATTCTAGTTAATAAATATGTGAACATTAACCCTCCCTGTATATACGAACAGTAATGACTGATGCATATGGGCTGGCAGGATAGCCACGAGGTATGTGCACTCACCTTTTAGCTTTCTATCCCCGAGGTTGAAATCTCAACCCAGCTATACACTGAAACCATACCCTGGTGTTTCGCATACAAGGTGATGCATCATTGTGTCTATGCAGCATCCATTGGAAGACCATTAAGCTGGAGGTCCGCAAGCACTGGTTGTTGGTGGATGTCAAAAATCCTACGGTGGTGTCGATTACAAAAAGTAGGCGAGTTATCGCCTGCCACCTGAACAGATTCAAAATCCCTGCCACCTGCACTCAAACTCAAGCCTGGCCAGCTGGCTCGGCAGAGACTTAAACCTAAACCTTTATAGCTAGCCGACCACACAATGTGGAAATAATAAAATGTGGGTCGATGAAGAAGGATTGATGGAAATCTATTACAAATTAAACATGGAAACACCTGAGCACAACCCTCTCATGAATCTGACCACCTTCTGGGCAACATCCTCAACCACTTTAACTTCTTTACTTTGATTCAAGCTCCACCATCTCAGTGATAACCCAGAAGCTTTGAGAATTCCCTTCTCTCCTCTCCCCTTTCACACCCTACCCCTCCTCTCCCCTTTCACACCCCCCTCCTCCTCCCTTTCACACCCCTCTCTCTCCCCTTTCACACCCTACCCCTTCTCTCCCTTCACACCACCCTCCCTCTCCTCTCCTCTTTCACACCCCCTCTCTCCTACCCTTTCACACCCCCCCTCTCCTCTCCTCTCCCGTTTTACACCCTCCTCTCCCTCCCTCTCCCTTCACACCCCCCTCTCCTCTCCCCTTTCACACCCCCTCTCCTCTCCCTTCACACCCCCTCTCTCTCCCTTTCACCCCTCCTCATCCTCAACCCCCTCCTCTCCACCCCATACTCCATCATCACCCCTCCTCATCCTCAACCCCCCCTCCTCTCCACCCCCATACTCCTCAACCCCTCCTCAGCCTCAACCTCATCCTCATCCTCAACCCCCCCCCTCCTCTCCTTCCGTCACTGGTGCCTGAAATAAAAATCGCACACGTCTGATCATCGTCTTTGAGGAGTTTGAAAATCTGGATTTCAATCATTCAGAAATTCCTCCGATAATTCATTTTATTACGTCCAACGTCCAACCTTCATGGCACAACACCACTCCTCAAGGGGCTGAAGAGACAATGACGAGACTTCAACATTGTACCAACAAATCACGTCAATTAAAACAAAATCAAATTCAAAATTGGCAGTGCGACACTCCATGATGCTGCACCCCCTCCTAACAGTACCTGCAATCGTGCCTCTCCAAAGAGAGTGGTGAGCGTGTCGTGCCCACGGACTTTGCTGGCAAGACGAGTGTTCTCCTCACGAAGAAATCGCACGTCCTCTTCCTGCAAACGTTCCTCGTCCACCACAGAGGTCTCCGGCTCATCGCACACCTCGTTCGGCACGCGACTCGACACCTCATCCGTCGCAGCCATTCACAAGTGAGAGGAAAAAAAAATCCTCTCCCGGTCTCTCACCTGAGCGCCGGTGCTTATGGACGGCTCATCCGATTGGTGTTTTGATCGAGATGGTAACAGAGGCAGAGACCGCTCGGGGAGGAGACCGCCGTTCGTGTCCGGCCGGACCAGGAAGTAAACGTGATCACGTGATTTCTCGGTCGTGATCGTGCGGTTCACGTGTGACAGTCATCGTACTTCGACATGCTGAAGTTGCTGCTCCTGTTGCTGTCGTTCTATATCCCTCCCGCTCGAAGGGATGATTCTATTGAGACACATTTATTACTAATAAAGACAGGAAGAAAAAAAATTGATGAGACATAAAGATGGAATAGCTGTTCGTGAAATTAAACGGACAAGGTGGGACGATGAACCTCCAAATTTGTTTGCTGTCTCGGGAAATCTGATCCAAGGTCATACAGAGATGTCACCGTCAAACGTTCAGTAAGTGAAGTACAAATACATTACAGTGTTACTTTTTAAACACACTCAATCACCAAGGTTTCGACAACTGGAGAGAAAAAAAATGTTCAGCACTTTATGGAGGAGGAGGAGGAGGAGGGGGAGATTGAGACCATACTCTGTGCAGAGCGTTGGTGCTGCTTAAACAGTCCCCTTGGCTATTGGACAGGTCGCCACTCCGACACAGTATACCAGCATGCTGGCACTGATTCTGCCGACCTTGGAAGGATGACAGGCCGAGTTAACCCCACCTGGTATTAATTCAACAGCCGAGCTAGATTTGAACTCAGGACCCGAGGAGCCCAAGCCCACCACTCTGACCATTAAGCCAACACCAGGCATCTACAGTTCCAGGCTGATTACATCCAGACTTGTTACAGAGCATCAGCAGGACCCCAATTAATGTATCATGATATATATAGAAATATATATATGCATATATATATATATATTGTTGCGGTTCCAGGAACCGCATGCCTCCACGGCAATGGCATCCAACATATTGTAGTCCCCAGACAGTTATTCCATTAGTATATGCATAGTTAGTCCCTTCCCTCTTGTCTAATGGGTCAAACGGGACGTGCGTTGTGTGGATCTCATAGCTGGGTCTGTTTACACCACTCAAACTTCATTTCTAGTCTTCTTTTCTGCTTATTCCCGAGGTAAGTCCGAATTTAGGTCCTCGCGTAGGCCAGCAGGCACTGCGCTCGGACACCCACCTGTGGAAACTGCAGCCGCTCCCTTTATTGTAAGCAATGGGTCCTCGCGAAGGCCAACACATGCAGTACGTGCGCGCCCGGGGGAGGGGAAAGATACAACAGCAGCTCAGCTGCGAGGATACAGCAATACCCTAGAAATAACTAATGCAGCAAGTCATAGAGTATGCTCGGCAGTTCGAGATGATCGGCTCGAGCTTCCGATGATCTGGGATGAGATTGTCGGTTGCGGTGAAAAGGCATACGAACGAATATCTCTTAAAGAGGCTGCACGGATGTTGTTTTTCACAACACAGAAGCAAATAACCCAATATCGGCGAGAGCGTGGCTGGAGCTTGGTGCCAATAACTACATTGTCAAAGGCCGATAATAGAAAAAAAAACAACAACCACGCCACGTTGTACAGGACACAACTGTGCAAGATACGGGCGGCGCATTCTTTTCACCCCATTTCTGGATTTAATTATATCGGCATCCTCATTTCCCCATCCAATTATTATATCCGATCGTTCCCCTCAATTCCTGACACAGAGCGGGGATGGCACACAACACCACGAACACGATAGCAGATACGGGTGAACGCGAGCACCAACCACGTTGGCCATGGCAAATCCGCACGTACTACCCAGGGAGCCAAGACCCCATTTTTGACAGAACCGGACACCGCTCCCCGTAAAGCGATGGCCCCATTTTTGCATTAGTACGGACCTTCTGGAACACTTTTAGGTTGGCCACCCCTCTGACAATTCCACACAGGGCCGTACACAGCGGTCTTTTCAAAATGGCCGCCGGCGTAAATGGCGTAAATGATAAAATCATATTTTGGGCACAATTAAATTTCTAGAACAGCTAGAACCATGATTTTTGTGTCTAAACCCATGTTTGGGAGCATGA
>CM068953.1:37948766-37971152 GCA_035128595.1 Eptatretus atami | reverse complement strand
AAAGGAGAGAGATATCATCAAAATGATCCAAGACTACATTGGATCATCCAGCCAAAGAGGATCAGAGCAAGATGTCCTTCAAGTTATAAAAAGAAGAGAACAGCTCATCCAATTGATGCGACAAAGTCTCTCCTGGTCAATAATATTAGGAAATGTGTAACCAACATAGTTTTTGTGCTAAATATTCAATACATTTAAAATTTACATTTACGGTCTATGGTTAACAGCCTTTATCAATTTAATGTAAGCAGAAATTGAAGTAAACAACTTTTTTTCTTTGCGACCAATTTTGTTGTATTATTGGAAATATATTTTATATAATTTGGAATGATAATTTCTTTACAATCAACAGCTAAATTAGTTAAATTGTATGATTTTTACTGGTGGCCTTATTGTTTATATTGTAATGTATTATTTTCTGAAAAAAAATATTTTGATTTTGAAATCAGCTTTGAAAGAATATGACTCATGAGACTGTCATAAGTGAGACCAAACTTGACTTTTATATATTTACGGAAAAAGCTGAAATCTACATGCGAAAAAAATTTTGATAATGAAATTTTTGGTGGAATAAAATCTAGGGATCAAATGCAACTGGAAAAAAAGTGAGTGTCAAACAAAATTTGATTTTTCATAATTTTTTTATTTTTTTTTTACAATTTGGGACAGTCGAGTGCACATGCTGACACATTGCAAGGTCCTCATTGAGACTCAGTTGTGCAATAGGTTTGTGGAGCAACGTTCTCTCTTTTGATAAACCAAGCGGCGAAATGACGGGTAGGCACTGCAAGTACAAATCAAAGAATGGACAAACACACTTGTGAGAAGCTTGGGATCATGACGATTGTTTTTTGTTATTCATTGTACTTTGTCTCCTTCCATTCCCCTTTCTTAACTCTATTTTCAGCTGGAGCATGCAGCTCCCGTGGCGATAGCTCGCTCCGTAGATGTTGGCCTTTGCTTTCTTATGGCATGTGACTGTTACAATTACCTTTGAGCTTCTGGAGCTTGGGCAGCACTGCCTGCATAATTCTTTGCACGAGTGGACTTGCACTCCGAGCATACTGGTCTCAAAAGAGCCACGGAAGTAGTTTGCCACCAGTTTGCATATTATTTTGTTGAATTTGTAGAAGATGTTTTCTATCATTCTCGATGCACTTTATTGCATTAGTTACGGACTTCCTGCTGTTCTTGCTACCTAATCTTAACCCCATCTCCACATTTGTTGTTTAGTATAGTCTTTTTCAATGACTAGATGAGCTTTATATGGTTGAGATTTGTGGGAAGCATCACATGAAGTACACTTTGTTTGTACACATGGCCGTGGGTTTGTACCAGTTTTGCAGAGTGTGTAGCGATGCCACTGGATTGTCCCTGTCGGTTCACGAAGGCCACCATGGGATATTTAACGTCCACTGACTGATGCTAGCAGATGGGACGCCTCATTTAACATCCATCCGAGGGACGGCACGCATTGATATTTGATGACTCGCCATGCCTGAAGCACACCAGGATGAACATGCAACATTTGGAGCTTTTTCAGGGAGCCAGTGGTAACTTGCCTATTACTTGTTAGCTCACCTGGAACCTAGGTCCAGGAAGCTTGTGGAATGGCGCATTGTTCATCCACAAACATTTGCAACTTCTCTGAAATACGCAAGATTTTGATGAAACTTTACCAGAACCTTCATCATCCATGATGTACCAAAGTTTGTTCACTGCATTTAAATAAATAAAAAAATACGGCCCGTGGCCCCTGGTCAGTTCGACTTCATCGATATTGGATATATTCATTTACATTCATTGTTTTTATTCTGGCCCTAATGAACTTCATACTCAAGACCAATTATCTTCTTTCCTCCTGGACAAAAATTCGGAAAACGCTCAGACAAGCTGTAACATTGTTCCAGAGAACCATTATACCAAACCAGAAGCAAAAACTGTGAAGTCTTCGAGTTTTAGGACTTTGAAGATTAATTGATTAGACTAATTAACTAAGTCAATTGGTGAGAAATATGAAATTTTTATTGTGGGAGGTTTTGCGGCATCTCCCCAAGTATCATCCCTCTGAGTTTCAAGTCATTCTGACCACAGGTTGCAGAATAATGATCGAAAGATTGATTGTGGACCGACGGACGGATCGATGGACATGGACCCCCATTTTATAAGTCACTTGCTTCGGAACTGACAAAAACTTTTTTGTAATCCATCGGTATTTACTTTTGTGTTACACATTTTGTGGTTCCTTGGTTTTCTTATCCAGGTGAGTGCCCAGGGGTATTGCCCTATTTTGAAGGGCATGGTAAGATTTTAATATCACCAGAACCAGTGCTGGCAGAAAGGTCCTCGAGCTTCATGTCTGACAGCTGAACGGTACTTGTACTGATTCCTTCCAATGCCTGTGAAACACCAGGATGACAGTTTGTAGCTGGGGTGAGATTCAAACCCAGGCTGGACAGCTCAGAGAAAGTTTGCATACTGCTATAATGTCTAACCCTTATTAGACTTGAAAATCTTGATATAATGCAGAACTTGGATTTAAGCATCTTCACAAAAATTGTTCAAAAGGTGTAGTGTTCAATTCACTTTATTTTAACCAGTTACAACATTAATCTCTGACAATATTTCGCTTTTGGCCTTCATCACTAGAACAAAGTTTATCGGAAAACCTTTCATTCTAACATGATATGAATGCAAGTGTCAAACATGAGTACTTTTATTAGCAAGGTAGAAATAAAAGTGAGTTGGTAAGTTGAAATTGAGTTTTATAATATACAAACAGAGTACCTGCCAATGAGCAATCATGTTCAAGCATGCAACATGTTCTGATGCATAGGTAATTGATAGTTTTGTCTACGCAAAGAAAACCTGGTTTTATGTGCATGAAGCAAACACATACTGCTTATAATTCAAAACACCTCACTGCATTGAAATAGGATGGAATACTGTACTGTAAAGGGTGGGGACTTCTAATACCCTCCCACACCTGGAGGCGATGCTACACGATAACATTTACATCGAGAATTTGTTCTCGAATTTGTTTGTTGCAGAGAATTTGTTACATTTACTAGTTTCATATCATCATTTGCGACTTAATTTTGATTTTGCGTTGGGTATCGCCCAGCGCATTTAATTTAATTTTTTTTTAATAACAATTTTAAGAAAATGGACCGAAGGGCCGTTTCTCAGCCCAATGGCCGGAACCGCACTTTGGCTCAGTTAATGCCTGTGGAATGGTCTCAAGAATATACCTGTCAAGTTTGGTTTGGTTCCGTCCACTAATAATTATCAAGAAATAACTTTAAGAAAATGGGCCGAAGGGGCCGTTTTTTGGCCCAAAGGGCCGCAATCGCACTTTGGGCTCAGTTATTGCCTGTGCATGTGTCTAGTATATGCCTGTCAATTTTCATCAAATTATGTTCACGAATAATGGAGAAATAAACGTTCACATGAACTGTACACAAGAAGATAGAGAAATGAGGGCACTTAGACCCGTGGGGTAAAAAAAATCACTTGGAAAGAATTCACAACTCGCCAGTGCAAAAAGTTGCACATTAATTAGTTATGTGAATTAGCAAAACCGAGAGCACCATCTTGTGTCCATTCTGAGATAGCAGTGTGTTACTCATGGGAATTCCGATGTCTATGTATTCATGGGGACCACATAAATATGGGTGATATGGGTCCCTTACTCTATTTAAGTCAGGTCAGGCCAGATTAGATCTGTGACTTGCCACAGGTATCATGTAAAACCTGTACTAACCTGTCCATGGTCGGGTTGTCGGCGACTCAACCGTCTCCCCACCAGGTTTTTTTGGTGAGGAGGGTGTTTGGATATGGACACCCAGCGGGATTAAAAAAAAACAACCTGTCAAAAGGGTGGAGGAGCTCCTTGTGAGCCAACGGCCATCCATATCTAGTGCCCAACTGTGTCTGCGGACGTCCTCCTGCAGTTGGGTTACTTCTTATTAGCAGGTTGGTGGCAAGATTTGCACTCCGGCCAGGCGGCACAAGTAAAACCCTTCATTCCGCAAAACACAAAACGAAAAGCAATCTGAAAACCCACTCCATGGGAGTACCTCCTGTGCAGCTTCCCTCACAGGGCAGCTCACCGGATGACGGGATTGGGCAAAGCCTTCGGGACCCCCAATCTTTGATGATAGGAGGGAAACCACAGGGTAACATTCCGGGTCAGATTGCGGGAGAGTGTGTCGGAGTGGTGCTGAGTGTCGTCCACCAGACGGCGGTCTCCTTGGGTTAACCTGAGGCGGTCCTTCGAGTGGGTGCCTGGAATGTCTATCTCTAAGAGAGGATGATCACCTGTCTCTGTTATTTGAGCTCAAGCGTTTAGACATCGGTATTGCAGCACTCTCTGAGGTTTGGAGACTGGATTGCGGCGAGATCATGGTGGGTGGTTACACCTACTATTGGTCTGGTCGCTCTGATGGTTACCATTCCCAAGGAGTTGCTGTAGCTGTGTCCAATAAGCTGACTCCAATGATAATTGAGGTAACACCGGTCAACGAGCATATTATGAGACTAAGGATTCGTCACTCCTTCGGTGTCATTTCCCTGGTCTCTGTTTATGCTCCGACTGAGGCGAGTGATCTCACTGTGAAGGATGCAATCTACACCACGCTCGGTCTGTGGTTGATCAGTGCCCCAGACGAGATACACTTCTAGTCTTGGGGGATTTCAATGCATCGACTGGAACTGATAGGGATGGTTATGAGACGTGTGTTGGTCTCCATGGGTCAGGAACTATGATCCAGAACAGCACTAAGTTCTTGACTTTGCAAGAAGTCATGGACTTAGGGTGGCCGGTTCATGGTTTCAGCGCCCACAAGCTTATCGCTGGACTTGGTATTCCAATGCTGGCGGTGTGCAAAGGAGATTGACCATGTCCTCGTTGATGGTCGCTGGAGGATGATCCGGAACTGCAGGGTCTACTGAGTGCTCAGTACCTCAATACTGACCACGCGTTTGTTGTAGCAACTCTGAAGTTGCACTTAAATCCAGGAGAATGGTACATCCAGCAGAGGCTGGATGTTGGCAAGCTCAACGATGAAGAGGTAGCTGAGGAGTTTGCGAACAAGCTGAGTGGAGATTTGGGGGGTCTGGTGCTTTGGAGGTCCTGAAGAGTTGTGGAGTGCCTTCAAGACCACCGTCTTGATGTTGCCGGTGGATGTCTTGGAACTCACCGTAGGGCAAAGAAGAATTTTGTCTCTCAAGGGACACTGGATACCATTGACCAGAGTCGCAGGGCCAGGCTGAATGGCAGAGCTGAGCTGTTCAGGGAGCTGAGGCGTAAAACTGAACGTGCGCTAAGGGTGACAAGGAGGCCGAGGAATCTGTGAGGAGGGTAGGCATCACCTGTGGTCAAGGGATTCTCGTCCTGCTTACAGGGAATTTGCGCATTGCGTTCATCCAAGCCCATCCCTCGGTGTACTGCAGTTAGAGCAGAGGGTGTGTAGGCTCTTGACAGAGGAGTCCGAAGTGAAGGCCCGCTGGCCGGTTACTTTGAGCGGTTGTACCAGGCTGATCCACCAGCTGTCAAGTTGGACGTCAGGGGTGTTACAATCCCTGTTGCTGACCCTCCAATCAACTGTGGTCCACCTTCGCTTGTGCAAACACAGCTGCGGTGAACTGGTTGAAATGGGGTAAAGCTCCAGGGATCTGTGGCATCCATGCTGACCTTCTCAAGGCTGGTGGAAATGCTGCACTCGTGTCGTTGCATGCAGTTCCGTGCTCTGCCTGGAACACAGGAATCATCTCAACTGACTAGAAGAGGGGCCTTGTTGTCCTCTCTGGAAAGGGAAGGGTGATCGCCAAGACTGCAACAACTACTGAGGGTGACGCTGCTCTCAGTGCCGGGCAAGGTCTTTGCTCGGATAATTCTTGATAGGGTTCGCCACATCTGCTTGAGCACCAGCATCCATAGCAGTCAGGCTTTACACCAAGAAGGTCAACGATTACGAGTGCAGCATTTCCACCAGCCTTGAGAAGGTCAGCATGGATGCCACAGATCCCTGGAGCTTTACCCCATTTCAACCAGTTCACCGCAGCCTGTGTTTGCACAAGCGAAGGTGGACCACAGTTGATTGGAGGGTCAGCAACAGGGATTATTGTAACCCTGAGCAACTGGACGCTTGGTTGGATTCAAGCCCCTGGGTTTAAAAAACCCGCCAAGTAACGGCCAGCGGGCCTTCACTTCGGACTCCTCGTCAAGAGCCTACCACCCTCTGCTCTAATGCAGTACACGCGGGGAGGGCTTGGATGAACGCAATGCGCAAATTCCCCTGTAAGCAGACGAGAATCCCTTGACCACAGGTGATGCTCTACCCCTCCACAGATTCCTCGGCCTCCTTGTCACCCTTAGCGCACGTTCAGTTTTCGCCTCAGCTCCTGAACAGCTCAGCTCTGCCATTCAGCCTGGCCTGCGACTCTGGTCAATGGTATCCAGTGTCCTTGAGAGACAAAATTCTTCTTTGCCCTACGGTGAGTTCCAAGACATCCACCGGAACATCAAGGACGGTGGTCTTGAAGGCACTCCAACTCTTCAGGACCTCCAAAGCACCAGACCCCCCAAATCTCCACTCAGCTTGTTCGCAAACTCCTCAGCTACCCTCTCATCGTTGAGCTTGCCAACATCCAGCCTCTGCTGGATGGTACCATTCTCCTGGATTTAAGGTGCAACTTCAGAGTTGCTACAACAAGCGGTGGTCAGTATTGAGGTACTGAGCACTCCAGTAGACCCTGCAGTTCCGGATCATCCTCAGCGACCATCAACGAGGACATGGTCATATCCCTTTGCCACACCGCCAGCATTGGAATACCAAGTCCAGCGATAAGCTTGTGGGCGCTGAAACCATGAACCGGCCACCTAAGTCCATGACTTCTTGCAAAGTCAAGAACTTAGTGCTGTTCTGGATCATAGTTCCTGACCCATGGAGACAACACACGTCTCATAACCACCTATCAGTTCCGTCGATGCATTGAAATCCCCCAAGACTAGAAGTGTATCTCGTCTGGGGCATGGATCAACCACAGCCAACGAGCGTGGTGTAGATTGCATCCTTCACAGTGAGATCACTCGCCTCAGTCGGAGCATAAACAGAGACCAGGGAAATGACACCGAAGGAGTGACGAATCCTTAGTCTCATAATATGCTCGTTGACCGGTGTACCTCAATTATCATTGGAGTCAGCTTATTGGACACAGCTACAGAACTCCTTGGGAATGGTAAATCAGAGCGACCAGACCAATAGTAGGTCCACCCACCATGATCTCGCCGCAATCCAGTCTCCAAACCTCAGAGAGTGCTGCAATACCGATGTCTAAACGCTTGAGCTCAAATAACAGAGACAGGTGATCATCCTCTCTTAGAGATAGGACATTCCAGGCACCCACTCGAAGGGACCGCCTCAGGTTAACCCAAGGAGACCGCGTCTGGTGGACGACACCTCAGCACCACTCCGACACACCTCCCGCAATCTGACCGGGAATTTTACCCTGTGGTTTCCCTCCTATCATCAAAGATTGGGGGTCCCGAAGGCTTTGCCCCAATCCCGTCATCCGGTGAGCTGCCCTGTGAAGGGAAGCTGCACAGGAGGTACTCCCATGGAGTGGGTTTTCAGATTGCTTTTCGTTTTGTGTTTTGCGGAATGAAGGGTTTTACTGTGGCCGCCTGGCCGGAGTGCAAATCTTGCCACCAACCTGCTAATAAGAAGTAACCCAACTGCAGGAAAGTCCGCAGACACAGTTGGGCACTAGATATGGATGGCCGTTGGCTCACAAGGAGCTCCTCCACCCTTTTGACAGGTTGTTTTTTTTTTAATCCCGCTGGTGTCCATATCCAAACACCTCCTCACCAAAAAAACCTGGGGGGAAGACGGTTGAGTCGCCGACAACCCGACCATGGAACAGGTTAGTACAGGTTTACATGATACCTGTGGCAAGTCACAGAATCTAATCTGGCCTGACCTGACTTAAATAGAGTAAGGGACCCTAATCACCATATTTATGTGGTCCCCCATGAATACATAGACTCGGAATTCCCAATGAGTAACACACTGCTATTCAGAATGGACACAAGATGGTGCTCTCGGTTTTGCTAATTCACATAACTAATTAATGTGCAACTTTTTGCACTGGAGTTGTGAATTCTTTCCAAGTGATTTTTTTTACCCCACGGGTCTAAGTGCCGCTCATGTTCTCTATCTTCTTGTGTACAGTTCATGTGAACGTTTATTTCTCCATTATCGTGAACATAATTTGATGAAAATTGACAGGCATATACTAGACACATGCACAGGCAATAACTGGCGCCAAAGTGCGATTGCGGCCTTTGGGCAAAAAACGGCCTTCGGCCATTTTCTTAAAAGTTATTTCTTGATAATTATTAGTGGACGGAACCAAACCAAACTTGACAGGTAATTCTTGAGACCATTCCACAGGCATTAACTGAGCCAAAGTGCGGTTCCGCCATTTGGGCTGAGAAACGGCCCTTTCGGTCCATTTTCTTAAAATTGTTATTAAAAAAATTAAATTAAATGCGCTGGGCGATACAACAGCAAATCAAAATTAAGTCGCAAATGATGATATGAAACTAGTAAATGTAAATTCTCTGCAACAAACAAATTCGAGAACAAATTCTCGATGTAAATGTGTACGTGTAGCATCGCCTCCAGGTGTGGGAGGGTATTAGAAGTCCCCACCCTTTACAGTACAGTATTCCATCCTATTTCAATGCAGTGAGGTGTTTTGAATTATAAGCAGTATGTGTTTGCTTCATGCACATAAACCAGGTTTTCTTTGCGTAGACAAAAATACAATTACCTATGCATCAGAACATGTTGATGCTTGAACATGATTGCTCATTGGGCAGGTACTCGTTTTGATATTATAAAACTCAATTTCAACTTACCAACTCACTTTTATTCCTACCTTGCTAATAAAAGTACTCATGGTTTGACACTTGCATTCATATCATGTTAGAATGAAGGTTTTCGAAAACTTTGTTCTAGTGATGAAGGCAAAAGCAGAATATTGTCAGAGATTAATGTTGTAAACTGGTTAAAATAAAGTGAATTGAACACTACACCTTTTGGAACAATTGTTTGTGAAGATGCTTAAATCCAAGTTCTGCATTATATCAAGATTTTCAAGTCTAATAAGGGTTAGACATATAGCAGTATGCAAACTTTCTCTGAGCTGTCCAGCCTGGGTTTGAATCTCACCCCAGCTACAAACTGTCATCCTGGTGTTTTCACAGGCATTGGAAGGAATCAGTACAAGTACCGTTCAGCTGTCAGACATGAAGCTCGAGGACCTTTCTGCCAGCACTGGTTCTTGGTGATATTAAAATCTTACCATGCCCTTCAAAATAGGGGCAATACCCCTGGGCACTCACCTGGATAAGAAAACCAAGGAACCACAAATGTGTAACACAAAAGTAATACCGATGGATTACACAAAAGTTTTTGTCAGTTCGAAAAGTGACTTATAAATGGGGGTCATGTCCATCGATCCGTCCTCGGTCACAATCAATCTTTCGATCATTATTCTGCAACCTGTGGTAAGAATGACTTGAAACTCAGAGGGATGATACTTGGGGAGATGCCGCAAAACCTCCCACAATAAAATTTCATATTTCTCACCAATTGACTTAGTTAATTAGTCTAATCAATTAATCTTCAAAGTCCTAAAACTCGAAGACTTCACAGTTTTTGCTTCTGGTTTGGTATAATGGTTCTCTGGAACAATGTTACAGCTTGTCTGAGCGTTTTTCCGAATTTTTGTCCAGGAGGAAAGAGATAATTGGTCTTGAGTATGAAGTTCATTAGGGCCAGAATAAAAACAATGAATGTAAATGATATATCCATATCGATGAAGTCGGAACTGACCAGGGCCCACGGGCCGTATTTTTTTATTTATTTAAATGCAGTGAACAAACTTTGGTACATCATGGATGATGAAGGTTCTGGTAAAGTTTCATCAAAATCTTGCGTAGTTTCAGAGAAGTTGCAAATGTTTGTGGATGAACAATGCGCCATTCCACAAGCTTCTGGACCTAGGTTCCAGGTGAGCTAACAAGTAATAGGCAATTACCACTGGCTCCCTGAAAAAGCTCCAAATGTTGCATGTTCATCCTGGTGTGCTTCAGGCATGGCGAGTCATCAAATATCAATGCGTGCCGTCCCTCGGATGGATGTTATGAGGCGTCCCATCTGCTAGCATCAGTCAGTGGACGTTAAATATCCCATGGTGGCCTTCGTGAACCGACAGGGGACAATCCGTGGCATCGCTACACCTCTGCAAAACTGGTACAAACCCACGGCCATGTGTACAAACAAAGTGTACTTCATGTGATGCTTCCCACAAATCTCAGAATATAAAGCTCATCTAGTCATTGAAAAGACTATACTAAACAACAAATGTGGAGATGGGGTTAAGATTAGGTAGCAAGAACAGCAGGAAGTCCGTAACTAATGCAATAAAGTGCATCGAGAATGATAGAAAACATCTTCTACAAAATTCAACAAAATAATATGCAAACTTGGTGGCAAAGCTACTTCCGTGGCTCTTTTGAGACCAGTATGTCGGAGTGCAAGTCCACTCGTGCAAAGAATTATGCAGGCAGTGCTGCCCAAGCTCCAGAAGCTCAAAGGTAATTGTACAGTCACATGCCATAGAAAGCAAAGGCAACATCTACGGAGCGAGCTATCGCCACGGGAGCTGCATGCTCCAGCTGAAAATAGAGTTAAGAGGGGAATGGGAAGGGACAAAGTACAATGAATAACAAAAATCGTCATGATCCCAAGCTTCTCACAAGTGTGTTTGTCCATTCTTGATTTGTACTTGCAGTGCCTACCCGTCATTTCGCCGCTTGGTTTATCAAAAGAGAGAACGTTGCTCCACAAACCTATTGCACAACTGAGTCTCAATGAGGACCTTGCAATGTGTCAGCATGTGCACTCGACTGTCCCAAAATTGTAAAAAAAAATAAAAAAATTATGAAAAATCAAATTTTGTTTGACACTCACTTTTTTTCCAGTTGCATTTGATCCCTAGATTTTATTCCACCAAAAATTTCATTATAAAATTTTTTTTCCGATGTAGATTTAGCTTTTTCCGTAATATATAAAAGTCAAGTTTGGTCTCACTTATGACAGTCTCATGAGTCATATTCTTTCAAAGCTGATTTCAAAATCAAAATATTTTTTTCAGAAAAATACATTACAATATAAACAATAAGGCCACCAGTAAAAATCATACAATTTAACTATTTAGCTGTTGATTGTAAAGAAATTATCATTCCAAATTATATAAAATATATTTCCAATAATACAACAAAATTGGTCGCAAAGAAGTTGTTTACTTCAATTTCTGCTTACATTAAATTGATAAAGGCTGTTAACCATAGACCGTAAATGTAAATTTTAAATGTATTGAATATTTAGCACAAAAACTATGTTGGTTACACATTCCTAAATATTATTGACCAGGAGAGACTTTGTCGCATCAATTGGATGAGCTGTTCTCTTCTTTTTTATAACTTGAAGGACTCTTGCTCTGATCCTCTTTGGCTGGATGATCCAATGTAGTCTTGGATCATTTTGATATCTCTCTGCCATGTCATTGACCACCTGCATGTTTTTGACCTTCTCAAACAACTCCTGGTAAGATTTTGCAGCCACGTCTCAGATCCGATGTCAAAGGTCAGCACCACCCTGCCTCCAAAACTCGAGTCTTCTTTCGGAAACCCAAGTTTCATGAAAAGAAGGAAGGACTGTTCATCAACAGATCTTTGAAGTCAGTCTCTGTGTGAATGATGGTCAGGAAGCTCAGGCTTTGTTTTGTGGAATCTTCCTGACTTGGCACCTCAAGTCGAGCATCACAAACAAAAACTCCAATCACTCCTGAGATGGCATCTGTAACTGCAGAGACAGACCAACCAGCTGACTATTTGGGGAGTAGCTTTGTCGTCTTATGCTTTTGTGAAGTTCACCAGCCAGTTTTTTGTATTCTGGAATCTTAGCGAAGTGCATCGAACTTCAGGGCTTCTAAGTCAACCAGGAGCTTTTGCTGCAAAGTGCTTTAAAGGAAATCTGAGCATGAAAGCAAGCAATGTAGGTATAGGAATTTTCAGCTGTTCTTTCTCCTCTGTGACAAGAGACTGCATCTTATCATGTTGCTGATAATGTTTTGTGTCATAAATGACCAACAAGTAGTTGCAGTCAGCCAGGAACTTGCTTCATGGTGCTGCACTAGGTTGTCTGAAGTGAAAGTTTTCTGTCTCCCTTCCAAAAAGAAAGCTACAAGCTTAGTCAGGTATCTGTAGTCTCCCCTGTCAAAAACATTTCTGTCTTAGCTCTCTTACAGAACTGCAGACTTTCAAGAGCTTTTTCTCAAGAATGAGCCAGGGAGCACCAGGGTAGTCTTCCAGCCAACATTACCAGACTACTTTGTTCACCAACATTGATGTCCTTTTCAAGTGTTGGCCAGTTGTTTTTTAATAGTTGTACTCATCTCGCCTCGGGCCCTTAGTTCTCCCCAAAAATCACAATAATGTGTGACAGATGAATCTCCAGATGTGATGCCAACAGTATAGTTGCAGCAAGGGTGTATCCATCATTTCTCACAAGTCTATGCATGCTCTTTTGTACCTTCCTGAATGCTTGCAGTGGTGTCAGCACACAAACAATTATTTGATCTATAATTCCCAGCCACACAGCACTTCCCACATAAGCCTCAGGTTGAATCTTACCAGCAGAGCTTTCAATTTTAAATATTCCCAGCAGGATGTCAAGTTTTGGTGCATCAGGGTTGAAACTGAAAGAGCAAGCCTTTCATGGATGAAATTGATATAGAGATCTGCTTCAACCTGTTCACACTTTTTGGTGTCAAAGTGTAACACCAGATTAAGATGAGCCATTCTGTCTTTCTCATCTCTGATTTGTTGAGCTTCAACTTGTACAAGCTGGTTTCTATCCTGTGTACTTTGCTTTTAGACATGGTAATTTGGTTGATGTCAAAGTCAGCCAACCACTGAGCATGCTCCCGTAACCAGCACCAAATCTTGCTGCAATAAGCTCATTTCGTGTACTCCAATACAAGCTTGTCATTACCCCAAATCTTGTCTCCTTTTTCTTCTTTCTCCTAATGTTTCTCTTTCTCTTGTTTCTCTCTTTCTTCCTCAAGTTGAAATATTCAGATTCTGAAGCTTCAGAATGTAGAGACTTCAGTTTCTGATAAATTAATCAAGATCCCGACTTGGTAACAGACTTTCCTTCTCTCTTCTTTTCGTTTTCTGTTCTTTTGCTCCTTATACCTGGTTAACACTTTTTCACCTTTTTGTCATACTCATGATCACTGTTGCCATTCTTGGAACGTCTCCCTGAGTGACATTGCAAGAAAACTGTCTTCTTTTTTTCTGGTCTGCTGTTCTGTTTTTGTCCAGTTAATATAGTCCCAGATGGCAGGCTTGTACACATCAAAGGCCTTATTGCAATTTTTGAGAAAAGTTGGACAGTTTTCTCCCACACAGAGTGTGTTCTTTCTTTGTAGTCCAAGTATTTGCGTCAACAGAACTATCAATTACCTACACACCCAAATAAAAGGTATGCGTCAGAACATGTTGCATGCTTGACACAGATTGCTCATAGGGCAGGTACCTTGTTATATTAAAAACTCAATCTCAACTTACCAACTCACTTTTATTTCTACCCTTGCTATTAAAAGTAGTCATGGTTTGACACTTGCATTCATGTCATGTTTGGGTGAAAGGTTTCCATTAAACTTTTTTTCTGGTGATGAAGGCCAAAAGCAGAAATATTGTCAGAGATTAATGTTGTAAATTAAAGTGAATTCACTTTAAACTTAAAGTGAATTGAACACACCTTTTGGAATAATTGTTTGTGAAGATGCTTATTTCCAAATTTCTGCATGATATCAAGATTTTCAAGTCTAATAGGGTTAGACATATAGCATTATGCACTTATCTGAGCTGTCTAGCCTGGGTTTGAATCTCACCCAGCTACAAACTGTCATCCTGGTGTTTCACAGGCATTGGAAGGAATCAGTACAAGTATCGTTCAGCGGTCAGACATGAAGCTTGAGGACCCTTCTGCGAGCACTGGTTGTTGGTGATATTAAAATCTTACATGTCCTTCAATAGGGGCAATACACTGTGCATTTACTGGATAGAACCAAGGAACCACAAAATGTAACGTAGAAGTAAATACGATGGATTACAATTTTTTTTAAAATTTAAATGCAGTGAACAAACTTTGGTACATAATGGATGATGAAGGTTGTGGTCAAGTTTCATCAAATCTTATGTAATTTCAGAGAAGTTGCAAATGTTTGTGGCAAACAATGAGCCATTCAAAAGCTTCCTGGACTAGGTTCCAGGTGAGCTAACAAGTAATAGGCAAGTTACCACTGGCTTCCTGAAAAAGCTCCAAATGTTGCATGTTCATCCTGGTGTGTTTGCAGCGAGGCAGGGCAAGTCATCAAATATCAATGCGTGCCGTCCTCGGATGGAGGTTAAACGAGGTGTCCCATCTGATAGCATCAGTCAGTGGACGTTACAGATCCATGGCTGCCTTCGTGAACCTACAGGGACAATGCAGTGGCATCGCCACACTCTGCAAAACTGGGACAAAAACCACGGCCATCGTCTGCATGCAAATAAAGTGTACTTAATGTGATGTTTCCCCACGAATCTCAGACCATATAAATTTCATCGAGTCATTGAAAGAAAGTTGTATCCCACATGTAAAGCTTGCTCATCATTTTATTCTATTGAATAACTTGTAACAGTTCAAGAGAAATCTCAACTTTGATCAAGTAAACTGTAATGCACCCTTCCCCTGATAAAGGACAATGAAACATTTCCAGTTGTTTTTTTTTAACACAACTATACAACAAATGTGAAGATGGTGTTAAGATTAGGTAGAAAAGACAGCAGAGGTCCATAACTAATGCAATAAAGTGCATTGGAAATGATAGAAATCTTCTACAAAATTCAACAAAACAAAATGCAAACTTGGTGGCAAAGCTACTTCTGTGGGCTCTTCGAGACCAGTATGCTCGGAGTGCAAGTCCACTCGTGCAAAGAATTATGCAGGCAGCGCGCAAGCTCCAGAAGCTTAAAGGAATTGTAACAGTCACATGCCTATGGAAGCGAAGGCAACATCTATGGAGCGAGCTATCGCCACGGGACCTGCATGCTCAGCTGAAATAGAAGTTTAGAAAGGGGAATGGGAAGGAGACAAAGTACAATGATAACAAAACAAGTCATGATCCCAAGCTTCAAACAACAAGTGTATGTTTGTCCATTTTGATTTGTAGTAGCAGTGCACTATATCACCGCTAGGTTATCAAGAGAGAACGTTGCCCCACAAACCTATTGCACAACGGAGTTTCAATGAGGACCTTACAACTTGTCACCATGTGCACGATGCAAAAAGTGGGGTGAAGCATTTCGTTTACTTTGTCTATGGTCGATGTGGAAGAAAATAATTATATTCATGTATCTCAATTATAATTGCTGCTGGTATTTATATATTTAATTTTTATGCTATAGTCGAATTGGCTGTCAGTAATGTTTTGCTTTACCCAAGGTCTTTTGGCCTAAATGTTGATAAAAATAATCTTACTTTGAAACAGGGTGACCTGTGTTGATAACACTGCAAACTTTTGCCACGATTGTGTCATTCTCTCCCTGACACCCAAAGTGGACCCGTATTGCAGTTTTGAGTTCTTTTGCCTAATGCGTATCAGATAATCCTGTAGTTGAGTTGCCAAATGTCTCCCCTCCCATTCTTTGGAATGTCAAATTGTATATAGAAAAAAAAATGGCTTCGGGCTTCGGTTCAGTGAAGTCTATTGAATGTTTCAGTGAATCATTCAATATCCTTCCTCCGTATATACGAAATTAAGATTCTCCTTTGGTATGCTGATCCAACTTGTGGAAATTTAGTTATTTTCCACACAATTTTGGCACCCCAGATGGGACTTGAAACCCTGGCAGGACTGGGAACAGCATCATCTGGCATAACAGCAAGCAAGTGGCCACTTACTAAGATGTTTGCTCTTACTTCATCTGGATGCTGCATCTCTTCAGCCAAACGGGTAACGTGGTACTATCATTGATAGGAGAACCTTCAGTGATAGGCCTAGAGGATCGCGGTCAGGGACTGTTTCAGCTTGCGGGCTAACGACAGGGTGTGGACCTGGCACTTGAGTGTTATAAACCGAGATCAGGGATCTCTTAACGGAGAGTTGAAGTCTCTGCCGAGCTAAAGAAAGGGTTAATGCCCTGCTCGCTAAAAGGTTCAAGTCCCCAAGGGGGAGTACTAATAAGTGTTATGAATGTTGTTACCTCTTTGGATTCCTGTTTGTTCATTGTACTCACTGGAAGTTTGCTTGTTGTGAAACTGCTACATTGTTATTGTGTGGAGGTGTATGGATTCATAAATCCTATAGTTTCGTATTAAGGAGTTACCTCTTTGGACGGATTTGTGAATCCTATGTGAATGAAATGTTAAGTTTGTGTTAAGGTGGCAAAGTTACTTCCGTTAAGGACGCAAGTTGAGTGTTCCAACTGGAACTTTGTATGTTTTATATTTATATCTGATTGTATACGCACTGATTTGCATGTATCTGCATGTAGTATAAGTGAGTGTTGAAATGGAGCGTGTGTGAGTCCAGTCGATGAATGAGTATGTAAAGTGGGATAAGGATTGGTCGTCACCGTACACTGTGAAGACTCTGGATAAGGTGAAGTGCAACACGCCAATTCCAGGGAAAAAACGATGACGACCAACTCTTACACGCTGTTACAACTTTGGCGTGGACACATATAACTGGGTATATGTAAGCTTGTATTGAAAGACAGAGCCTGGCATGTTGGTGCGGTCTATTTGGAGTACAGGGCGGATGCCAGTTGAGAGCGTTTTAATACGATAGTAGAGGGTGGTGTGTGAATTCGATGTTGGTGAAAATCTGGATTGGAAGTGATCGTGAGCTCGATAAGTATGAAGATTACTGTACGATGTCATACAAGCACATGAATGTTTTTTAGAAATGATATTGCAACAACTCAATAATTGTTGTGTTGTTGATCACTTACATCATGATCATTACTTAAATGATCCCTCAGATACGCGTACATATGTTTCGGTGCAGTTTTGAATATTCCCACAACTGGGAAGGCAATGAGACCACTTTGGCTTGGGGGCCCCACTTGCTTGGTGCTGATAAGCCAGGTCACGAATCTTTTCCTGCACGGGCCAACACTAAAACTGGAATCTCGTGCTTTGCCGGCAGGAAAAGACATAAATGTTGTGTGCCGTGCTTCAGATAGACGCTGAAGCAATGTGTCAAAGCTTTTATACAAGAGCCAAAGGGATCTTGGATAAATTGTTGAAATAACAATTGTGAATGTAAAATATATTCTGAACGGGAGTCCATTTAGGAGACTGGCTATCGCGGCATTATGAGCACAATAATTAAATAGCGCTTTGTTCAGTAACTTAAATGATGAAAAGTGGAATTTGCATCCAATTTACTCAGCCCAGCAAGCTGAGGTCTTAACAGCTGTTCGTACTGAAGACGAGATTTATGGATACTGAACCCCCTCCCCCATTCAATTCATATGCGGATCAAGGTGGAGGGGGGGAAGTAATGCCAGCCCCACAATGGCCCCAAAATGCGAGGCTTCGTTCTGTGACCAAGTGTGTTGGATAAAAAAACCTCGCGTCTTTCGTGTGTGTTGTGTGTGTGTGTTTGTTTGTTCACCCACGGAACAGTTGGGAGGGTGGGGGGGGGGTACTGTGTTGGAAGGCACATGCGTGCTCGGTGATGTGTGAGAAATGTTTCAAAATGATTTGATTCGCAACCATCATACTTAAATGTGATCGAAATGTAGAAATGTGATTTGTAATGATTTTAAAGTAATTTGCAAAGTAGTTTTGTATGATTTTGGTACCTTGTGATGAACGAGGATCTTATACACAGATGATTCTCAGTAAAATGTGAAGTTATAGTCACAACCATCTCCAAACTCCCTATTGGTGTTTAGCACAATTAGTAGGGCGATTCACAGATGATGCATGATCCCTCAGATGGACGTTAAACTAGGCGTGCTGTCTTCATTAGTCTGTGATGTTAAAGTTAATGGATGGCATTAGTTGATGGATGTTAAAGACAAATTCCTGCAAACTACTGCTGGGAAGGGAAGGGCAAACAACCCAGTGTAACCCTTTGATCGATTAGGCAGGCAAAATTCATTGCATATGTGAATGAAATAATGTTACCTCTTGTAATGATTGAACTGTGACCAGGTACATCAGGTGGTGAGAGAAATTGGGTTAAAATACAGGACAAAGACATGGAACAGCTGCACACTTAGCAAAATAAAAAGCCTTTTTGATCTGCAAGCTTGTCTGCCAAGGTCAAGGCAGCGACTAGCAGAAAGAAACATCTCTGGTGGCTTATATGTGCTCTATTTGGGAGGTTAATTCATGAATCAGACTTAATTGGACAACAATTTTGTTTATTGTCAAAATGATAGACCATAAAGCTGTTTAAGTGAAATTGGATAAATAATGCATCCAAAGGTGGAGTTTGAACCTCGTGGTCATCTGGAGTAGACATCAGGGGAAGGGACCAGTTAGGTCCCAACAGCAGGTGTCATGACTCAGATGCTAAAGCAGGTTTGAATCCTGCCATGCTCCCCCACAGCAGTGATAAACATTATTTGGGGAAAAGATGGTGAAGGTTCCAAAGAGATAGCTAATGCATGGACAGAGTGTTTTGAGCTGCAATTTTGGAGTGCCATTCGCCTGGTGACAACTTTGACAATTTTTGTACATCTGTTTAAAAACAGAGGTGTAAACTGTATTTATTTGTTTTGATAAAGGAATGGATTTGTATTTAAAAGGTCAGAGACGTGATTAGATGGCTGGTTGATTGTGTGTTGTGATATTGCAGCATGTTGCTGTTTGGTGAGAGAGAAGTGGACAAGAAAAGGACAATGTCAGATTTAAAATGTTGATGGAATTCTGAATAGTGATGAGAGAGGTTGGTTAAACATATTTTTTTCGAGATTTTTCAGCTCCATTGACATGAAAAATGGATGCTCATCAGATTGACGAAACAATATTAGCATTTGGTATAAATAACTGTTTGGAGAAATTTTGTATCTCTTAACCATGTTGGCAAGTTTTGTTCCCAATTGTTTCAAGTGGACGCTTGCAGCCAAGTGTGGTCGCAGCTCGGCAACTCGGTCAAGGCTGAGCAGCGTGGAACTCTTACTATGGGGGAGTTTTCAGAGCTGAGAGCACGAGAGACTTCCAAAAGAATCACCCTGTGACGACAATGATAGTTATGCTACTTGTATAATTACACCTGTTAATTATTGTAATTATAACAACCTAGCTTTGAACTACCAGTGTGTTGACCTGTATGGTAGTGATGGGGATACTCTTATGGTCAATAGGACCAACAATGATACTCGTGATCATGTTTGCATGCACCGGGTTTGTTGTACATGCATAAACATGGGGGAAGTCAGTAACTAATGGAGTTGTGTAGGTAACTTAGTTAATTACTTTCAGACTCAGCTCATTAAAAAAAGAAAAAAAAGAACTCATTCAGAAACCTGGAGGCAAGATTTTTGTGTTTTTTGTGTCTTTTTCTCCATTAAATTCATAATGGTATTCGAACCATCGTGTTTCTTTTGGTTATAATCAATATCAAGTTTTGTTTTGGAATTACAAATTGAGAAACCTTTATTATGTTTCGTAATCCTAATTTAAATGTATTGGGGTCTTCAAGTGAAAGAGTATCTCCAATTTGTTTTTTCCTAACTTCTTGATGATCGAATTTGCGGAGTAATTAGAGTCCGCATCTTTAAAACCAGTAACTTGGGACAACATGTGCATGATTGGTTATATCACAGTAAGGTACACTATTGGTTATTAATAACTTTTATTGATCGATTTTCAATCACTGTAGCTATGGACTTGTTGATCTATTTTGAGGGTAGGAAAAAAGTTACTGGAGATTGAATCGAGATAATATATTAAGTTGAGGTACTCAAAATAATATTGAAAGAGGGTTATTGAATATTGAATATTGAAGAGGGTTCAATATTATGAACATAATATTGAAAATCTGTTATTAAATTGATCGACAGATTGGTCAATATTATATCTTAGGAATCATAGCTAACTGCAAAGGAAATCAATATATGAGGAAAGCAGCATGGTATTTAATGGAATTTGAATTGTACATGTATTTGAATACTCCATATTTTGTGGAAAGACAAAAAAACCAAAAAGGATAAACAAGAATTGCCGAGTACAGAAGGCATTACCATGTGAAATGGATGTTAAATCAGTCAGTGTAAGAATTGATTGAAAAGAGTGCAATGACACCACAAGCAATTAAAATTTTACCTGTTTTATCGTTTTCTGATTAATTGGACAGGTGCATGATTTTTGATTAAGTGGTACTTCTTTGTACGTTTATTTAAGTAAGTTGAGGTGTTTCTAACACTGACTTGACCATCTTTCCTCAGTACGGAAGTGCTAAGTTAGCTGGAAATAAATAAATAAATGGCAGTTGCTCTGGAACTGCTTGTGAATGAAAATTGAAGAGGAGCTAACTTTCATAATTTGTACAGATGATGGAATATTTCTTGACTAGAAGGAATTTTTGAAGGATGGTGAAAAGAATTCTTGATTGCAAATTGGAACTGATAAATACTGCTGCTCTTTCCACATGGAAATAGCAAATGAGATGAAGGTTTTGAGTGTACATACAACTGAGATTTCTATATATTTTGTGTGTGAAATATAGGTGTGAAAAACAAGGAAAGGAAAGGGTAAAATTTTGATATAAAATGTTATGCACGTGAGATGCTTAACTTGATTTTGTTTGTTTTGGAGTATTGAGAGCAGTTGAACTATGCAGTTTTACGATTTCGTCTATGAAGCTTTGGAAGAACTTCCACCGAAAGATTGACGATGGGAGAACCAGATTTGGGTGATGGGCATTCAACACGTGATCATGAACTACCCCTTCATGAGGAGATAGGAATGAGCCTGTTAAAGAAAGAGGAAAAAAGAAGAAAAACCCACTGAAGAGAAGGTGGATAAGTCAAACAAGCAAGGCAGACTTAACGTTGCGTTGCATGGTTCCTCTGGAGGAATGTCCCAACCACACTCGCAAATTGCTGCTCTGCAGCTACATCGTGAACTTGCCATGGTTGCCAGCACATAGAAGGGTCCATACGGCAAGTCATCTGCAACGTGTGTTCAATAGTGCGGGTGTGGGGCTCGTAACACATCGTGGGCTGCCTCCAACCTGCACAGCTCGTGAAGAAACCTGATTGCACGAACTGCTGCTACGAGGCCCAAGCTCTGCTGGGGCTGAATCTCTGGGTCACATCCTGAAGTCTTCATCTCCTTCAACCGAGTGTCACCTGCACCCATTGTGGGGCCAAGCTCGTACCTGCAAGATCTACCTTCTCTGCAGCTCAAGGAGCCCCCAGACTGTTTCCGCTGGGTGCTGCTCTATCTACACACTGACCTGCTTTCTTCTGGTCTCGGGTAGCAGTCTTCAACTTGTGACACCAGCTGATGAACAGGCCATGAATTAAATGGAAACTCACTCCTAACTGGCTGGGACACTATTGAAATGGTCCATATCCAGCATTCTTCTCCTATGAGCGCTCGCTGCCATTGTTGATTGAACTGTGTAACGGATATCTTTTCTCCTCTAGGAACGGGGTATGGTGACATGTGTAATATAATATCAAATTTTTCCTGATATGGAAAAAAGGGGGGATGTGGAAGAAAAATTATATTATGTACTCTCAATTATAATTGTTGCTGGCACTGTTATATATTTAATTTTTATGCTATAGTCGAATTGGCCTGTCAGTAATGTTTCCTTTACCCAGAGTCTTTTGACCTCCAATGGAATAAGGAATGTTTACTTTGAAAAAAGGTGACCTGGTTGATAACACTGCATACTTTTGCACAATTGTCATTCTCTCCCTTACACCCAAATGGACATGTATTGCAGTTTTGAGTTATTTTGCCTAATGTTCATAGCTAACCCTGTAATTGAGGCAATGTCTCCTCCCATTCTTGGAATGTCAGTTGTATACAAGAGGAATTGCTTCGGGTTCTGTTTCAGTGAAGTCCATTTGAAGTTTCAGTGAATCATTTCAATGTTTTTCCTCGTATATACGAAATTAAAGATTCTCCTTCGGTATGCTGATCCAACTTGTGTAAATTGAGTTATTTTTCAACTTGATTTCAATTAAATTTTGACATTTGAACATGCAGTAAGACAATTGAACGT
>CM068953.1:37904596-37916320 GCA_035128595.1 Eptatretus atami | reverse complement strand
CCCATAAATGTGTGCAAGAATAGTGCGATATGCCTGCATGTTGCATCTCATACTGCGCCTTTGAGTTGTGGGAGACACCTCATCACCATGGGGCACATCCTCCACAGAACTTCCCAGTTGTATGTCTATTTCATTCGAGGTTTCTTGCATATCCCCATCAGCCCTAAGGAAATGCAAAGACAGAAAAACCTCTCATTTACCAACAAAGAATTTGTTAGAAGTTTCCAGAACAAAATTAGTTGAGTTCGGAAAGGATTATTTCAGGTTTGTATGATATATTTTTTAAATTAAAAAAAACAGATGTGTAAAATACATTATGAAAGAACATGTTCAAACTTGGTCAGCTGGGGGGACATGAAGGCAAGAGACCAACAACCTGTCTGTGGTGGGTGGGATGACAAGATTTGAGGAAAAGACAAGACAAGGGAAGAACTTAACAATGGGATATATTTTACACTACTGCTGAAATCTCTTTCAATTCAGATGCTTTCATAGACCAAGCTTATAGTCAAGCCAAAGCAGAAAGAGGGATGCGATATGTGATCTCATTACAACGGGAGAAGGGCATTCCAATTTTGTTTTGTTTTTTTCCATCATCCTGTGAAGCTCCCCTACGTGTATGTGACATAGCCGTCGGCTGAGTTTTGGGAGCAAGGCATGATGCCAAACAAAGTCAAATGCTCAAGATAGATGCCCAGAGATACAGCCCACATTACTTCTGAGATTTAGAGCCTCCATTTATTGTTGGGAGAGCAGAAGCAGCATGTCCAGGATAGTGACCCTATCAAACTGAACTGATGGTGATGTGATGATGTGATTCCATCATTTTTGTGCAATGTAGTGCTATTGACAGTCTTCCAATTAGACAGGAGGTGCCCGATGGCAAAACATAGGGAAAAAGGGCAGAGAGGAAGTGCAAGAGCTGCAGAGCATATTTTAGGAGACTGGAGTTGATGCAGTCTGGTCCAATTGCAAATTTAGAGTGGAGGGTTGCCAGAAACTTCACCTTTCAGGTGCAAAAGACAATCTTAGAGCAGTTGGGTACAACTGGATGGGGTGGGTATAAGACTTGGAAGTAAACAGAATTGAGGAATTTGGCTGGCAAGAAGACTTGGCTGCAGTGCCATTGAAAGTGAAGTGAGGGAAGGGATGGAGGAACAGCATACACCAGAGACAGACTTGACAAGGTAGCACCAGGTCTTTGGAGGAGACAACATGATCAACAGTTCAACCTTGAGGTTGGCCTGATGTTATCTGGCTCTCCTGAGAGCCAACTCTGTAAAGCTGCAGATGAAGGCAGCAAAGGAAAGACGGAATACCAGAAGATACCGATTCGACAGTGAGTTGGGTATCCTCCATCATCAGTCTTTCTTTGGCTGCCTTTGTAGAAGAAAGCAAACTTAATGCAGAAATCCTGAGTAAATAAAGATAGATTACTCTTACATCTCAGAATTAGTCCATGAGCCAGTAGGGTTGGTCGGTAACATCTGGGGGGAATAATTCTCAGTGATTTTTAGCAAGGTATACAACCCTAGAGTTAGAAAATGTGATAGCATTACATCGGTGGTAGCTTTTGTGTGTTATCACCCTGTTTCTATGCCTACCCTTAAATAAGCTTTTGTGCAAAATGGCAAGTACAAGGTAAGACATCCTACTTCAACTTAACATTTTAATTTTATCAGTCAAACACTAACATTGAAATTTCTCACTTTTTGCTAGGATCATTTGCTTCTCAACAAAAAGTGCTAAACATGCCTAGGTTGAAAGTGACACATATCAGTGTCTATTTCCTGTGTGAGAAATTATACCGCCTTTAGAAAAGTATTTGTCTATCATTTACTGTGGAGAGTACATAAAAGTTCTGGAACAAGATAATTACGTGGGTGTTTAGCAAATTTATTAAGAAATCCAAAAATCTAAATTTCTTTTTTGTATGTTGTATATCAAGATCAGTATAGCAGACAATGTTACCCCACCCCCCAAATGAAAAAATACCTAGTTTGTACGGATTTATGTAGTTTGGTCAATGTCATGATATTTTCCCTGTTGTGATTGAAGGATACTTTCCAAGAATCAAACAAAGGTAAATGACAGCATGTTCATGAACAAGATTAATGTTTTCTGTAATTTCTCAAAAAATACAGAATTTCAGGATTTAGATACTCAATAATGCACATATGAAGGTATCAAACACAATATAAACCAATGACAGGAGCAAGATGGTTAATCATGTGCAATCTGATGAACGAGTCAAAGGTGAAAATGAAACACAATCTTCTGTTATAGGGCATAAAATTACAGAATAGAAAGACAAATGTGGTGTTCTATACTAACAAGGCCATTACCTAGGCCCAATGTGTTTCTATAAAATTATGATCCAAAGACGGGTCCTTTATAGTTTTCAAAGACATCTCTGATCATATGCACCGATTGTAAGTGATATAAAATGTTCAAGATGAACTTAAAAATCACAAGTCTGAAGACGACGATGGTTCACGAGCGGTATTTGACGATGTAGACCGTTTCAGAAGTCAAGGATGAGACAATGTGATAATGTTTGACCAAGTTATAAAAATGATCAACATGATGTGGTACGAGTGACAGGTTATTAGCTGCAAAATGTCGAAAACCCGGTTTCGTTCAACAACTTCCAAAATTTGACCTTTGCATAACCTTTAAAGGTCACAAAACAATGTGTGGGACATTAAAATAAGGAAACAGGATATGTGCTATAGCTTATTGGAGTTAGTTCGTCGAAGGTCGAAAACCCGGTTCGATTCCCACAACTTTGAAATTTTGACCTTTGTGAACTTTAAAGGTCAAAGGTCAAGGATTATGACCTTTGGTGCAAAACTTCCTCTGGAACATTCCAGGAACAATAAACGTCATAAGGCTCTATGGCATTTCGCACTCCTCGGATTATCCATACTTTGATGAAATCAGCGTAAAACAAAACTTGAAGGGGGCACCACGGGCAAGGTGTTCGAGATAGAGCAAAATGGTTTCAAGACTTTAGGTGGGGAATGACCTCAAGATTATGCATAAAAAATTGTCATCCTAGCTCTCAAAGTTTGGGCGGTCATATGATTTTTATGTCAAAATTCGCAATTTTCTAAGTTCGTGACCTTGTGAGAAAAATGAAAAATGAGCTCCGTGGGCTATGCAGGTGCCATTGGGCTAACCAAATACCAAAACCCCTGCCAGATTCGACAAACCCCCTAGGAGAAGATGCAAATTGAAATCGGCTACCGCCTAAAAACACAATTCGCAATTTTCTAAGTTCATACTGGACCTTGTGACGAAAATGAAAAATCGAGCTCCGTGGGCTATGCAGTGCCATTGGGCTAACCAAATACCGAAACCCTGCCAGATTCGACAAACCTCTCGGAGAAGATAAATTTTTATGTCAAAATTCGCAATTTTCTAAGTTCGTGACCTTGTGACCTTGACCTTGGGACGAAAATGAAAAATCGAGCTCCGTGGGGCTATGCAGGTGCCATTGGGCTAACCAAATACCGAAATCCCTGTCAGATTCGACAAAACCCCTAGAAGATGCAAATTGACATCGGCTACCCCCTAAAAACACGTTTTTTTGGGCGTGGCTCCGCCTATAATGGGCGCACCACGCCCATTCTCAGGAAAACAGAACTAGATCATGATATAAACCTCCCACCAAAATTTTATCAGGATCGGATCAAAACCCACGGAGCTATGCTCGGGACAGACAGACAGACAGACAGACAGACACACAACAATAACGAATATAGTGGTCAACTTTATTTTTTTCGTGAAAATATTTTTTCGTGAACCAATAATCATTATCCAGTTCTTCAATATCATCAACTGGTCGTAGTTCACGAACTGGTCATCATTTGCGTTACAGGGTCAAAATATTCAATTTTTCATGTTGATAGACATCACCAAGCTACAAATGCACTTGTGTGAAAAAAATTAAGCAAAAACCACTATTATAACGGCGAATATGTTTTTAATTATGAAACTTGAAAACATTTTCACGTTTATCTCAAATTCACCCTTTGAGTAAATTGGATGTGGATCAGTTATCCTTTGGCCATTTTGGACAATTCAAGTGCCAAATTAATCCTGAAAATCTGCTAGATACACAACTATGTGAAGATATTTACTAGATCTCTTTTAGGAGTTTGTACATATTGGTCAGGGTTTGCTGAATAATAACGAGTTGAATAATCAATTTTGCATCATGCAACAGCAAGTCCCAAGTGTTACTCACCTAAAAAATAACAAAATAGATTAGATTAAAGCTTATTGATTGAAATAAATTCAGTTTATTCCAAATTTGACTCACCACATCCGCCGCCTCCGCCACATCCGCCACCTCCGCCTGTTTACTCCACCCCTGACTTGTATCACTTATTTGCCTGTTACACAAAAACTATTGCATATTTTTTATTTCTGTTTTTTCCACATTAAACTAGACAAAATTACCTTTCTTCTCATACTAAGATATCTAGATATCTGTGGTTTTTCTGGTCTGTAGTCAAAGTGGAAAGTGGATGTTTTGAAAAACATGTAACAACTCCGCCTTTTTAGGGTGACCAGTTCATGAACTAAGAGCAACTAAACTTCCCCCATCGTCTGACTTAAAGATGGTTGCCTGGTTCTCACAGTCTGGCAGTCTGCACGTATCAGTGCATTTCAGTCCGGTTGACAAACACACAAATTTTGGAAGTGAACACTTCCTTTTATAATTGCAAGCCAATAGATCAAGGACCACCTCAGGTGCTGGCTGATCATCCATCCAGTGCACCACCAACTGTTAAACTCCTTCTTCCTTCTACATCTTCCATCCTCGGGCAACAGGACTTTGTACTTTCGGGTCCTGTTTAAGACATAGTCTCCATATTGCAGCCTGGTAGTTGGCTCTTTGTGCATGTTTCACCAAGCAGTCCCTGCATGGTGGAAGCTGGTGGCTCTCTATCGCACCTTTATTCGCACAGAATAGGTCGTACCTGAGATCATCGACCTTAGTGGATGATGCCTTTGGTGCAAAGAGGCAAGTAAATGCTGTAATTTGTCCATCAATTCTCGGGAGAGGTCCCATATATGACCCAACTCTAGGAATGTGTCCTGGGTTTCCCTGTTGCTGGTCAAGAGTTTCAAGGCACTAGTCTTCCCTTTGCCTGCAAATGCACTGACAGTGTCGCATCCTGTATATGCATGCATCCCAATGAGAGTCCGACAGACATTTATGCCAACAGTGGCAGCAACCTTCATGATGTCAATAAGCCTTGTCCGGGTTCTAGTTCCACATTTATGGAACAGTGGGACTCCAATCTTGTCATGAAATTGTCTTCTTCTGTCTTACGCCGGTTTCAGAAAAGTATATTTTGGGATGGGGTTACTAAACGGCTAATAACACACAAAAGGCTACCACCAATGCAATGCTATCACATAGTTTCTGACTGTAGAGATGCCAAAAATTGCGATGAGCATTATTCCCCTCGGATGGTACCGGTGGCCAAAAATTACTGGGTCTGGCTCACGGCCTAAATGCATTGGAGTACAGGTGGAATGATTTGTGGAGATTACAAAACTGTTACAGCTTGCAGACAAAAATGCTTGTTGCAGGCTTTGTGGGATGACATGAGATGGCCTTCACTTCGATTTTCCTTCCATAGAGAGGCAGGTTGTTTGAGGAATCTGCCTCCCCACATGATTGTATGTACCAGGGGGTGATAGTGTTACGAATCTGGCAGCCATGAGCACTCAACATTCAGGTCCTTATAGAACAGTTATATCGGTAAGTATGTGTTTCTAGGTGGGGTCCCGTCCTATGTTTAATGGGGAATAATTGTATGTGCGCTGTGAATTATTTTATAGTTAGGATTTTTACATCACCAACAACAACAACCCTCTGCTCGCGGCATTGTCCGCGCTCTTTAAGCGCTCGCCGGCGTGTGCGGAATTCCATGCCCAGGCGGTGTGGATTTCACACTAAATATGGTCACAAAGCGTTTCGCTCTGGCTTGGCCCCAAATATGGGCACGGAGCGCTTCGTTCTGGTTTCGCGCCAAATAAAGGTACGAGTCATTTTCCGCCCAATGGGCGACGCGCGGACCAGAACCGGGCGGTCCTTTCCAAGAAGGCGGAGCCGCGACAGCCGTCCAACCAATGGGAGCAGGCGACGGGGAGCGGTCCCGCCCCAAAGGACGATGGGAAAAGGCTTTGATGGTTGCGTCCTGTCTAATCGAGCACGCTTCTGTCTGGGTCTGCGGCTGATTGCATCCCACGCATCCGAGGCGTCTCGTCTAGCGCATTACAACAAGCGGTCGACCACCTCATCACGGAGAGATCACCTCGTCTCGCCTCCTCTGGGTTCGGCTGCCCTGGTCCGTTCTTTGGCAACTGGTGCTACGGGAAGGTGCGGTCGTCCAGCCACGCAAACGCGGCCAGGTAGCTAGGACGTTCTCTTCCCTCAGCTCGTCTTCCCTCCCGAGCTGAAGGGGCAATAAAAACCTCGAGGTCCATCTCTTTCTGGGGTAATTGTGTGTGCGTGTATGTGTCTGTGGGCCCTGTCTCTAAGTAGTATTGTTTAAGGAATTGCATGTACATTTGATTCCCTTCTTTATTCGGATAACTCTGCCCTTACGTGCTCCCCTCATCCCCCCGATTATTGTAAATAAATTCCCCTATTGTTGAATGTCCCAGCTCGTTCCCTGTCATTTCTTTTATTGGTTTAGCACGGTGCGTGTTGAGAAATAGCGAAGCAGTAAATTGTTCATTTGGACCGACAGGCCTCGGTAACCATCCGCTCGGGTTACACACGGTTCGGGCACGGTAATGGTTCGTCCCGCTCGAGGCCTGTCGAGGGTGTGAATTCCCCGGTAGCTTTGCCGTGTGGGTACTTAGGTATAGTGAAGTTTGGCAATTAGCCCTACCCCACGCAGTCGAATTATTGGCGATTCATGGTCCTGTAAGAGGCCCGTGCCTTTCGGACTTATCCAAGGGTCACGACCTAAATTCCGGTGTGTTCGATGGAGCAGACTCTACTGCTCCCCCAAGCGGTCGTGCTCGCCAATGACACCCGGCACCACAATAGAACTGGTATGATGGCTCTAGAGGAGATGGGATGGAATAAATCCATGCATGAGAGAAAAAGACTTTTGTGGACCAATTCCACTTCAGCATCAATACGGGGGCTGGCAGAAATAGACGACCAATCTTGAAGTGAGAAGGCAACTTGCAATCCCCGTCAGCAAGTTTGAATGAACCGCGAGACTCTGCAGCACCAAAAATATTATTACGGTTCTCGGAACCGCATGCATACAACAGATAGGTGTCCCAAGGCAGTTATTCCATTATTATACATGTAGATAGTCCCCTTACTTTTGTTTAGTGGGACAACAAGGGAGTGCGTTGCGATGATGTAATAGCTAGGGTTGCTTCAATCATTTTTTCCTCATTTCATCCCTACTCTTCTTCTTTTCTGATTATTCCTGAGGTAAATCAGTCAAGTGCGCCTTCGTTGTAAGGTGGGGCCTCGTGGAGGTCAGCGCGTGCGGCGCCACGGTGAGGGATTTGCTGCACAGAGATCCTCGTTCCCGGGCGAGCCCTAAACCCAGCGTGTGCGGCGAGTCATGTGCTTTGCAGTGCGTGGTTGTAGACTCGAGCTTCCGATGGTCTGGGGAGGATTGTCGGTTGCATTAAAAAGGCATGCGAATAAATACCTCTAAAGAGGCTACAGGAATGGTGTTTTTCACGGCACGGGAAACACGGGCAGCACGACGCCCATGCTGCACGAAGCGTGTACGGAGGCCAATATCCGACACATATTCGTGTTCATGCCCAATTCCAGGTTCTAAACTCACTCTTCATCAGGTTTTCTGTGTGTGTGCGTATGTGCGTGTCCTGGCACCTGTCTGCCCAAGTAAGACCGCAGAAGATCATTATTGTTATTAATTTCACGTTAAGTCTGCTCTGTGTCCCCTTTTGTAAGTTCATTGTAAATAAATCATTATTAGGGATGTTCCCTGCTCATTTTTGTCTTTTCTTCCATTGATCCAGCATGGTCTGAATCCTAGCTTAGCCGGGACTTTATTCCCAACGATCCGTTCCTTTTAGCTGGTACGCCCTTGGCAGTGTCGCTCGGCTGCATCCAATCCGGTCCGCTAGAGTGATCCGGTTCAGACAAGGCCTACCGAGGGCGTGTTCCCCGGTAATTAAACCACGTGATTAATTAGGTAACCCGATTAACCCATAGACGGGAGGACCCTAGGTCACGCGGTTGAGTTATTGGCGTCCACGGTCGGTTAAGCGACCCACCGCGTCACGGAATTATCCGTGTGCGACGGCCTACAATTCCAGGGAGTCTGGTGGGAACCGACATAGCTTCCTCCACCGAGTGGTCTTCTCACCCGACCCCTAACAATATGATGACCTTCACAAGAGCATGATCAGATGAACCAATTAGAGCAGTGGAGGAACAAGAGATGTTAGATAGCTGGTCCTTACGGAAATAATCTGTTACTGAACTGGTGACATCCTCTAATGGATATACAAATTGTGCATTCGAGAAAAAACACGATTCAAGACATCTCCTCGATTGCATGCTAGCATGTGGATTTCCTTGCAAAAGCACTAATATTCTGATTCAATAATCACTTGTCCCAGTACAAAACAATAATTGGCGACAAGGATTGTTTGTTAGGGAACCCGTGACATGAGACAAGGAAACTGTTCAAATAGGTGGGCATTTTTGATGAGAAATCAGAAATCCAGTGACTTCACAGATCGTTGCAACGCATTCATGGTGGCCAACACGTTCTAAAATGACAGGAAGACAAATTTATTCCTGGCTATTGTTGTGGGGCAGACACTTTCAAAAAGTTTATAACATTGCAAGGCTCCCCACACAGTTGCACTGAAGGAGAATTATACTCCAAAACCCACAGTAATGGCAGCGTTTTAAATTTTGGACTGCCAGCTAGGGTGAGCGGAAGGGAGTATGCATCATATTTCAAAACGAGATTCGATGTGCTGCGAATGTTTTAGCCTACAAATTGACGAGAACAGATTAATACGATAGCTCAGTTGTGCACTTTCAAATGCAGTGCAAACGATATGCTGGCAGAACGTGGTGAAGATATTTATCAAGCTCTGAATTATTTCCAGGGAATTGGTGTCTCGACAACGCTAGGAAAGAAGATTGGCTCGATTATTGTGCGCAAAAACAGCCGTGACTTCCCCCATTCTCTCAGCTATCACTGCATCTGCAAACTTGGTGTGCAATAATACTAAAAAATTTCAGCATGTCATCGATGTGGTTGTGAAAGTTGTCAGCTTGATCCAGGCCAGGTCACTGCAACACAGATCATTCAAGACACTTAGCTCAACTTTATGTGCAGTACTGTGACTATTTTGCATTCTGAAGTGCAAGGGAAAAAATGTTGGAACATTTCCAGAAGAAAAAAAAAACGTTTTTGGGAGAAAGTAAACAGTAACAGGAGCTCAGCGGTGGCTCAGCAATTTGGCATTTCTTACTGATGACACTTCTAAAGTGAACAGCATGAATCTCGAATGTCAAAAGAAGAACCAGAATGAGACCACTGATTGGATCAGCGACTGCATTTAGAACAAAGCTGAATTTGTGGAATGAACAAACGAAGGGAGTTTTCACAAAATTTCCAGGATGGGCCTAGAGAAGCAGCAGGAAGAAAATGCACCCTGCACCATATTCTGAACAAGTTGAATTTTTTTTTGCAGAAAACTGAAAGACTATTTGACAACTTCAAGCACCGTTCGAGCCCATTGCCATTTTCCTTCAGAATCCTTTCACTGGCACCGATACCAGTGATGTCGCACCCAATTTCACAAACTTGGTGAAACGTGACAATGCAGACCAAGAGATGGTAACAATCACTCTTCAGAATGATTTGGAACGGAAATCTCAATCTGACAGAGTTTTGGACACTTGTGGAGAAACAGAAGGAATTCCTTTTGAAAGGACTGTATCTTGTGCCACGAATGCTTTTTAAAATCCGCTGATTTATGCGAGGTAGAGTTTGCTGCAACAAAATACGGACCTGAAGTCAAAGTACAGGTCACGTTTGACTGTTAATCACCTCAATTCCTGAGTCAGCCATCACAGGAGACCATGTACTTCAATCTCAGATATGTGATTCAAGATATCACATGACATGTAGGTATTCAATAAAACTTTCATTTAAAATAAGTCTGTTTTCCCAAAGTAGCATCTTATTCTCTTGTCTAGATCATTTACCTAACAATGATAGCTTTACATTGCCGGTTTTTCCAAGTATTTGCACTACCTGTTGATTGATACACGTGTTTTTTGCAGTGGCATGCCATGCTGATGGACAAGACAAGCACTCAAGGAATTTCCACATGTCCGCCCGTTAAAGTTCAGCATAGCCTTGTAATCTCCAAGTTAAAAAAAGAACAACTAAAGTACATCCAAAAGCAATGCGGGTTTGAATGGAAAGTTGTTTTTAATGAAAACTAGTGCAGGCCCATAGGTGCGTGCCAGTATGTTCAGCTTCGTTCCTTCGCTCTCGTAAAGGACGACTGGATTGGGGCATTGTTTCAATTAGATCGGACCAACCAATATCATAAATGGCCATAACTTGGGAAACACCTGGGAAACATACTCAGGGCCCCAGCTCAATTGTGACGTCATATCAAACGAAGAAAGAAGAAGAAGAATTGGTAGCCCCCTCTCTCTTCACCCCTCTCTCTGTAAATGTATTCACAAAATGTCTACCAAGCACAACAATTAAACCTTGGGAAACAGCTCCTTCCCTTGGGAAAATTCAAACTGGGATTAATTAATAATATGAACAATTAATTCAAACCTTGGGAAAAAACAGCTTTCAAACCTTGGGAAACACTTGGAAACCTGAAAAACGATATCAAACCTTGAAAAGGACATACTCAGGTCCCGCGTCGATTGTGACGTCATACCAAACGAAGAAGAAGAATTGTGACGTCAATCGTGCAAAAATAAATAAATAAAACAAGCAGTCATAGACTGGTACTTACGAAATCGTCAACTTGACCTCTGACCTTGTCTAATAAAGCTGTCTCTAGAGAAGGTAGCGACGCAAACCAGAGGTTTCTACGATGATTCTGTACCAAACCATCAAAAATCGAATGTTTGACCTCACTGTGACCTTGACCTTGACCTTTGACCAAAATCTGAACAGCACAGCCATCACCCTCCTGAATCACGTGGTGTAATTTGCATTGGTAGCTTCTTCCGTTCGAGTTATCGTGCCTACAAACAAACACACACACACACACACACGACGGAAGTTATCAAGATTTCGTAAGTAATAAATAAACATTAATTGTGACGTCATTCGTGACATCAATAGCACCGTGTCTTGTCATTGGTTGACAGATAAATGGCCGTAACTTGGAACCGCTTGTCCCATTAATATCAAACCTTGAAAAGGCACATACTCAGGTCCCCAGCGTCGATTGTGACGTCATACCAATGAAGAAGAAGAATTGACTCAATTGTGCAAAAAAAAACAAAAAAAACAAGCAGTCATAGACTGGTACTTACGAAATCGTCAACTTGACCTGACCTTGTCAAATAAAAGCTGTCTCTAGAGAGGGTAGCGACGCAAACCAGAAGTTTCTACGATGATTCTGTACCAAACCATCAAAATCGAATGTTTAACCTCACTGTGACCTTGACCTTTGACCGGATTTGGACCC
>CM068953.1:37864960-37883918 GCA_035128595.1 Eptatretus atami | reverse complement strand
GACCACCGACCAGCCTGCAGTGACAGAGTGAGAGTGAGAGGCCCAAAGACGCAGCCTCATCGCGGGAGATGCCAATTATCCGAAATGCCTTGGTTTCCACAGTGTGAAGCCGAGAAAGGTGAAGAGGCAGGAGCAGGCCAGCCCAAGGCGGGAAGCAGTATCCATCAGGCTGCGGACGAAACTTTGTAGTGGTCAGGAGCTCAGGTGGGCCGAGGAAGGACTTTGCACGACGGAGGATTCCCAGTCGGCGACTGGCTTTGGAGGCAAGGTTTGAAATGTGGCATTTCGGCCAGGAAAGTCATGGCAGATAGTGAGACCCAAGCTTGAAGGAAAGGACTTCTTCCAAGGATTGTTGAGAAAGTGATGTGGGGGGGGGGGGGTTCTAAAGGTCTTTCTGGAGAGACATGGTGAGTGTGAGATTTGTCAGGATTGAAGACCATGTTCCATGTTTGGCCCAGTTTGTGATTTTACCCAGATCTGCAGGAGCGAAAAAGCTGCTGCTTGCCGGTCTGAGGGATGACAGATGGTAGGGCAGAGGGTGGAGTCATCAGCAGAAAGATAAAGAGGATTTTCCAGAGAGTGAGAGATTATTGATGAAAACCAGAAAAAGAACAGGGCCCAGAACGCTCCTTGAGGAATCTAGCCTGACAGGAAGAGGGATGAAGAGAACTCGTTTAGGGCCACACGTTGACTGGCAAGAGAGGAAGTAAGTTGGAGCATGAGTGGAGATGTGGCCTTGATACCATGGAAGAGAGTTTGGTGAGCAGGGCAGGGTGCAGACTGTGTCAAAAGCACAGCGACTATATCGGTTCTCTGATTTCATTTCTGGCATTGACCGAGCACTCCATCCATTGTTGGGAGAGCCTCCATCCACTTTTGCGGCATGAGACAATCATGGGCAAAAGTTGCAGTGATGATCATCAGGTCACCCCTGTTTCATAGTAAGATATTCCTTTTATCAATATGTAGGTGCAAAAGACTTCGGAAAAGTGAAAGCATTTTACTGACAACCAATTGACTATGCATACAAAATTTAATTTATTAAGTAGGCCAGAAGCCAATTAGTAATGGAACTAACAATGATATAATTATTTTTTCTTCCACCACTGCTTGAGGAAGTGGCGCCTGGACAGGAAGAGGGGATGGAGAACTCCATTTATGGGGCCGCACACGTTGGCTGCGACAGGAGAGGAAGTCTGTGAGTCATAGAGTGGAGATTTGGCTTTGGACAGCGCATAGAGAGAGTTTGTGAGGCCAGGGGCAGGGTGCCAGACAGTGTCAAAGCATGGCGATTCTGCTAGGGAGATGGCTGCTCATTTCATGTCTGGAATTGAGTACCTCCATCCATTGTTGGGAGAGGCAGAAGCAGCATATCCAGGGTTGATGTGAGCCTGGTCTGAAACGTCAAATTGATGATCCCGAAAAAATTCAAGCCCATTTGGAAAGGGAAAGAGGGAAGGATTTAATGTCTGAAGCGATGATGGATTCCATTGGCGATGATGATTGGCAGAAGGCCGATTGGCCTGTGGTTGCAGGGATCTGTTTTTGCAGGGTAGTAATGTTTGCCGATTTCCAAGCAGATGGCAGATGACAGGGTGAATAGAACAGAGAGAGGGTGAGCAAGAGCAGAAGAGCAGGTGTGTGTTGCCGAATGGACCGGTTGCAAAATCTGAGTTGAGGTTTGACAGCAAGCTCTCCACCTCGTCAGGAGAAACGGACACAGAGTCCAGGGACAGTTTGGGTACGATTGGATAGAGAAAGCGATGGGTTTTGGACACAAGATTTAGCTGCAAACACCGAGTTTAGGCATTCAGCCTTTTCATGTGCGGTCTCAGCAGTGCAGCCATTTGAGGTAAGGGAAGGGATGGAGGGGGAACATACACCAGTTTTGTCCGAATCCATCCAAAACTTTTTGATATATCCTGATCACAGACAGACGTGAAAACCTCTGTCCACCTTTGGTGGCAGAGGTAATTATAGTATCCAGATCTTCACCGAAATCAAATCAATTCATTCAAGTTTCATCCGAATCTGTTCATAACTGAGATATCGTTTTCTGGTCCCATCTTTCAATGGTGAAGAATCGCTTTGAAAAATTCTAGCATCCGGATCTTAACCAAAATCGAATTAATTTGGCCTCAACACACACCTGACCTGTCCATACCTCTGAGATGTCCTGCTCACAAAGACAAAGACACAAAGGTCAAAAAAACAGCATCCTTCCACCTTCAGTGGTGGAGGTAACAAGCAGATTTTAACAATGGGAAATGAAGAGTCTATGTCTACTGATATAAATCACTGACATCTATAGATGTTGCAAGTGTTAGGGCATTTGTTCAAATAACTCAGGCATGGCAGGAGAGCGATTATCCAGGAGCCTGTTTGACATTGTGGAATACAGATGTGTGTCATATTGAGTGATCGACCATCTGACTTGGTTACTTACATGAGGTAAGATATCTAGTATATAGTAACATTTAAACCAACTAGCCAAATTGAGTGAAACAAGTAGCAATCTGTATTTTGCATTCTTCAATTTGAACCTGGTAGATTATCCCTTAAGCCCATAGGCAGGGAAGGATCTCAGTACATTTCCTTACCTTTTGCTGCTAATTTTACATTTGTGCAAGTGTCGAGTGTACAAAGAAATATTACAGGTTCGTGACATTGCTCGTACACATAGGTTTCTTTCAAAACAATCAATACCTCTTTTGCTCGTGGGAAATGAAAACTTCCAATGCTGTTAGATTGGGAATGTTCAAGACTGGGAGTGCACCCATTTTTGGATTATGGACACAGCAGGATTAAAAACAAAAACTGTCAAAGGGCAGAGGACCTCCTTGTGAGCCAAAGGCCATCCATATCTGGTGCCCAACTGTCTGCAGATGTCCTCCTGCACTTTCCAGTAGATTGGGGGCAGGATTTGCACTCTGGCCACTGTAAAACACTTCATTCCACAAAACACAAAGAAAACTGAAAATCCACTCAGCTCACCAGATGGGATTGGGACAAAACCTGAGAGACCCCCCAACGATACGAGGAAAACCACTGGTAACCTTCCTGGGTTGGATTGCGGTGGTGTGTAGTTGGGGGTGGGGGGGTGCTGAGTGTCGTTGACCAGAAGGCCGTTTCTCGGGTTACCTGAGGCTGTCCCTTCAGGTGGGTGCCTGGAATGTCCCACCCCAAAGAGAGGATAATCACCCGTCTCTGCTCATCATCTGATCTCCAGTATTTGAACATTGGTATTGCAGCATTCTCAGAGGTTGAGAGACCAGATTGTGGTATAGCAAAGGAAACTGACGATGTGCTCATTGATTAGTGCTGGATGATGAATCAGAACTGCAGGGTCTACCAGAGTGCTCAGTTCCTCAATAACAACAGGCTTGTTGTAGCAACTCTAAAGTTGCAGCTTAAATCCAGGAGAATGGTACCATCCCAGCCAAGACTGGATGTTGGCAAGCTCAAGGATGAGAGGTAGCTGAAGAGTTTGCGAACAAGCTGAATGGGGATGCTGGGGAGGGGGGAGGGGGTCTGGATGTTTCAGGGAATCCTGAAGGAGTTGTGGAGTGCCTCCAAGACTACCATCCTTGATGTTGCCGGTAGAGGTCTTGGAACTCGCGATCAGGTGAAGAACTTTGTCTCCCAAGGGACAATGGATGCCATTGACCAGTCACAGGGCCAGGCTTAATGGCAAAGCTAAGCTGTTCAGGGAGTTGATGCGTTAAACTATACGTGTGCAGAGGGCGGGCAACGAGGCCTGTGTGCGCGGAATCTGTGAGAAGGTAGAGTATCACCTGTGGTCAAGTGATTCAAGTCCTGCTTACAGAGGACTTCGTGCATTGCATTCCTCCAAGCCAGTCCCTCGGTGTGCTGCAGTTAGAGCAGATTGCGGTGGGCTATTGACAGAGGCCGAAGTGAAGGCCCACTTGGCCAGTTACTTTGAGAGACCGTACCAGGCTAAACCACAAGCTGTCGAGTTGGATGTCAGGGGTGCAACTATCCCAATTGCTGACCGTCCAATAAACAGTGAACCACAACCTTCATTTGTGGAAACAAGCTGCAGTGAACCAACTGAAAAAAGGGGTAAAGCTCCAGGGATCTGTGGCATCCACACTGAACTTCAAGGCTGGTGGAAATGCTGTCCTCATGTTGCTGACTGGGAGATGTCATGTTGTTGCTGAATGCTGTCCTCTGGAACACAGGCATCACCCCCACTGACTGGGAGAGATGCCTTCTTGTCCCTCTGGAAAGGGGAGGGTGATCACCAGGACTGCAACAGCTACAGAGTGGTGACGCTGCTTTCAGTGCAAAGCAAGGTCTTTGCTCAGATAATTATTGATAGGGTTCACCACTATCTGCTTGAGCACCAGTGCCCAGAGCAGTCGGGCTTTCCACCAAAGAGGTTAACGAATGACCGTATTCTTGCTCTTCGGGTCCTCACCGAACGCAGATGAGCGTTTCGGCAGGGGCTGCTCACGGCCTATGTTTATCTCCACAGTGTTTGATTCAGTGAATCAGGATGCCCTCGAAGATTTTGTCTTCGTGGGGTGCCACCAAAACTGCTCAATGTGATTTCTGAACTATACTCTGGTACCGACAGTGTTGTGAGGTGTGGTGGTTCCATCTCCAACTTATTTCCAGCTTTCACTGGAGTTTGTCATGGGTGGTGTCCTGCCCCCCCCCACCCCACACCCCACACTTCAGCACTTGTATTGACTGGATTCTGGAGAGGATGTCAGAGATCAAGCTCATTTGAAAATGTCAGGATCCCCAACCTTCATTTCGCAGATGATGCAGTCATCTTTACAGAGATGCTTGGATATCCTTATGGGGGCCCTCGAGGCGCTGAAAGAGGTCGGAGCCACCAGGATTAAGAGTTTCCTGGGTCAAAACTAAGATCCAGGCTTTCATTGACATCTTGGATGCTGCCGTCTTGTCTGTACACAATTGTGGCAAGGATGTTGAGGTCACAGATTCACTTACCTTGGCAGTAGTATTCACATCTCCACATGTGAGCCAGAGGTCACTTGACGTCTGGGTTGGGCCTGGAAAGTCGAGGCTTCACTGGATAATGGGGTGTGGCGCTGTCAGTACCTGTGCAGCAGGACGGAAGTCTGAATGCAAGTGATTGGTGCTTCCAGTGTTGCTCTACAGATGCGAGACTTGGACTCTGACCAAGGATCTGAGACGGAGACTTAATTCCTTTGGTACCAGGTTGCAGTGAACAAATTGAAAAGGGTTAAAGCTCCTGGGATCTGTGGCATCCATACTGAACTTCAAGGATGGTGGAAATACTGTCCTCACGTTGCTGCATGCAGTTTGTCCTCTGGAACATAGGCATCACCCCAACTGACATCACATTCTCTTCAGAGAATCCTTGGCCATCGTTGGTCGGACTGTGTCCAACGAGTGGTTTCTGAGAGACTCAAAAGAGATTTGTTACCTGTATAGTCCATGAGCGTTAGCTGCATTGACATGTGGCTCATCATCCTGCTCACCAGATTCTCAGTGAGGGAGTCTAGTGAGTGGAAGCCAACATATGTTCCTCATTGTTGCAGCAGGTTTTTTGGCATCTCAAGAAGATGGGGATAGGCCAGGAATCGACCTGGGGGACGGCCAGACGGAGGCCCCTGGAGTTCCGGCAAAAAGTGGACGCAGTGACTCGCTGCATGCTCCCATGTCCGACCTGACCTAATGCAGCAGATAGTTTTACACAATATCCAATTTGGTTTTGCAGCCCACAATGAAAATAAATTGGCAGCTTTTTTCAAGCCTGTCATCAGTGCAGCCCAACACCAATAGATATAACCAACAATGCAAAAGGTGGAGAGATCAATGTGGTGGAAGAAATATCCAGCAATTCTGGTTCTACAGAGAAATTCAGCCCCAGAAACACGTTTGACAAGGTCGTGATCAACCCTCCAGTCAAGAACTCTCAAATCGTCTGAGTCCAGAAAATGCTTAAGACTACAACCAAATTGACCCAGCAATTTCCCTGGCCACATAAATTCCAGTGACCAACAATATAAAATACCTTCCAAATTGGTGCAGTACTTATCCCGAGTTGAAATATCCTGCCGATATAGCTGCCTTTTCCTTTTTGTCTCCATTGTTGACAAGTCAAGAGATTCAGGGCTGTACGAAGACACCTAAATCACAAAATGGGTTCTTAAACTGGCAAAAAGGCTGTTGAAAGTTTCAAAAAGCATGAATGTAATGCAGCTCAATACAATTATCAGTTCCAAGTCGAGAAAGAAGGTACAAATGTTAGACAAACTTATTTCTCATCAAGAAGAGAACATTGGCAAGTCAATGTTTGTTGCAGATATTTTCAACCATCCGGTTTTTAGTGTGCCATGGACTACCGTGATGTGTGCATGACGCTGACAAGTCAAACCTTAACCAGTTATTCAAATTGCATGCTGAAGATTCACAGCATCTACACAGTGATGCAATGGTTCGAGTATCCACTCCAAGTCTGGAACGCCAGTGGCTCGAACCCCGGCCAAGTCATACATACCAAAGACTATAAAATGGTATGTGCCACTTCCTTGCTTTACATCAGCATTTAAAAGTACAAGAGCATGGACAATCCCCAGAGGTTGGTATTCATGAAGAGGAAACCCCACTGAGTGCAGAGAGATAAAGAAGGAACCATTTGTTCTGGCATCACCGAGACCCAGATTGCCCCAAGAAGTGACTGCACTTCCCCCCCCCCCACCCAACCCCAAGCTCAGTAGCTGTCTTATCTAACAAGCGTGGGTGTGTGTGTGTGTGTGTGTGTGTGTGTCAGCTCGCTCCACTACAAGCCTTTGAGGTGGTGCATAATTATAAAAAATAAATAAAAGATTGTGAAATTGGTTGAAATGCAAAACAGTTTGGCTTCATTGAAATACAGGACGAAATGGTGGAAGATGTCCCACACAGTATTGGAAGGCATCATGAAGTAGAAAAGACAGGTATTTGGACTAATGGCAGATTAAATGGCTGATATGAGCAAGATAGAACAGATTTCTGTGACTGCACAGTCAGTAACATGATTTAAGTGAGAGATTCTAAGAATCACATTTTTTCATGCTGTAGAAGAATACAAATATGTACAAGGCAATCAAAGCTAGATCCATGTGCATTAGACGGAGCCTGAATAACTGTCAGACAGACCTTTGATGGAGCCGCTACCTTCCAAGGATATACAAACGGAGTTGCTATCCATATTGAGCCACAGGCTGTACAAACAGACTGCTATATGCACTGTGTAAACTTAGCAGTTCAGGATGTCGTTTCGACCACACCGTTTATTCAAGACTCTCAATTTCATCCAGGAACTTGCAACCTTTCTCCGACTCTATGAAACAATGCAATCATCAAATCTGCTAGACTCGCAACAATGCCCCCATCACACATCCGCCCACTTTGTTCGACAAGATTCACGGTGGTTTTGGGCAATAGATGGCTTGTACGGGAAGCTGGATGTCCTTCCATAGGTTGAGGGTACCATTCAGGCTTCATCGGATGCCATAGCGGCCGAGCAGGTCAATGGAGTTTGCCGGTTAAGAGACTTCGATACATACTTGGGGATTGTGGCATCTTGACATCGGTTTGAGATAAGATAGACCAAGCAAAGCACATCAACATGATGTGTCAGTTGGAGAAGTGAGATCTTACATCTTTGCAGGATGACAAGCTCTTCAATCACCTTTACACTGAGGCACACTCGCTTCAAAGTAGATGGCAGCCGAACCAAACCTTCCTCGGCAGGTGTGAGCGCCCTGACAATTTCATGTCCGACAATCAACAGACACTTTGCGGATACAATCATCAAAGTTACTGCAAAGTCATTGTTGCCATCAATGGATTACAGCAGCACATAAGACAAGGCATCACTGGCAATTCATGTTATTGAGCCAGAATTGTTGGCTGGAATTGAGAAGTTTCAGATGAAGACTTGAAAACTTTAATCAGCTTTTATGGTGATGCCCTTTATTCCTTCAGACAAACATAACAGCACAATTGGTGAAATAAGAAAATGTCCATGACAAAAATAAATAAAATAAACAAGGATGTATCTGTGGGGGACATAGTTGAACACCTCAGCAATAGCAACTTCAAGAAAATGATCCCACAAGTAGTGAGGCTGCTGCAACTAGTCTGTTCATCTACTGCAACAGCTAAGAGGTCTTTCAGTCAGCCAAGGAGACAAAAAAAAATACCCCAGCACAATGGGGCAGGAGAAGCTGAACCATTTGGCACTCCTCCGAGTCCGTTATGAAAAGTTGGTTCCAAGAGGTTCTCAAAGCATTTAATGCAAAGAATGAATTGCGGCAAAAAGTTTTAAATACTTCAAGCACATCGGCAATAAGTCCAAGTTTAAAAAATAAAAATAAATAAATGAAAAGCCAACATGCATCATACACAAGGTTCAAACACACAAGTATCCATGTTTGAGACACTTGGATGTAAAACGTGCAACAAGACTTCACTACATAGTCATTTACATAATGAATTACAAAACACACAAAGCCATGTCGTGATTAGTTTCTGTAATGCACTCTGCATGATGTAGATTGTATAAACACTTGTTTATTGTGAGCCAGTCTATCTTACACGTATCGAGAGGCCTATTCTTAAAATTGCACTCAGCATGCAACAGGAGTAGGGTGAATATACTGATTCTGGCTCACTTTTCCCCATGTAAATGAATGGGGGATTTTCAAAGAGAGAGAGAAGACTCAGCGGCAACACGTATGAAAAGCAGAGATGCAAGTATTAGTGAAGAAGAAGAAATTACAACTCGTATTAATGTTAATAAAGAATTTGATGAAATATTTAAAGAAAAGGATTTATTTGAACACATCTACTTGGATTGATGAAGAAAAGGAAAATTTCCCTGTTTATCTTTACAATTCATTAAATGATATTTTCCAATAAATAAATGGATGCGAAAAGAAAGAGCAAGAAGATTTAAGGAACATCAAGAGTTGGTTTCAAAAGTTGGTGAAACAACAGGAAGACATAAAGAAGAAACGCAGACAAAAACTAACGGTGAAGAAGCATTTGAAAGAAACAGAAAGAAATTTTTTTAAACCACTTTTAAAACTTCCCAAGAAAAAATTATAGATGTTTCCACAGTTCCCACAATAAAATATACTCCTAGAAAACTCCAAATGGTTAAAAGATTTCAGTCAAATGACGGAGGAAGAATTAGAGCATATAGGAGAATTGAATATGATGATGAAGGATTATTTCAACAACTGGAAGAGATTAATCGACCCCTCTGATTATATTGTGAATGCTGTTCAAAACAATGAATATTCAGCGGATTCAAAACCAAAGCAGGGCTCATTCCAACAGAACAACCAGCAATATTTCATCTTGTTCAAGAAAAGGTATTGATATTTAATGATGAATTAAGGTTCTGAGTTCCTGCTCAACCTCCTGTCAAACTAACTCCGAGATTAATGTTTCTTTCTCACAAAAGATGGAAGACAAGGTTCAACTGTGAGGGATGAATCAAAGTATATTGATAAACCATTGGATATGAAAATAATGATGATGGAGTATATATTGATCTGCTGGACTCTCTTAATTATAGGGTTACTCTTTCTGGTAAAAGTAGGAAAAATGAGAAGGAGAAACACATTATTCAGGCTTAAGTATCCTTGGTTCAGGTGTTAGTTTTCTTCCAAATGACCATCACAATTAGTTAATAGACTGTTATTGTTGTTGGGCAGTAAGAAGGCTGGAAATAACAATTGTTTTAATGAAGGCATCAGCCATTTAGACCAGTTGATGAACATGAAAATAATTAATAAATATCAATATAAAGACATTTTATCTATATTAAATAAAGATGAGAAGCACAATCCTTAGTTTCAATTTCACAACAAGCGACCACACATCTTCATTCCCATACCCACTACAACTTGACATACAACAAAAGAATATGAGGCATCTTTATTGTCCATGGAAACTTATAATACCTATTTAATATAACTGTATAAAATGATGACAAGTTTAGTTATAATCCGGAAGTGGATACAAAACGATAACAGTCTCACCCGGAGCATATGAGATTTCTCAAATATCTTCCGAAATTGCTCGTCTTATGATAAGAACAGGGTGAATGAACCAAAAATATTGTATAGACATTCAAAAACATACTTCAAAATCAACGATTAAACTTAAAATAACTACAAGGTTGATTTCACAATTGATATTCATTTAGAGAGTTATTGGGTTTTCTCCTCAAAAAAGATTGAAACTAATGGGACGTTTTACAGTGATAATGTTCATTCAAATATCCTCAGGAATAAATTCGGTGTTAATTCACTGTGATTTGATAATGGTGCTTATAATGATGGAATAAAACAAATACAATATTTTCATTCAGCGCATACTCAACCCCAATTGGTTATAAATTCAATATGGAACCCAAAATTTGGTTTATCTCCCTGTGTCAGGAAAAACCATACACAGAGTAAATTTTAGGATAACCGACCAAGATAATCGTATGATTTCTTTTAATGGAGAAGTTATATCCATGAGAATTCACCTACGTGAAGTTTTCCAATAAATAAATACGATGGTTATTGTGAGGAAACACGAGTTGGGAAAATATAAAAATAATTAACAGGGATGGGATGTTCCTTTCCCCATAATACAAGGGGCGAAGTATGTATCTTGGTAGAGGATACTATAAACCTACGAGACAAAGGGGTGTCGGACATCAATTTAGAGGGAGATGGGATAATTGATACTCTAAGGGTATCGGTTCAACTATTCTTAAACATAAAGACCTAATTGGTTCAACTGCTTCTGCTGTGGGAATGTAGCAGGTGCTATAAAGAGTATAAAAGATGCCCAAAAGGAATCTCATAAATTACAAGCAATAAAAGAAATTAGAAAGGCAAAACTCAGTTGTCTCCCCAAGAAGCACGAGAAATAATTCGAATACTTGGATCAGGGTTTCAAAAGTTTTAACATCTTTTTCCTAAATAAATACAAGTATGGAAGCAATTGATAGTATCTATGTTTGGATGATACTATTATTATCTCAAACTCCACTAAAAAGAAGATTACTTCAAGGTAAATGCAATAACTGGAACAGACTGGAATGCAAATGGTACAAAAAGTTTGAAATAAATAATCAACAAACCTATTTGAATCTATTCGAAAGTTTCTGTGTAAATTTAAATTCACTAAGCCTGGGAATAACACAAACGCTACACTCGTAAATGATTTCTTTTCTGGAAAATGTTTGATGGTGTGCGTTTGTACATTGGAACACAAGAGTTGAAGCGGTTGATTATGTCTCTGCTGTATCTGAAATGATGAAATTTACACTCTATACATTCAGTGATAGAATGGGAAAGGGGTCTGTCGAAGGTTTTATTCCTGATATGTCAACGGGAACAACCACAGACCCTGGATAATACTCAAAGGAAAGGAGCGTATAATGATGACACAAAAGCAGTTAATAGTTTTGCTGTGGCAGTTCCTCTTAAAGGGATATTTTGGATTTTGTGATCATGATAAAGTTTGTATGGTCTTAAAATTAGATTTCAACTCCAAAGGAATGATAATGAAAATAGATTGCTTTTTGGTGTTGGTCGTGCTTTTGGTGAGCAGAATAAATTTGTAATTGATGAAATGAGTTGGTATATTAGTGAATATACTCCTAATCTTAAAAACAGAAGAGATTTGAATAGAAGAGACTTAACTCAAAGAAACCACTCAGTGTATCATACCTCAAAAGAAGATGTCAACACGTTAAAACTAAACCAAACCACTTACACGTGGAATTTGGGTGTTCTGGAAGGAAAGCCACGATATCTGTGGATCATTTTTAAAAAGCCAGATGGTGATACTGCGACTGATAAGAATAATGCATTGAGTGAAAATGCTAAGGTGAAACAACTTCGCGTTTCTCTAGATGGAACATTTTATCCACGAGATAGATTGGAAATTAATTGGGAAAAAATGATTTTGCTGAAGCATACACAAGTCTTACCAAAAGGTGTGTGAAAGTAATGGAAATAAAGAACCTATTTTGGATATGACAGCATTTAAAAGTTTGTATTACAATCTATGCGTTTGACCTGAGCGCTCAAAAGGAAACTATAAAGTCTAATCGAGTTGGATACTTCCCTATACATTGAAAGAGGAGAGAGTGAAGAAGTTGATACATATTGTTTTGCTTTTGGAAGAAACAGAATGCAGATTAATACAGATAATGGTGTATGATTAGTCTCACATAATTTTTTGTTAAATAAATGAGTGGCAAAGTACCAAACTGGGGTATATGCTAATCAAATCAATCTTCATAAACTATCATCTTGTGTTCAAAATCAAAAGCTTGTACGATTAACGTTAATTACAATTCAGAGAAAAGGAGCAGTAAGAATTTATTGTTTTGCTCACAAGAGAACAGGTTAAAATCTTGAATGATACTGGCTCACTTAAAATTAAAATGACAAAACCAATGTTGAAAAAATATTCAATAAGAGAGACGAGTGGAGGATTTCTCCCATTTCTAATTCCTTTATTTGCTGGTTTAAGTGCGGTTGGAGCATTGACGGGTGGTATTTCAACAGCGGTGAAAACTGCCAACGAAAGGAAGGCTCAACTCCGCAGCTCAAAAAGAATTGGAAAGACATAACAAAGAGTTGGAGAAACAAATTAGTGGAAGTGGTGTAATTGTAGATTTTGCTGAAAAACTTGAAGGTCTGCCTGATAAAGCGAGATTGTTAGTTGGAGATATGCTTTCTTCTATCGCACAAGCAGGTGTAAAATTAACTAAAAGGGGTAATGGATTATATCTTTCAATAAATAAATGAGCATTGATGAGTGGTTTAAAGAAATTTGGAAAGAATAAACATCAAATTTACAACTTGTCAAATATTGTAAGAAATTAAAAATTCATAATGTGGTTATTTGTATGAGATGAATTAACAAACGTGCCTAAACATACAAAGAATATTATTATGAACTTAGAAGATAATAATGGGAACAGTTCTCATTGGGTTTGTATTTTTAATATCAAGACAAATATTATTTTGATAGTTTTGGTCTTCCACCACCTGTTGAAGTCATAAAATTCTTACAGAATGGTGTTTATCAAACATTTCAAGTCCAAGAATTAAAATTCCAAGTGTTGTGGTCAGTTATGTCTATATGTGTTATTTCAACTCAACAAAAATAAAAATTTTTATGACATTATTTTTAATCTAATATAAATGACTTATGTTGGGAAAGATGGTTCTATCTTTGGTGTATCCCAAGAACTGGATATTGATTTTATAAAATTATTACACAAAGGCACAGGCTGACCGACATAAATATAATATAACAAAAATATGAATATGAAAAATGCTTATAAATTAAAAAATTATCCAAGCCGACTGACGCGAATGACTTGGTGAGATTAAGCGATTTATCACAATATAATCCTTAAATAAAACGGCCGTGTATTCCAAAGATACAGAAGTGTTGATTTTATCTCCAGGTCATACAGAATTCACAGTTCGAATTAAAATAAATTTTTATAAAGAAGGGCGTATCATTTGTATGAGAATAGAACAATGGGGGTATGATATGAATGATTTAGGGTATCATTGGTCATTTAAAATTGACCTAAAAGACCTGGAGCAATTAAATCAGTCTCGTAAGGAAGAATATTATCCACTTGGTATAGAGAATGAGTTTTGTGGAGCCACGATTAGTAAACAACAAATAAAAGAATTTAATAAGGGTAAATATAATAATGGTTTTGCCCTCGTTTATATCATGAAACAGAAAAAACAGGATTATATAATAATAAGTAGGGAAATACAAAATGATTTAACTATGGGGAGGTGTTTCGTGTCATAATATTATTCTAACATATATTTCTAATACATAAATGACAGCAAGAAGGCTTCAAGAAAATTATCATTTCTGTGTCCAAGCATACCTTCAAGAAAAGGGTATTCGGTATTTTAATAAATATGTTTACAACATAAGAATGATGTATTTTCAATAAAAGATTGGCTTTATGCTGATGTTGATAAACCGACAACTTTGGAATTAACTAAAATGTTAAATAATGAAAAAATTACAAAGTTAAGAAAAAGTAAGGCTCTTTTAGAAATTCAGAAGAAATTTTATTGGTTTCCTGTTGTAAAAAAAATTATTTTGGATACAGGAATACAAGAAATCCTGATGAATATATTGTATGATATTTCTATGGGGTGTAAGTGATTCAAGGATAGTAAGGGATGAGGAAGGAGTTTAAGAGAGAGAAGAGGAGGAAAGGAGAAGAGAGAGAAGAGAGGAGAGGAGGAAAGAGCGAGAATAAATAAATATCAAAATATGGAAACCAGTGAGATTAAAAAAAATTGGAGGTATTACAGAAAATAACTCAACCCACCGAGGAGGAAAACAAAGAATTGACAGGTCTATTTGCAATATTTTCGACAAGACTATTGACATCGACAAGATATTCATTTTATTTCAAGTTTTTCATTTTTTTCTTAAATAAATGGAGGAGAGAGTGAAGGCATTTCTGGAGGATTATTTATGTTTTTAAAAATTAGATTCAAATGTGCATGTTGGAAACTAAAAGGTTTTTGCAGTCTGTCGGAATTTTTCTCAAAATAAATGAGTTATGTCTAAATGTAAAAAGAAACCAATACAAAAAATCTCATATTTTAAAAGTAAAAATAACAGGGTTATCAAAAAGGTATATGTTCGGTGTGTGGTTCAAAAAAAATCATTTATCTCCAAACACAAACTCGGAGGAGATATACAAAAGTTTTTATCAGGAAGTAAATTTACAACGACTGGAATACCGGGGAATTACATCTACCAGGGTATTCTTTCTGTGGTCCAGGCACAAACTTAGATAAAAGCATTAGATGAGGCAGACAATCCTAAACCATGGAGTAAACCTATCAATAGGGTTGATGAAGTGTGCATGAGGCATGATATTGATTATGGGAATACCACAACTTTAGAAGAAAAGCATGAAGCCGATAGAGAAATGTTGTATAATTTGTCTCTGATACAAAATCCAACCTTGAGAGAAAAAGTTGATCGGTTCATCGTGAAGAAGATGATCAGTGCTAAATTGAAACTTGGACTTGGAAATTCAAAAACTTATAGACTCTAATGATGTCATTAAGATTGAAGAGCATAGGTGATGAATTACATAAACCAATATTCACAAGTTTCAAGAAGGAAAAGTTTATTCCAAGGAAGTTGATTATATCTGGTCTGCTGATTTGATTGAACTCAATAATGATAAGGGGTACAAGTATGCTTTAACCGTTATTGATTTGAGGAGTAGATACGCATGGGTTGTCCTTTAAAAAACAAAACAGGTAATACTCTTATGTTAGCCTCCAACAGATATTTAATAAAAGTAAGAGAAAACCTAAAAAATTGTGGACTGATGCGGGTCGAGAGTTTTATAACAAGACATTTATGAATTTTCTAAAAAATAACAGTATTACATTATACAGTACCTTTAATGAAGGGAAGGCCGTTTTTGTTGAACGTTTTAATCGTACCTTAAAAGAGAGACTTTATAAAAAATTCACAGAACTCGGTTCACACAATGGTCATCTTTTATTCAGGATATTGTGGATAAGTATAATGACACGATTCACACGTCAACGAATATGAAACCATCACAAACATTTAACAAATTAATAAGAAAAAGATTAATATCAGAAAACCTAAGTTCAAAGTTGGTGATATCGTAAGAATATATAGGTGGAAATCTCATTTTGAAAAAGGTTATATTAAACGATGGACGAACGAACTTTTTAAAATTGTTTATGTAATAGATACGGTTCCTTGGACTTATAAGATATGATTTAGAAGGGGAAGAGATTTTAGGTTCATTTTATTCACAGGAATTACAAAAGACAAAACTAAGCAGATAATACCCATGGGAGCAATGGGTTGGCGCTTCACTCCCTCCTACTATACACCGTTGTGGACACTCGAGGGCCAAGTCCGAGGTGTATAACAGTATATAATGTGTGTCAAGGGGGACGTTCTTAGATCTGTGAACCCAAACACAGAATCTCGACAACATAGTCAAGGCTTAACTTTTGTTTGTTGGTGTGTGCAGTGGGGGACGTTCTTAGATCTGTGAACCCCAAACACAGAATCCTCGACAACATAGTCAAGGCTTAACTTTTGTTTGTTGGTGTGTGTGTGTGTTGTGATAATATAACAGGGAGCATAATCAACCCTAACCCTCACATTCAAAATCTCAACCCCAACTCAACCCTCGCCCAACACAATGTCTTTTTTTTTTCAATACGTATTTCAACAATATATATTTTTTTCTCTTCTTCCAATTCTGTCTTTTAAGGCTTTCAAGTTTGATGATGTAGAAAGGGGGAGTAAGCCTGCACTTTCTTCCCAGAACTAACAATAGATATTTTTTATGTTTTTTTCTCTTCTTCCAATTCTGTCTTTTGAGGCTTTCAAGTTTGATGATGTAGAAAGGGGGAGTAAGCCTGCACTTTCTTCCCAGAACTAACAATATATATTTTTAATGTTTTTTTCTCTTCTTCCAATTCTGTCTTTTAAGGCTTTCAGGTTTGATGACGTAGAAATGGGGAGTAAGAACTTTCTTGATATTGCTCTCATCAAGCACCATCCAACAAAGAACTACATCGATAGCTTTAGATCCCCAAGAGTCTTGGTAGCATTTCAAGTCTCCAAGGTATAACCACATTCCTGTTGAGTTTCCAAGATATGTATCACATTGTGAGTTATCAAGAGAACCCACATTTCAAGTCTCCAAAATAAAACCAACTTATAAAGTCTCTAAGGGATAACTCATTTCCTGATTTTTTCAAAATTTGTGAGTCTCCAAGGTAGGTCCCATATTTAGAACCATCTTGGCAGAACCCTTTTCCTGAGTCTCCAAGGTAGTATTTAAACCATCAAGGCAGAACTCATTTACTGATTTTTTTTCAAAATTTGTGAGGTCTCCGAGGTAGGTTTCATATTTAAAACCACCAAGGATAACTCATTTACTATTTTTTTCAAAATTTTTGAGTCTCCAAGGTAGGCCCCATATTTAGAACCATCTTGGCAGAACCCTTTTCCTGAGTCTCCAAGGTAGTTATTTAAACCATCAAGGCAGAACTCATTTACTGATTTTTTCAAAATTTGTGAGTCTCCAAGGTAGGTCCCATATTTAGAACCATCTTGGCAGAACCCTTTTCCTGAGTCTCCAAGGTAGTTATTTAAACCATCAAGGCAGAACTCATTTTCTGATTTTTTCAAAATTTGTGAGTCTCCAAGGTAAAACTTGTATTCTGGCTCATCAAGGTATAACTTGTTCAGTGGGTATTGTCTTGACAACTCGCATGAGTACTATTGCTGTAAAACTCTTTTTCAGGATTTTGTTGGTCTCCAAGGTATAACTCTTGGGTTGGGTCATCAAGGACGAACTCGTTCTGTGGGTCTTGGTCGCTCATGAGGTCTTCAACCAAGCCAACAATTTCGCCCCAAGTTGTGGCAAAATCGGTATTTTGATATTGCATTTCAGATACAATTTCCTGTGAGAGAAAATAATAATGTATTAATTAAGTAATTTAATTATTAAATGAGTCGATGTTTAAAAGGAACTGAAAATAGGAAAATAAAAATCTTACCTCAACAGATAAGAGGTTTGAATCCAATTCATAAACTTGTAGGTTTAGTTCCATACAAGCAGTCAATCCCCAAGGAACCCCAAAGTAATCCCACTCAAGGTCTCGCTCGTTCTGTGGGTCTTGGTCGCTCACAAGGTCTTCAACCAAGCCAACAATTTCACCCAAAGTTGTTGGCAAATCGGTATTTTCAAATACAATTTCCTGTGAGAGAAAATAATGTATTAATTAAGTTATTTAATTATTAAATGAGTCGATGTTTAAATCAAACTGAAAATAGGGAAATAAAATCTTACCTCAACAGATAAGAGGTTTGAATCCAATTCATCAACTTGTAGTTTTAGTTCCATACAAGTCATAGAGTTCCAGGCAAGCACACAGCACACCATTGCCAGCAGAAAAATGTTTAAAATGGAGCCTGGGCTTGAGGCTTTTATAGGGAAAGACTGGTGGGTGTGGTTTCCTTTGGAAATTCCCTGAGCAAGCCTAGGTAGGCCTTCAAAACCATAACACTCCAGAATTTGCTTGTGATTTCCTTGTGAGTCAGGGATGAACTGGAAATGATGTAAGAGTAGGCGGGGCTTAGCAAAAGTGGGCGGGGCTTATGGAAAAGTGGGCGTGGCCTATGGAAAATATCTCGGGAAAAGTGGGCGGGGCTTATGAAAAAGTGGGCGGGTTTATGAAAAAGTGGGCAGGGCTTAGGAAAAAGTGGGCGGGGCTTACGGAAATACCTCATGAAAAGTGGGCGGGGCTTATGGAAAGTGGGCGTGGCCTATGGAAAATATCTCGGGGAAAGTGGGCGGGCTTATGAAAAAGTGGGCGGGGCTTATGGAAATACCTCATGAAAAGTGGGCGGGGCTTATGCAAAAAATAATCTGTGGCTCAGGAGGTGGTCAACAAGAGCATTAAGAGAAGTATATCATTTTATAATGGACAAAAGGGGTATCTTAAAAAATAGAAAGATTCAATGTTTTGTTTTTAAATATTTTAGATGGGGATTATTGTGCAAAGAAAATTAAACTATTGAAAGAATTTGAGAATGAACAAATCTTTGTAGGTTCAATGAGTGAGCTAAACAATATGCATTGGTTATTTGAAAAAAGTGTCCCTAGGCTTACATGTTTCAGATATTTCTTTTGAATCACCTTTAACAAACCACATTACTACTTTGCTACTTGAACAAATCTTTATCTTGTCGCATTGGTTATTTGAATAGAATGCCCCTAGGTTAAAAGGGGAGACAAACAAATATACCTTGGGATAAAAAGGGGGTGTATTTTTAGGGGAAAAAATATGATCGC
>CM068953.1:37845065-37863960 GCA_035128595.1 Eptatretus atami | reverse complement strand
GATTCATATTTTTTTTTCCCTAAAAATACACCCCTTTTTTATCCCAAGGTATATTTGTTTGTCTCCCCTTTTAACCTAGGGGCATTCTATTCAAATAACCAATGCGACAAGATAAAGATTTGTTCAAGTAGCAAGTAGTAATGTGGTTTGTTAAAGGTGATTCGAAAGAAATATCTGAAACATGTAAGCCTAGGGACACTCTTTTTCAAATAACCAATGCATATTGTTTAGCTCACTCATTGAACCTACAAAGATTTGTTCATTCTCAAATTCTTTCAATAGTTTAATTTCCTTTGCACAATAATCCCATCTAAAATATTTAAAAAAAAACATTTCAATCTTTATATTTTTAAGATACCCCTTTTGTGCCATTATAAAATGATATACTTCTCTTAATGCTCTCATCTGACCACCTCCTGAGCCACATATCATTTTGAGATTATAGTAAATTGTTTTTCCCATTGTTCAATTGATAACCATTGAAGTTTTCAGTCCATTGAAGGATATTTTTTTTTTTTTTACATCCTCTAACTTACTAGTTTTTAAATTGATTCGCTTATTTGTTTTATTTACCTTTGTTTTCGTTATTTTTCTATAAGACTTATTTGATATTTTTCACATTCATTATGTTTTCCATTTATATACCAAGACTGAGATTTTCTCCACTCTTTAGTTTGATTAATACTTGGTTTAACCATTTATATATTGTGAAAAAAACGCGGCGGTAGCCCTTAAAAAACCCTAACCCATCTTCCCATTGTTAAAACACAATCTATTCTATACACTCTTTCATACAATATCCATATGGAACACGATCTATTCCATTATCTAAAATAAATCTCTTATCATCAAAGGCTCCTAATGCCTTTTTATTTACTTCTTCACTATATATGTTATGTTTATAACTTCTTATTGTATTCATTTTCCTATATTCTTCTTTCTTATTCATCAAACAATTATAATAATTTCTAAAAGTTATTGATTTCTTTATTCCCTTTAACCTCTTATCAATCTGATCACCATACTTATAAGCATATGCCTTTGCTCTCAATCCAATAACTCACTCATTACTTTTCCACCCAACTCATCCTTAAACTTACCAATAACCTTTTCATTCTTTTTGGAAAATAACTCGCTCTTCTTACTAAAATTACTTGTATCATATACTCCAATATTTTCTTCATATCTTTATAAACATCATCAGTTTTTATATCTAGGATAAAACTATCAGTGTCTATATACAACAATGAAACATTTTCACCATACTCTTTCTTTAAGCCATTATACAAATAATCATACATCAATATCTTTGATAAATCAAGAACTGCTGTTCCAATATAAATTGGTTATCCATTACAGTACTTTCCTTTTCCATATGAATAGCAGAAAAGTTCTCTGAAAAAACCTCTTCTCTCTTAAAACTTGGTTTATTTATCAATCTCGAAGCTTCTTTCCAAGATGTTGCAAATCTAATTGTTTGCCTGTTTCTAACATTCTCCATTGTCTTTCCAAAGACAGCATTATTCATCAATTTATAGAAATCCCTTCAAATTTTACTTTTGTATTTGTTCTCATATCTGTATTGAATTTAATTACTTTTTCATCCAAGGACTTTGTTTAAATTTTAAAACTCTGAATTTTAGCTACTCTCAATCCTTCTCTCAAAAACTGTTTTAAGCTTCTCTGATGCAAAACATATCCCTCTTTATCATAGAATGTTGTTTAATAACTTTTCTGTTAATTTGCCTTTAATATTAAAACTTTTATGATAATCACTTAACCATTCTTTTTTGGGTTTCTTTCTCACATGCAAAAGAAAGGTCTTTATGCTTATATGAAGATCACTCGGGTACCTCAAATCAACTTCTAAATAATACCTTCTTCTTCCTCATTCAATTCCTCTTGAGAAGAAATAACAATATTCATCAAAGCCTTTTCATAATCCTTTTCTTCCACACTCTAATTTACCATAAGGCAGAGATTGAGACATTGCCCATCCATACAAATTATTAGCATCAAAATACATCAAATAATTACTATCTTTTTCACTATCATAATTTGGAAGATATTTATTATTTGCTTTAGCATATCTTTTTGAACTACTTGTGATATTCCACCTCTCTTAGACTTCTCAATAATCAAAAGCATATCTAAATCACTGATTAATCTAGATCTTGTTTTGTCATTTTCAACATTGCACTCCAAGCTAAACCAGGAGCTGTGAAATAGTGGGCAGGATCTAATCCATAATTTTTATGATGACAGAGTGATCTAAAAGCTTCAAACACATCAGCTAACAATAAAACATCTGTTTTTAGATACAAATCATGATATTCTCCAAGGTTCTTAATCTTAAATATTTTCCAAATTTCTTGTTCGTGTTTATATTCCTTATACTTATCTCCTTTTCATAAAGGTTATTATAGAAACTTTCTTTGAAGGAAGTTGTGTTTCTTTAAATCTCATAAATGAATCCATATAATCATAAGGATAAATTCCCTTACTTGTAAGAATTTTCTCTTTACTTTGAATTTCATTCGTTGTTTGAATTTCTCTCTAGTTAGAATTCCTCTTATAATCAGAATTTCATCTTAATCAGAATTTCCTCTTTAGTTAGAATTTCATTCATTGTTTGAATTTTCTTTATAATTAGAATTTCATCTTCAGTTAGAATTTCTTCATTAATTAGAATTTCCTCTTCACTTTGAATTCTCTCTTTAATCTGAATTTCCTCTTTAGTTAGAATTTCCTCTTTTGGAAAGAATGAATTAAGATTTGGAAAAGACCCCGTGGAGCTTAGATTTGATGCTAGGTTGGCTAGTGGTGTTCCATAAACTTGTAAGAATTAGAAACCTAATACGAGTTATAGGTTTTGTGAATATCATTTTGTAAATGAAATATACTTTTGACTTGTGTTTGTTATGGCAGAAATATTCCTGGTGTTTTTGAAAGTTCATTTATAAATAGATGTGTATCATAGTTGGCGCTGTTTGAAGAAAGACTGGAATAAAAGAAGGTAATTTATAATTAAGATTACAACAGGAATGAGCGGGACCTCTATATTTACCAGTAAGATGACAATGATCCCTAACTTTGAACTCCTCAATTTCCTCCTCACAAATATGACAGATATTGTTCTTTCTAAATTCTAATTTTTCTTCTTTGGTTAATTTCATCGGTTCATTTGTTTCTTTCATTAACTTAGTCTTATACAATCTTTTCTAATCGTTTTACAAACTCTTGTGAAGCATTTTTCCATTATAATGTTCAAGTTTATTGTACTTTTCTCCAACAGATGATTTGATATAATAACAGAACCACAAGGAATATGTTTTTGATATTATTTGTATATGATCTTTTGGATTAGGAGAAGCAGTATTTATCTTTTTAAGGATACACTCAAAATCAGCGTATATCACAAATGGTGCATGATAGATTTATTATAATCTTCAAAAGAAATCTTTTCACCAGGTTTAAGCATTGTAATTACAGCTGATTTTATGATTACTACAATATTTTGAATGTTGTTCTAATCGTTCTTTTGTATGAAATGAATTAAGACATCGCTTACAAGGATATATTTTGTTTGCTGTTCTGAATACCTGAGAAGAGATTAATCTTGATAAATTATTGATGTATGTGTAATGTGAATTCTTTCCAACACTAAAATATAAAATATCAATGTGTGTTTCTTCATTTTTATAGTTGTTTGAAATTTTTAATATTTGAACTTTGTTTGTATCCGTTAATCCGTATACATTAATAGAAAGATTATTCTTTTTCTCAAATTTAGGAATATCTGTTGGTGGCATTGGGAATTTAAAATCTTTAATGTCCAAGGTATTCTCATATTTCATATATTGTTTTACTCTTTCTGAATTACATTTTGGTGATGTAAGTGAGCAAGAACAGACCAGAGAAACATTTATTATCATTGTTCTTAATATTAACAACTCGCTTCTTTAGTTTTTATTCTTTGGTAATTCAATATAAGAAGAAGCTTTAAGAGGGTTTGATTTTAGAATGTGTATATCTAAAAAGATGATTTTTTTAATGTTAATCCACTTCCTACCACTGTATTATCAACATCCTCCTCTTGTCTTGATAGTTCTTCATAAACCCCACTATTCAAAAAATCTTGAAATGATGTTATAAAATAAGATCTGTTCTCATATAAGGAGTTTGTTCTTCATCTTGTCTTTTCATATTCATTTTCACTCCATATAAAATTTTATAGTTTTCATTTCTTTTAATGTCTTTTTAATAACTTTTTCACATCAGGTTTCACTATTTCAATTGATTCAGTTATTGATGATGGACCGGGTTCTCCAAATTGAAAAATCCTTATTTTTATATGCCTTTAAATGCCCCATCAGTGTTTTCAATATAATAGTCTCCCTTTACTTTAAACTCATTTTTTCTGTGTTTTTGTGATTCAAGATGTCTGTTATAACTACTCTTCAAAACATCCTTTGAGCAGATATCACAATGTTTTCTTTCCAACTCAAGAGGAGATATTTGATGAATAGATTAAATGTGTGTTTTGTTGGTTCGGAGGTGTTTTCTATAATGTTTATATTCGTGATTACAAACATCGCAGTACGTTGTATTCACCATATTTATATATAAAAACTTTGCTTAAACTAAAATTTTCTTGATGAAAATTTCGTTTAATTTATAGGTAATCTGTGCTTAAAACCATTTTATCCTCCAACTTTTTTCACTTAATAAATATAATGTTTCAAGACACAAAAGACAAGTTTCAATCTATCTCTTCATTTGTAAAAGATACTGAGAAATATGTCAAGGATGTAAAATTGAACAAAGATAAATATAACAACTATTGGATAAAAACAATTATGGTGGATAAGATGAGTTCTCAATTTCTTTCAATGGAAGGGCTTTTAGTATACCTGGTAGAACATCAATTAAAGTATCTCTAACAAAAGTTTCTCCTCTCCTTTTGGTAATATTGTTACGGCTGTGGAAATTCGCAAACATCATTCAGGTCCCGTAGATGAGGTATTTCTGAAGTACATGTGTAGTTAGCCCAAACCCATTGTTTAGAGGGAATTAATGTGATTCATTCGGGCTGCGATACTTTGAGTTAGGCGTTTTTCTGTTCTGCTTTATTTTCGAACCAACCACACTTCAACGCCAACAACGCCAACCACACTTCAACGCCAAAACCAAGCCAACCCACTCCAACAACGCCAGCACCGCACCCTCACAACCACGCCACCATCTCAACCACGCTACCTCACCAACGAACGCCATCCTCCGCGTCCCACGTACGACGGTTTCCGCGTTGGGAGCGCGAGAGGGGAAGGAGAAGTCCCCACAGCGAGGGTGCGCGTTTCCCCGCCTATTTCCTTCCTTGCCCGGCGCCGAAACGGCTTCGCCTCGCCCCCATAAGCCGGAGGTGGAGGGAATGAGAGGGAACGCCCCCTTCTCGAAGCGCCTCGAAGGAAGGTGAGCCGAGAACGGGGCGGGCGGGCGTATAAGAGGCGGAGGCGGATGAGGTTTTTCCTTCTCTTCGTCGTTGATTCTGCTCTGCTCGCTACTCTTCTCGTCGTCGTTGATTCTGCTCTGCTCTCTTCTCCTTGGTCGTCGTTTCTGCTCTGCTCCCTTCTGCTTGGAGGTTCTTTCTGCTCACTACGCTTGGTCGTTGTTCTCTCTGCTCGCTTCCCGGGTTTCGGCACCAAGAGAGCTCGCGGACCACGGCGAGTGACGGTCGCCGAGGACTCAACACCTCAGGGAAGTCGACTTCCATTTCTTTTGGGTTTTGTGTGAACGTGTGTGTGTGCGCCGTGTCTGATAAGTAGTCAATTGTGTAAGTGGTCGTGTGTCGCGTATTCGGTTTTAACTCTTTCTTTTGTTTGATATATTGCATTTCTTTAATTATAATTGTTGCTGTGAATACTACCTGCTTTATGTGTGCTATTTGTGTCGTTGTGAATAAAATGCTTGTTTGTTGAATTCTCCCCCGTTTCGCTGCGTCCTTCCTTCGTTGGGTCTCCATCTTGTTTCACGTAAAGGGTTTGAGTGGAGCGGGACGCCCGATAATTAATCAGGAACCGTCAAGGCCGACGATAACACGCTCGGTTATCCGTTAGCATGGAACGGGTCGCTTAAGCGGCCCGTGTCCGAAGTCGCCTGTGGCGAGGTACAACCCCTCGGTAGGTTACCCATGCGGGTATTTAGGTATATCGACTTTCGGCGATTACCCTATTCGCGCGGGTAGAATGCGGACTGGGTTGTGGTGAGGCCGAAAGGTCCACCCGTGACTGGATCCGGCGTTAGCCGGGAGGGTCACGACTGAATTGTCCATCCGGTGGGCGAGGCGGTCGCGATTCGAGTCACGTGGCCGATCGACCGCCGACGGGCGCGAATTCGCAACAATATATCAAAACTAGAAAAAGCAATGAAACAAGAAAAAGTATCAAAAAACAAAACCTTATGGATGAAGCTTTAGAAGAAAAAGATAACCATCTGTAATATGCAAGGAGAAATTTGTATTTTTTTCAACAACCCTAAAGATGTAAATCCTGATGAAATAAAGGATGTTAATATATCAGGTGAAATGACATTTCGTTCAATAGTAGTTAAGGATAATTTTAAAATACTTTTATATAAAAAATGTTGTCGTTGATCTAGTAAAAAAAAAAGTATATTGATATCGATGGTAATATTATTAAATATGAGTCAATATGCAACTGAAAGTATAGATGAATTTCGGTTTAAGTAAAGTTTTACTTTATAAATATGAATAGTTTACTCGATTTTGAGCCTCTTGAATTCCCTGATTCTCCATATGACAATTTGAGAATTGTCCTGCGTGTGAAAGACGGGGATTAAACAGAGTCAAAAGCCTATAAACAATGTATATTCTGTGATTATCTTCTAATTAATGATAATAAAAATATAAAAAAGAAATAATTCTTTTAGATTTACACCAAAAATGAATTACTTTACAAGATTGATTAGAGAAATGAATGTAAAGTATGAGGGTGATAACACACCTTTCCTACAAGGGAAGAAACTGAACGTATTAGAGAAATGTTCAAAGGATTATTGTTATATATTATTCATGGATGTGATTTCAGGGAAAATTCAACACAAGATATTGCATAAATAAAATAATGGATTATCTTGAAATTAAACCTGAACTTAGGATAAAATATAGAGTTTCTAAAAAGCCAATAATAATTAAATAACCTGTTTCCAAATATATAAATGAATGATTTTTACCCATTTGGGAAAATAAGATAAAATTTAACAACCATAAAATCTCCCAAATTCATTAAGATGCTCATAGTTGGTTAAGTGGATGTGGAAAAACCTGCTTACTTTTAAAGATGCTCCTCACTCCCAACTTTTTAGATTATGATAATTTAATAATTTTCACAAGTCGAGTTTTCAACCAGAGTATCAACTACTCTCACAAGGTTTTAATGCTGGTCTTCAAAAAGAAGATATAATCGGTTTATTTAAACTTCAAAAAACCTAAATGATTATAACATTGAAGATATAATTCAACTATTTTGTGATACACAGAGATGTAAAAAGAAATCAAAACCGATAACTTGTATTCTTAGTGATAATACGGATGATATCCGTCTCCCAAGATTTGGATAAATCAAAAAAGAACTCGTTATCTTTGATGATTGTGTTAATGAGAGAAACCAAACGGTAATGGACAGCTACTACACAAGAGGGAGACATTCCTTCTTGTAATTGTATTTATCTTAGTCAATCGTACTTTCAACTTCCTCGTCGTTCCATCAGAAACAATGCTAATACTTTTATTTTATAAAGTTAAATTCAATAGATATAAATAATTTTTGGAGAGATAATTGTTCTACATTATGTAGTAAAAAGGATTTGGGATTACATGAAGCACACGACTGAAAAATATAAATATATTGTTGTGAAACAAGATGAGATATTAAAGGATATATTTTTTGTTTTATAAACAATTACATATATAAATGACAACTATTATTATAAATCTTGTGGGTAATCTGCTTCTGGAAAAAACTTTCATAATCTAGGTTCTTGTGTAGTAACAAATAAGAATATTGTAAATTTACTTAAAAAACACCCGTGATACGCATTTATCAACAACAACAAGAGCAATAAGACCTGGAGAAGTAAAAGGAAGATTATCACTATATTTCAGTGGAGGAACATATGCGATTGAGGAATGAAGGTCAAATATTTGAGGAGTTTTCTCTTGGTACAACAAATATTCACATTGTAAGAGTGAGTTAAGGAAACTAAAATCTGGTGGTCTTGGGATATTAGAAACTAATCCAGAAGGAACGAGACAAATTATTAAACATCTGAGCGGAGTGAAGATTTTATCATTCGGTTTTGATGTTGATGAGAAACTCAACGCAAACGTATGAAAAGCAGAGATGCAAGTATTAGTGAAGAAGAAATTACACTCGTATTAATGTTAATAAAGAATTTGATGAAATATTTAAAGAAAGGATTTATTTGAACACATCTACTTGGATGATGAAGAAAAGGAAAATTTCCCTGTTTATCTTACAATTCATTAAATGATATTTTCCAATAAATAAATGGATGCGAAAGAAAGAGCAGAGAGATTTAAGGAACATCAAGAGTTGGTTTCAAAAGTTGTGAAACAACAGGAAGACATAAAGAAGAAACGCAGACAAAACTAACGGGTGAAGAAGCATTTGAAAGAAAACAAGAAGAAATTTTTTAAACCACTTTTAAAAACTTCCAAGAAAAATTATAGATGTTTCCACAGTTCCCACAATAAAATATACTCCTAGAAAACTCCAAATGTTAAAGATTTCAGTCAAATGACGGAGGAAGAATTAGAGCATATAGGAGAATTAGAATATGATGATGAAGGATTATTTCAACAACTGGAGAGATTAATCGACCCCTGATTATATTGTGAATGCTGTTCAAAACAATGAATATTCAGCGGATTCAAAAACAAAGCAGGGCTCATTCCAACAGAACACCAGCAATATTTCATCTTGTTCAAGAAAAGGTATTGATATTTAATGATGAATTAAGGTTCTTGAGTTCTGCTCAACCTCCTGTCAAACTAACTCCGAGATTAATGTTTCTTCTCACAAAAGATGGAAGACAAGGTTCACTGTGAGGGATGAATCAAAGTATATTGATAAACATTGGATATGAAAATAATGATGATGGAGTATATATTGATCTGCTGGACTCTCTTAATTATAGGGTACTCTTTCTGGTAAAAGTAGAAAATGAGAAGGAGAAACACATTATTCAGGCTTAAGTATCCTTGGTTCAGGTGTTAGTTTTCTTCCAAATGACCCATCACAATTAGTTAATAGACTGTTATTGTTGTTGGGAGTAAGAAGGCTGGAAAACATTGTTTTAATGAAGCATCAGCCATTTTAGACCAGTTGATGAACATGAAAATAATTAATAAATATCAAATATAAAGACATTTTATCTCATATTAAATAAGATGAGAAGCACAATCCTTAGTTTCAATTTCACAACAAGCGACCAAACATCTTCATTCCCATACCCACTACAACTTGACACAACACAAAGAATATGAGGCATCTTTATTGTCCATGGAAACTTATAATACCTTATTTAATATAACTGATAAAAATGACAGTTTAGTTATAATCCGGAAGTGGATACAAAACGATAACAGTCTCACCGGAGCATATGAGATTTCTCAAATATCTTCCGAAATTGCTCGTCTTATGAAAGAACAGGGTGATGAACCAAAAAATATTGTTATAGACATTCAAAAACATACTTCAAAATCAACGATTAAACTTAAAAATAACTACAAGGTTGATTTCACAATTGATAATTCATTTAGAGAGTTATTGGGTTTCTCCTCAAAAAGATTGAAACTAATGGGACGTTTTACAGTGATAATGTCATTCAAATATCCTCAGGAATAAATTCGGTGTTAATTCACTGTGATTTGATTAATGGTGCTTATAATGATGGAATAAAAACAAATACAATATTTTCATTCAGCGCATATCAACCCCAATTGGTTATAAATTAAATAGGAACCCAAAATTTGGTTTATCTCCCTGTGTCAGGAAAAACATACACAGAGTAAATTTTAGGATAACCGACCAAGATAATCGTATGATTTCTTTAATGGAGAAGTTATATCCATGAGAATTCACCTACGTGAAGTTTTCCAATAAATAAATACGATGGTTATTGTGAGGAAACACGAGTTGGGAAAATATAAAATAATTACAGGGGATGGATGTTCCTTTCCCCATAATACAAGGGAAGGTATGTATCTTGGTAGAGGATAACTATAACCTACGAGACAAAGGGGTGTCGGACATCAATTTAGAGGAGATGGGATAATTGATATCTCTAATGGGTATCGGTTCAACTATTCTTAAACATAAAGACCTAATTGGTTCAACTGCTTCTGCTGTGGGAATGTAGCAGGTGGCTGAAAATCCCCCATTCATTTACATGGGGAAAAGTGAGCCAGAATCAGTATATTCACCCTACTAACAGGTCTTTTGAAACGGGTCATTACAACTCACCGGTGAAGGTGATCTTAGGTGATTTGTGCGAGATTAGTTCCAATTATGTTGCATTGGAAAGTCGTCTCACCCCCACCACCTGTGACCTGAACCTGGATACTACCAACACTTATGCAAACTTTGGGAGATCGGGCCAGCCCTGGGGTTTTTTTTTTTTCCCTCTTTCCTAAGATTTTCAGATGTACCATCGATACATACATACATACATAGAATTACTTTATTCAACATTAGTAGGCTGGGAACATACATTACCAATGTCACTTAAACTGTAGCAGTTGATATACCAAGAAGGTTCAGTATAGAAATACAAGGGAGGTAACAAAACGTATTTTTTTAAAAAAAAAATTAAATTAAAAATACCTATACCGTGCCGGGGGGCGGGGGGTCTGGCCCCCCCCCCCTCTTGGAGGCAATCCCACACCGCCAAACAGATCGGTCAAATTACAAGGACAGTCATGTGGCATCACACCAACTCCACTTCAGAGGTTTGCCAAACAAACGTGATTTGTTTCAAATGAAACAGATATTTATGGTTTGCCCGTTTCATTCATGGGTCGCCAAAAAAAAAAAAATCAATTTCAGTTGTAAATTTGTTTTATTATCCATGGCACTGCTGTAATCCGAGTGCCTGAGCAAATATTGCAATGATCCATCCCATAGTCATTGTAGTGAGGCTGCTGAATCGTCAAACTTGGCACAGAGCTTCATATTGTGAATGTCTCGGAAACATTGAAAACGTCGAGCTCACAAAGAAAAACAAATAAATTCCAGGAGTAGATTTGCTCACATTACAGCCAGTGCCATAGAATCCAAGAGTTGAGCAAACTCAACAAGAGGCACCATGTTACCAAACTGTTTGTGTGCGGTGCAGCGTTCAGTGTGACCACTCCTTGGCTTTTTTTTTTCCACAAGATTGGCTATTTCGGTTCCACTGGTTTCTATTATCATCGCTTTTCCGAAACCTTGTGAATTCTTGGCTTTTTTCATTGGCTCACCTTGGCAATTTATGAAAATGAGGAGTGGTCACACTGGCAGCGTTAATTACGTACTATTGGAACACCTTTGAGACCTTTTAGATCCCTCAGACCCCATCGACCTTTAAGATCCAATGAGACCCCTTTTGACCCTCAAGTAAAAAAACAACACCATGTAAAAAGTATGTGAGAATAAGTTAATCATTCTGGAACTGAAAATATGACTTAATGATGAACTAGAAGGGCACTCGGTAGAGCGCATACCTCTGCCACATAAATGCCTGATCCAGGAGAACATATCAGGCCCAATACATTTTTTGAAACATCATGCTATACAGTACTATATCGTTTTTGGCCCTATCTCTCAATGGTGAATAATCACTCTATGAATTAAATAATTCTCTTATCCACATCCGGATTCGGATCTTCACCAAAATTGAATCAATTCTTCCTTGCGACACACCCAACCTGTCCACCAAATTTCGTCCAAATCCGTCCACAACTTTGAGATATCTTCTACAACACAGACAGACAGACAGAGAGACAGAGACAGAAAGGGGTGAAAAAAAACCAAAAACAACCTCCTTCACCTTCAGTGGTGGAAGTAAACATCATTAGTCTTCACCACGACTCACACGGCCAAGCTTTTTTGTTTGTTGGTTCGCTGGCACCAGCAGTTGGTTCGTGGGCACCAGCAGTGACCACTATTTTTGTTGTGTCTGTCTGTCTGTTTGTGACTCTCTCCAGAGCATAGCTCCGTGACATTTGATGTGATCTTGATGAAACTTGGACACAAGCTAGATATTATGGTCTAGTTGTGTCTTTTTTGTATGAGGGGCGTCCCACGCCCCTTGTGGGCGGAGCCACGCCCACTCGAACTTTTTATTTATTTATTTCTCGATTTTTTTTTCTCGCAATTTCACTTCCTAGAAGCCGTGCGTAATGTCCATAAGTACAACATATAAAAAATCCGATTTGATTTGGTCAATTTTGACGGAAGAAATAAGTTTTTACGGTAGGGCTTCCTCAAAAGCTTCCACCAACTCAATTGTACCTATCGTGGCATTGTTCAATAATGCCCGCGAACCATCGTCATAGTTTGTTTACTTTGTCGAGGCTCGTCGAAGAGCTAACACACAGAACATATAACAAAGGGAGAAGGAGACAAGAGGTGCAAGTGAGGAAAGTACGACAGGAGGGAACAGAGAGGGACGGGAGGGGGATGGTACACGTGGTAAACAAGATGGACACTCCAGGAACTTTTTAACTTCCCATTCACCCCCTGACGTCGATTTGTTGAGCAAACTCGGAGCCAGTTTTCCGTTGCTTGTTGTTGACGTCTCTGTGAAGGCGAAAACTGAAGCCGTTTCCACCATTCTGGTGTGACGTCATGACGTCAAAAACGACATCTTTTGTGAGAGAATCTTCCCGATTCACAAGTCGTGTGTTCGGGTTCGTGCCTCCGCCGGGTTCGTGCCTCCGCCGAGTTCGTCGGCACACACACACACACACACACACACACACACACATTTTACTCTTCGAATCACGACTCGGATTCGATTCATCACAGAAGAGATTCGCCCACAACATCGGATACGTCACGTGGTACAACTCCCGATTCGACTTGCAACGAATGTAGTCGTTAATTACAGCGAACAATTAGCGCGAACTGCTTGGGTGGCAAGAGAAGTCAAGAAGCAAATAAACACCGTACTTTAAATGGTAAATTATTCGCCATGATGAGCGAAAGGAAATCTCCTTCAGAGATTCCCCTTCAACACGGCGGATCATTTACCATTTGAGGGATTTACTTCTGAAATCTTCGGATTATACTTGTGTGACGATATTAGTGAAAACGATGTGAAGATATCTATCTAAATGAGATTTACAGACTCGGAAAATGCACAAAATTTAGTGCTTCACTCGGCAAAGACGGAAAACAAGATGGCGCCTTGCGGCCATGTGACCACGTGACCACGAATCCTCCAATCACGAGAGTTTGCGCTGAAAGAGCGCCAAACGCACGTCTTCTCCGGCACTGATCACGGTGACGCAATAGCGCCCTCGAGGCCGAAACTACGTCATGACGAAACAGCGGCGTGACGAATCACCTCAGGAGATCACCTCAGTCCATTGATGTTTTTTTTCAAATGTCACCATCACTTACAAATTACCAACGAGTTAGAAGTTTGCACTTTCAGCAAATTAATGAGAATCCGCTGTTCACACGTTCAATCCACAAGTTACACCGTAACCAAGAAACTACACACAAATGGAGACATCGAGATCTGGTTGGACGGATCGTGCCGCGGACGGATCGTGAGACGCACGAACACTCACCTGGGTGAGCAGGCTCGGAGTCGCGCCGACGAGGCCGCATCGCGGAGCATCGGTCCGTGGGCACAGCAGCCGCCGGACGCTCGGAGATGCCCTCTCCGCAAATCGCGCGCCACAAGGACGGCTCTTGAAGCCGTTCGCCGCGACGTCCGACTCGGTCGCACTTGAGCAGCTTGAACTGATCAATCACAAGAACGAGGGACGCACGTGCTCCTGCTAAGAACCTGCCGAGACTTCGTGATTAATCATCGTCGAGTGCCGAAGTTGTCTATTTATTTTAAATCGACCGTGACGTACCGGCACCGCGTGCAGGATGCGTAATCCCTCGTGACGTCATCGCGCAACTTTAATGGCGGAGTCGGGGGGGGGGGGGGAACTGTTTGGCGCACTTACGGGAAGGTGAATGCGCTGCTGTGAAAAGGTTACGGCCCAAGTTAACCGGCGATGACGTGCTGGGGTTAAATAAATCATGCACGGGTCCAGGTTTATCAATTCTCGTAATGGATGAGTCGACATGATTGTCATGCAACAAAGCCAGCGATGTCTTCCCTTACTTGCCAAGGCAATCATTGTATAACGATCCGTGTCCATCAAAGGTTTGTTAAAAACGGACGTTGAACACCCGCAGAACGTCACGAGAAGTCGACTCCGCTGATCCAATTTTACTGGACATACAGTACCGCGGAAGCTCAAATCGCGAAAAGGCCTCAAATGATTAAAATCTTTGGCTCATGTTTAATCCCTCACGACACAAGGAAGCTTCGACGCAGGAGGTCCTCAGGAGTCAGGCCCATCATGTCTGCGAATTTCTGCCAACATCCACATATCCCTCCATTTAATTCTAGGTAATGTACGAAGGTCAGGGGACGAACATATATACATATATACAAGTCTGGAGACGGCGATGGTTCACGAGCGGTATTTGACGATGTAGATTGTTTCAGAAGTCAAGGATGAGACAATGTGATAATGTTAAGTTATAAAAATGATCAACATGATGTGTTACGAGTGACAAGTTATTCGCTGCAAAATGTCGAAAACCCGGTTTCGTCCAACAACTTTCAAAATTTGACCCTTTGCATAACCTTTAAAGGTCACAAAACAATGTTGTGGACATTAAAATAAGGAAACAGGATACGTGCTATAGCTTATTGGAGTTAGTTCGTCGAAGAAGGTCGAAAACCCGGTGCGATTCCCACAACTTTGAAAATTCGACCTTTGTGAACTTTAAAGGTCAAAGGTCAAGTATTTCAAAATTTGACCTTGCATAACCTTTAAAGGTCACAAAACAATGTTGTCGACATTAAAATAAGGAAACAGGATACGTGCTATAGCTTCTTGGAGTTAGTTCGTCAAAGAAGGTCGAAAACCCGGTTCGATTCCCATAACTTTGAAAATTTGACCTTTGTGAACTTTAAAGGTCAAAAGTCAAGGATTATGACCTTTGGTGCAAAACTTCCTCTGGAACATTCCAGGAACAATATAACGTCATATAGGCTATATGGCATTTCACACTCCACGGATTAATTATCCATACTTTGATGAAATCAGCGTAAAAACAAACTTGAAGGGGGCACCACGGCAAGGTGTTCGAGATAGAGCAAAATGGTTTCAAGACTTTAGGTGGGGAATGACCTCAAGATTATGCATAAAAAATATTGTCATCCTAGCTCTCAAAGTTTAGGCGGTCGTATGATTTTTATGTCAAAATTCGTAATCTTCTAAGTTTGTGACCTTGTGACCTTGACCTTGGGAAGAAAATGAAAAATCGAGCTCCGTGGGGCTATGCAGGTGCCATTGGGCTACCAAATACCGAAACCCTGCCAGATTCGACAAACCCCCTAGGAGAAGATGCAAATTGAAATCGGCTACCCCTAAAAACATGTTTTTGGGGCGTGGCTCCGCCCATAGTGGGCGCACCATGCCCATTCTCAGGAAAACACAACTAGTCATGATATAAACCTCCCACCAAAATTTTATCAGGATCGGATCAAAACCCACGGAGCTATGCTCGGGACAGACAGACAAGCCGGTAGGCGGACATGGGTAGTCGACTACCCAATAGAACCTGATGCCCGTTCAATGGGGAATGACCTGAGGATTAAGCACAAGAAAATTCATGATTCTAGCTTCAAGGGTTAATGCTGCAGATTGTTTTTTCGTTAAAATATCCCCACATTTAGAGGTTTTTCGGCCGTTGCTAGGCAACGGAGGGTCCATAGCAACGGTTCTTTCTCACACATAATAGGACATACCATGAACCTACCATACCAGTTTCATGTATATCTGACTCAAAGTCTCTGAGATATAACGAACTTCGTTTTTTATTGTTTTCGACCAGGGTTCATTCAAAGTCTATCTTCTCCGACAGTTTTCATAGGATCCGGCTGGAAATTTTTGACAATATGGCTGAATGTACTGCCCACAGTCGCTCGTGGCCCGATTTTTGATTTTCGAAAAAAAAAATTTGAGATTTTTTTTGAAAATTTCAAAGGTCCGTTGCTAGGCAACGGATGGGTCCATAGCAACGGTTCTCATTTTCACACAACTAGGTCATGGTATGACCTACCAACCAAGTTTCATCGAAATCGCCATTGTATTAACGGAGCACTGCACCGAACAGACATACATACAGACAGACAGACAGACAGACAAGCCGGTAGGCGACGAGGGATCCGCTAGGATCGAAGCGCTGGATACGATGCTTTTCATTCTGACCGATCCACCGATGAAGATTCATTGCCAAGACATATTGGTTCACATACAATTGTTCCTCTGCCTGGCAAGATTTTTCCTTTGCGTATTTTGCCACCTGGCACTCCTACAGGACTACCATTTGAAAAATAAAACCTAAATCAAAAATCGGCTCGAGTAAAATTTTCTAAATATTTCGAAGTGTTTAATTACGAAGTCTCGTTTCTCCACATTCAAAACTGTAGGACAAGTATTGAAAATAGTGAACGTAGGTCGAGAAAAAGTATTTTTCGAATTTTGCGTATTTCAGCCCGACACCCTTGGTGATTGAATCTGGAAAAATGCTGCGGTTCAATTTTGTAGTAGTTATTAAACTCTATCCATACACCGAATTTGAACGTTCCGCCGTCGACGGTTTCCGAGGTCAAGGTCACTTAACATATTCCTGGTTCACCACCTTTCCGCATTCGGAGGGCTGCCATTCGGAAACTATGAGAGATAGAGGAACGTTATGCTGTCGCGATAACTAGATGGGATGCAAGGAATAGGCAGGAGTTGGTCCGGTCGCTCTACCTATCATAGAAGCCGCGCTACGTCAGTTACCGTTTGGGTTCTTAAAACGCGGTTTTTCGGCCGCTGCATAGCAACAGGTGGTTGCTTAGCAACGAAACTCAAACGTGCACACTCCCAGCCCATATGGCACCTGATCGCCAAGTTTCATCGAAATCGGTTTTCTGGTTTGTGCTGTGGAGCCTCACGTTGCACACACACACAACCACACACACACACACACACACACACACACGCACACAGACAGACGGAAACCTGACAATAACGGATATCTAGCGAATCCCAACAAACATATCGACGGAAATACTGATAATAAGGGTAGACTAGATCGACTACCCAACAGACACACACCAATAACGAATATAGTGGTCACTTATTTTTCGTGAAATTTTTTATCGTGAAGCAATATAGATATATATATATATATATATATATATATATATATATATATAATATACTGTATATGTATATACATATATATACGTATATATATATATATAGTATATATATATATTGTTACGAATTTGGGAATTGGATTGCACATAACATTCAGGTTCCTTTGGTCAGCTATGTCGATAAGTGCTTGTTCCCTAGATAGCTCACCTTCCATTGTTTAAATGTTCAGAAATCGAATAGATGCGCTGCGGATCTATTAATAGTTAGGGAACGAACAATGGAGACATCCCTCCCCCTCTTCTGCGAAGAGGAAGAACCACCCTGCCGTCCCGTGACTCATGATGTCAACAACTCCCTCCCACCCGTGGCTGAGCGGGGGATGGAGCACGAGGGCATGAGTCATGAGTCACGCCGGGAGCGGGGAAGGGCGGGAGAAGGATAAGAGGAGATCTTTTCTTTGTTCGTGTGGGGCAGAGTTGGAGAACGGAGTTGAGAGTAGTCGTTCAGCAGACCGTCGGGTCCTGCTTGCCTTGCGTTAGGGTTGAGGCCTTCGGAAGCTTTTTGCTTCGGCTGGCTCAGTGAGCTTCGGCTGCGGCCTGGCTCGGGAGGAGGCTTTTTGCTTTGGTGGTTCAGTGAGCTTCGGCTTCTGTTTGGCTCGGGAGAGCTTTTTGCTTCGAGCTGCTTTGTTTTGGAAGGAAGTTGAGCCGGTTGCTCGGCTCGAGCTGCGAATGGTGGCTTCTTCTTCTTGGTTTGTGGAGCTCTTTGTTCTCCATTTTGGTTCCCGGCTTGGTGCGACTCATCGACCTCTTCTTGGAGGTGCCTCGGGGAAGCGACGCATCGACGGGAAGGATCGGCACTCGTCTCACCAGCACGTGTTGAGAAGCGCGGGAGGATTCGCGGGAGCTCGGGAAGGATCGCAGCTCACGTCGATTGGATCCAGCTCGCTCTCGCTGGAGCCCGGGTCCGAACAACTTGAAGACCACACGAGGTGGAGAGGTTCGAGATAGGTTCTGGGTTTCAGCTCACCTGTCCTCCGAGCTGGAGCTCGTTATTAAAGGCCTCTGCCACCATTTCTTGGGTGTGTGTGTGGTGCGTACGTGTGTCCGTGGCCCGTCTAATAAGTAGGAACTGCTGTTAAGTGCAAGTGACTGTACATAATAGGTAGACGGTTGTAGTTCTTTTGTCGTGCTTTTGTTGCTTGTATAATTGCATACGTGTTTTGCCTTGTTTAATTGCATACGTGCTTTATTATAATAAATGTCCTTGTGTGAATGTAAACCTGTTCGTGCGTCCATTCCCTCATTGAACTGCCCATCTTGCACTCGGAATATAGTTGGTTTTTAAATAGCCGGTAAAAGT
>CM068953.1:37813516-37828727 GCA_035128595.1 Eptatretus atami | reverse complement strand
ACGCAAGCTTTCCCCACCTAATGGTCGTTCTCACCACCGACCCCCGGCCCACAACAATATATATATATATGTATATATATAGTTGCGGTTCTGAAAACCACATGCCTCTAAGGCAATGGCACCCAACATACAGTGATCCCAGACAGTTATTTCGTTAGTATTCGTGCAGTTAGACCTTCCCGTCATGTCTGATGGGTTAATGGGATGAAGTGCGTTGTGTGGGTCTTATAGCTAGGTCTAATTATATCTCTATCTTCTTTTCAATCCTGATTTCATTTGAACCCTTTCCTCTCATACATGAAACAAATCAAAGCAGACACCGCACCCAGACGGCCAACTGTGAAAATCACAACAATGAGAAACTCTCCACCACAAGACTGTACAGGACGCGCGTTGCTCGCCTTTTCATTCGAATCTGCATCCAATAATTATATCTGTCCTCTTTTTAACCCTGATTTACATCCAACCCTTTCCTTCAATCCATGATACAAAGTGAAGCAGGTGCAAATGCATGATAACAGACACGTGCGCAGCCTTGTGATAACCACCACCACACTGTACAGGACATGCATGGTGCACATCTTCAGTCGGGTCTGCACCACTGATTTACAACGGCGTCTCACCATCGACCTTCGCTCACCACCTCGGCCACCAATATCTCCCGCAAAGGGCAGAGGTCATCCCGCCCTCCTCGCATCTTCGCATCGATGCAGTCGCCACCAAGCAGAGGCGTGCTGCACGGCCCAGACTGCTCGGGCCGCGTGCCATGCAAACGGAACAAGCGCGTTGACCAGTGCCAACTGCAGCTCGCCAGGGGTGCCAGAACGGGTATGCAGGATCGCGCACCCTTCATCCAGTCGCTGGGACATGGCCCGGGAGTTCGGAGCTAGGTGATTCACGTCGTGGTGTTTGGTGCAAGGCACTTCCACAGCTCAGTCATGTCACGCCGGATGTCGAATGAGACTACTTCCGGCCGTAGGAGGCTGGCAGCGCAGGCCCGGGGCCCAATAGGAGCGCACAATTTGGGTAGTCACCCCACCTGACACCACGGGGCTTATAGAAGGCGGTTCGTGAAGCCGCTCATGCTCTCGATCTCTGCATTCGCCTGCTGCTCTGCCTTCTCCGCCTGCTGACCCCGCCTGCCTCGCCTGCTGGCTCCACCCACTCCGCCCGTCTGTCTCGCCTGCTGACTCCGCCTGCCTCACCTCCTCCTTGACTGCCTGCTCCGCCCACTCTCTGGACCAGTACACGCGCTTCCACGAGCTCCGGCACAGTAATTAGCAGGAGACAATGCGCCGACTCTCAAGGTGGGATCGCTCAGTGGAGCGTCCCCCAAAGCGTACTGGGTAGCATGGTCGGCCGACCATGCAAGGTATTGTGAGGCCGTTAGCCCTTATCTCCTCTCCTTCCTTCTGTTTATCTCATCTTCATCAGGTTTGTATAGAAATGTTCCAAGCTCCCTTTCGTCTTTTCCTTCATTGGTCCAGCATGGTCCGTATCCTAGCCTAGCTGGGACGTTATCTCCCAACGATCCGTTCTTCTAGCCGGTACGTTCCTTGGCAGTTACGCTCAGCTGCATCTGATCCGGTAAGGTGACCCGGTTTGGACAAGGCGTAACGAGGGCATGCCCCCCGGTAATTAGGTCACGTGACTGTTTTAGGTAACCGGTTAACAGTAGACGGAGGACCCTAGGTCACGTGATTGAGTTATTGGCATTCACGGTCAATTAGCGACCCGCCATGTCACGGAGTTATCCGTGTGTGATGGCCTGCGATTCCGGAGAGTCTGGTGGGAACCCGAGGTAGCCTTCCCCCCACCCCCCTCGTGGTTTTCCAACCCCGGGTCCACAACAATATATATATATACATATATATATATATACATATATATACATATATATTACTAATAAAAGGCAGTGTGTGTGTGTATGTGTGTGAGTGGGTCTCCTCCTCCAAAACTCCAAAACTATAAAACCTAGCAGCCTGAAACTTTGCATGCATACTAAGAAAACTCGAAGGAAGTGCAAGAGTGAAAATTGCGTGTTTGGGTTAATTAAAACACCCCTTTTAAAGATAATTCACGGCCTTATTTAATTACGAGCAAATGCAACATCACTTCGCTGATGGGGGTATTAAGGAGTGGGGTTGAGAGAGGAGGGAAGGGAGGGAGAGAGAGGAGGCAGGAGGGAGAGGAGAGAGAGAGAGGCAGGAGGAAGGGGAAGCTAGGGAAGGGGAAGAGTGAGGGAGGGAGGGGAGGTGGGGTGAGTGAGTGAGAGAGAGAGAGAGGGGGAAGAGGGGAGAGAGAGAGAGAGAGAGAGAGAGAGAGAGAGAGAGAGAGAGAGAGAGAGGAGAGAGAGAGAGAGAGAGAGAGAGAGAGAGAGAGATAAAGAGATATGAAAAAAAAAAGAAGAGACCAAGGTGAGGGGTGGAGGTGCGGTTTGTAAAGAGAATGATATGTTATGCTTAATGACCGAACACACACAAAATCAAACTCATGTCAGAACAGCTGTACACAGAACGACGCAACGGAGTTTATAATGTAATCTGCTGGCACATCTGCAAAAAGTTTGATGTCCCTTTTCCAGAAAATTTGTGGGAACATGAACCAAAAGTAATCACTGAAAACATGGAAGTACCTCCCGCTCATTGACCTAATGATCCCATCGAGCGTGAACATTGAAAACAAAGCTTTGTACTTAGGTACAAAAAAAATAGAAGAAGGCATTGCTGATTGAGGTGTTAATAGCAGTGATTTTGGACTAAACGATGCAGAAATTAAGAAAATGTCCAAACACCAAGACCTCAAGAATGAAGTGAGAAGATCCTGGAAGCTGAAGAATGCCAAACTTGGACCAGTGATAGCTGGACCTACAGGAATGATGACAAAGAACCTCACAGATTTTTTTTAAACATAGGGGTAGTATCCCTGGGCCCTCACCTGGTCGTGGCTGGATAAGATAACCAGGCAACCACTGGTAGGCATGGATGACTCACAAAATATATAATGGAGAAGAAAGTAAATACCAATGGATGCTTTTTTTAATGCCATGAACAAACCTTGGTACATCACAGGTGATAAAGGTTGTGGTCAAGTTTAATCGAAATTGTGTGTGTGGTTTCTGAGAAGAAAGCAATTACATATTTTGGGGGGAAACCCCCCCGTAGAACCTCTTAGACCCCAATTTTTTTTTTTTGTTGTGAACAAACTTTGGTACATCAACGGTGGTGAAGATGGTGGTCAAGTTTTATCAGAATTGGGTGTGTAGTTTCTGAGAAGAAAGCAAATGCATATTTTGAGGGGCAACTCCCCTCTCCCCATCGACCCTCCGAGACCCCAATATTTTAAACATAATGAACAGCTTTAGTACATCATGGGGAGTGAAGATGGTGGTAAAGTTTCATCAAAATTGTATGTGTAGTTTTGGAGAAGAAAGCAAATACTTATTGGGGGAGGGGGGGGAACACCCCTTAAATCACCTTTGAGCCAGATTTTTCTAATGTCATGAACAAACATTGGTATGTTATGGGTGATGAATGTTGTCGTGAAGTTTCATCGGAATTGTGTGTATCGTTTGATAAGAAAGCAAATACCTCTTTTGGGAGGCAACCCACTCACCGCCCCCCCCCCCATAACTCCCTCTGTAGACCTCTTCAGACCCCGTTTTTTATTTTTAAAGCCATCACGGATGATGAAGGTTGTGGTCAAATTTCATTGAAATCGTATGTGTAGTTTCTAAGAAGAAGTTGCAAGTATTTGATGACATGCCACAAGACATGGACGACATATATTTGATGACATGGACGGATGGACGACACGTCATCTCATAAGCTCCCCGGAACTAGTTTACAGGTGAGCTAAAAACCATCCCTGGGAATAATATTACAACTGAGCGAGAGTTGGAAGCTGTCGGGGGCTCAGTGACGATCCTGAAGAGAGCCCTCGGCACAAAACTTTGAGAACAGGAAACTTCACAGCTTGGTCCATGAATCGTGACCCCTTACCGAAATGAAGGTGGATACTTTGAGCCTGCTCACATACTGAAACCCACATATGTAGATACTAATCAACGACACACACACACACACACACACACACACACACACCCTTGGCCGACATCGGCATTTTTTCGGGAATCTGCAGGTTGGAGTCAGTGTGATTACCGACTACAGTCACAAACATTAATCTTTATAAACAGCTGCGTGTGAAGGGTGAAAAAAAATGGCTCTGTAATTTAGGAAATACGTTAATACGGCAAACGGCTTGGAAAGCGTGTATTATCAAATATATTTTGCTTTGAAACTCACAAAGAGAAACATTTAACCTTTATATAGCAAATCCAATCACAAAATGCTTTAGAAACAGGCATGAGGACAAAGGAAAACCTTATAGAACCTCCATAAGATACGGGATGTAACTTTGCCACCACGGGACCCGTAACAGGCATGGCAGGTCCACACACCCGCCGAGAGTCCGTACAGATCCAAATCTACCCATATGTACCATGTCCGTGTGTGCTGGTTACGTACCTCTACCTTGTAGTAACTGTCGACTGTACATCCCAATTGGGACACGAACTATCCTGTACAGCTCGGTAAGTGGCTGAAACACTCAAGCTCTCCAACCGTTGGAAGCGATTACCAATTGCCATCGATACACTTATGCACCCAGAAACACCCATGCAATGTCCGAATTGGACAAACCAACACTTCTTTAGGAGTCGGAACTGCTGATGTTTTCAAATCTGGAGCTTACATTTTGTAATAATCCTTAGTTTAAGAGATTCTCGGTTTAAGAGATTCTCATCATATCACCCAGAAGGGTGACGTAGAAAACTGAAATTTTGCGTGCTGATGGACATCAAAGGCAGTACACCGGAAAATATCACAGAATCGTCGGACAGCATCCATCAACGAAAATATAAATAAATTAAGAAAGAAAAAAAAGATGAAAAAAATGCAGGTGAGTGACCCGAGACACAATATGTAAGCATACCCCGCCAGTATTATATACATACAAAGCTCTTTATAACCACTCACTGACTCACTGAATGATATTAAATATCGGGACCTTCCAGGTGACATGGAACGCTGAAATTTTGTGGGTCGATGGACATCGAATGTGGTACCCCAGGAAAAATCACAAAACCATCAGAAAGCATCTGTAAATTAAAATATAAATAAATGAGGAAAAATAAATGAAAATAAATAAATGAAAAATCAAATGCAGGTGAGTGACCCGAGACAATGGGGAAGCACGGTTCGTATACTTACACCATGTATAAGCATACCCCACTAATGTGTGTGAATATATATACATATGTCAGGATATGGCCCAGCAATCTGGAGCCACAGGGTTAATATTGTATAAACTTAAAGTATAAACCTGGTGTTGGTTTAACGGGTAAGGTGGCTGGCTTAAAATCTTAGGGTCTTGAGTTCGAGTCCCTGTGGTGCTGTTAAATACCACCAGGTGGTTAATTCAGCCTGCCATCATTCTGATGCCATTCCTACCCACATCTCCCATTTGTCCAAGTGTCTGTTTTGTCCCTCATCCCTGCTGTTGGTGTGTTTCCTCATTCTCTTTCTGCTGTTACGTCCTGATCTGATCTATGTTCTACCTCCTCCATGAGCCTCGACTTTAGTATACAAAAAAAAAACAAGCAGTAGATACCATCCATGATCCTTTAATGCATTCCTCCAACCCATGAGGCTTTTTGAATGCTGGGTGGTTTCCTGCACGATCCACCACGCCCTGTGATAAACACTCGAAAATCTGTTAATTAGGCCTCGTGTTGTCCCTTTTCCCTTTTCCCTTCAATACCTACAGTTCCACATCACCAGGGGTGGGTTCAGTTACTAACCAATAATCTAGAGCTTGCCAAGCCAGCCGTCCCTCATCAATGGTTTGGAATGGAGTGCTTGCTTGAGTGCTTAAGTCACTTGACGAATGCTCCATAAGAAACTTGGTAACTGAACACATCCCCGAACCTGCAACGATGTAAGATAACTCGAAGACTACAATAATATGACCAGTGCAGTGGCTTATACGAGTCGAACAATGTTCAGACCCCAATACTTGACAACATTTTGCAAGATAGATGTCCTTTGATTTATTAATACACAGAATACTCTCACCGTCGCTTTACGCTAGATGGACAAACCAAGGGGGGGGGCGGGAGAGGTTGTGGGAGAGGTGTGGCGCAGAGAGCGTGGGGAGAGAGTTGGAGAGAAGAAGAGAGACGGCGGGCGATGGGGTGAAGAGAGGAGGCGCGAGAGCAGGGGGGAAAGGCGACAACGAGGAGCGAGCGGTCTGGGGCATAGGCGAAAAGAAGGTGGGGCCGAGCACTGGTGGGAGAAAAGACCAAGGAAAAGACAAAAAAGTAAGGGGAGTTGGAAGGGGTAAGCGCGCAGAAGGGACGAGCCGAAGGTGAGCGGGACGAAGGACAGTGGAGAACCAGAGAGGGGTAATAGGGTGCCGAGCGGAGGGCGCTTTGAGGAGAAGGAAGCTGAGAGAATAAGGGAAGGCAGCGCATAAGGAGGGGAAGGAAGGGCCAGTAGAGGGAGTTAGGGGTAGGAAGGCAAGCAGGAAAATAGGAGATAGAACATCCGCCCAATGTGAGCGGCGGGGTAGAGGAAGGCAGCATGGAGTGGGTGCTATCTATATCTATATATATTATATATGGAGATGGAAGGGAGAGCTAAGCGTGAGGGGCAAGAATAGGCCAAGCAATCTCAATAGAGGGGACGGGGAGGGAAGCAGTCTCGACCGGGAAGCTGCCGTAAAAGGGCAGCTGTCGAGGGAAGGGGAAACGGCCAAGCATGAGGGAGAGGGAAGGTGAAGATGGCAGTCTAGAAAGGCGGGAGGCCGCCAAGGAAGGCAAGCATGAGGGAAAGGCGGAACGCGAGCGAAGGCAGTACGGCCTGTGCTGACGGGGAGGGTATAGGGCAGTCCTGAGGACAAGGGATAGGCAGCTACGAACGATGCGGCTACCGCCGTCAGAGTCGGAAGGGGAAACCGGGCTCCACATTTCGACCGGGCGGCTCGAGCGGGAGGGGAAGCAAGTCCTGAGGGGCGAGGCTAAAAGCGAACGGGCCAGCGGGGCTAAGCTGCCAGGCGCGAGGGAGTGACAGAGTTGGCATGCGGCGCGAGAGGAAGGGAAGGCAGGCATAGGGAGGGGAAGGAAAGTCTGAGGGTCACTTCTGGCTCCCATGCTCATAGAGGCGGCGAGGAGGCCTGGGCCAGCACTGCTTGAGTCGGGATGGGGAGGAGTGGCTGAAATGGCCACATTAATTCAGAGTCATGAGCGGAGCGGAAGCGGAAAATACCCATGAGGCATGTTCTGAGGTGGAGGAAGGCACATAGAGGGAGGGGAAAAGGGAAGCAGTGGGAGGAGGAAGCAGCGAAGTGGTTAAGAACAAGGAGGGTGGGTGAGAGGCGCAGAGGGGAAGAAGACTAAATGGAGAACAGCAAGTTTGTCGAGGGAAGGGAGCAGAGGACATGACGGGCGGAGGGGAAGCAGTCTGAGGGAAGGAAGGCGCTGAGGCAGGGGGCAGCAGAGGGAGGGGGAAGAAGCAGTCTGACGGAGGGATGCGAAGGGAAGGCCAGCATTGAGGAAAGGACAGGGAAGGCCAGCTGTAGGGAAGGAAAGGCAGTCTAGTGAAAGCGAAGGGGGAAGCACGTGTGAGGGGAAGGGAAGGCCGAAGCATGAGAGGAGGGGAGGAAGGCAGTGGAGGAAGGGAAGGCAGCATGGGGGAAGGCAGTCTGAGGGGAGAGGAGGGAAAGCAGTTGGTGACGGGGAAGGGAAGGTGGCAGGCTGTTACCGGTACACCACCTGCACGGCAAATTACCCGTACGCTGACCAATGCTTTCAATCGCTCAATTGAACCGTGAACTGTTGCTGTTGCCATGACCTTTGGTCCTTAATTGACTTGCTTGCCATTCTCAACCCGTCCCAGATGAATAGGTACTCTCTCTAGTGTTTAGTTTTCAAATGTTTTAGCATATTGGATGTATTACAGTGATGAGTCATGTCTGTTGAACAAAGTGAGCATGCAACTTTCGGACTGTCTTCTTTAACTTTCCTGAAATGGTTACAAACTGTCATTCTGGACCTTTTGAACGACATGTCACAACATTGCCTACCCGTCCATCACCAAAGCAATCAGCATGCTTTATGGCCAACTCTAAATGCCTTGCTGTTCATTTGAAATGAACACGCACTTTGGGCATGTTCAGTTTGCAAGTGATTTGATTTTGCTGCTATATTGCAAATGGAACGCCCAAGGGGTGTGTTCCTTTTCAACTCATACATTACCAGGTCATGTGTAACCGGAACATGCCCAACAGGGATGAAAAAAATTTCCCCGAAAAAAACGCTTTTTTCTTTGAAGTCGGAGTTACTTGGAATCGATGTCAACTCGATCGATTCACGACTTGATTCCTGAAATCGAGCCCTTTGGAATCGATTTCTTGATTCCTCCTTGATTCTTGAAATCGAGTCCTTTGGAATCGATCTGCTCACCACTATTAAGCACTCAAGCAAGCACTCCGATGAAACGGTTGATAAGGAACGGCTGGCTGGGTCATACTAAACACTGTCCGGAGACGTCCGGAGAAGACTGGAGATATCCGGAGTGTCAAACAATGTGCGAAATGGACAAATGAACACTTTTTAGCAGTCAGAACTGCTGCTAAGGTCAATTCCGCGGTTTAAATTTTGAAAATCTGTTCAGGTTCAGAGATTCTAGACGAGAGTTTATCACATTTCAGTTGAAATGCTTATATATATCCAGAGAGTTTTATGTTTTTTATGGGGATGAAGGAGGGACGGGGTTTGGGAGGAGGTAAGTATGAAGTGAGAGGACTGGAAGGCAGACATACGGTGGAGCGGTTGTATTTATGATCATACGTCTCATCAAAATGATCTGCAAGAATAAAAGTGAAGATGAAACCAAAAAAATGTCTGAAATCCATTTTTCCTAACCGTCTACTGTAAATACCTACCCAGAGAAAAGAAACACGCGCCATCGCAGGTCTCGGAGATAAACACCGCGATTAGAGAATCTATTCTTAATTCCACGCAAGTGTGTGTGTGTGTGTGTGTGTGTGTGTGTGTAGTGCGTGTGGTGTGGGTGTGTGTGTGTGTGTGTGTGTGTGTCTCTGTCTGCGACCGGCAGTTTCTCCGACGACCCGGTCCGGATTGATTGGAAACTTGCCCAGGTATTGTGGCCGCGGATGTGGCCTTTCAAGGTATTTGACTGAAATCGATATAGCGCGGGTTCCCAAGTTACAGGACCATTTATCTATCAACCAATGACAAGACACGGTGCTACTAACATCACGGAATGAGTCAACTCGGAATGTTTATTTTATTATTTATATTATTATTATTTATTGCAGATTGACGCGCCAATCTGATTGAACTTGCCAGGAATATTGCTGGGACCCGCGATTTGCCTTTTCAAGGTTTGATATGAATCGGATAAGCTGTTCCAAGTTACGCCATTTATCTATCAACCAATGACAAGACATGGTGCTATGACATACGAATGACGTCACAATGAATGTTTATTATTTATTATTATTTTTTTTCTTTTTTTTGCATGATTGACGTCACAATTCTTTCTCTTCTTCGTTTGGTATGACGTCATTATCCAAGGTTTGAATTTCTCAGGGAAAGTGCTGTTCCCAAGGTCTGAAAGCTGTTTTTTCCCAGGTTTGAATTAATTGTGTGCTTGGTAGACATTTGTGAACACATTTACAGAGAGAGGGGGGGACAGGAGGGGAGATAGAGGGTGAAGAGGGGGGAGAGGAGGGAGATAAGAGGTGGAAGAGGGGCGAGAGAAGAGGGGCACAAAGAGGGGGCAGAGAGGGGCGAGAAGGGAGAGAAAGGAGAGGAGAGGGGGGTGAAGAAGGGCGTCACAATTCAAGAGAGGGAGAGAGAGGAGGGGGTGAGAGAGGGGGACGAGTGCAGAGTGGAGGGGAGAGAGGGGGGGAGAGAGGAGGCAAGACTAGGGGAGAGAGGGGGCAAGAAGAGGAGAGATAGGGGGCGAGAGAGGGGAGGCGAGAGAAGGAGGCGTCACAATTCTTCTTCTTCGTTTGATGTGATGTCGCATTGACGCTGGGACCTGAGTATGTTTCCCAGGTGTTTCCCAAGTATATGCCATTTATGATACGTCACGAATGACGTCACAATTAATGTTTATTTATTTATTTATATTTAATTTTTGCACGATTGACTCACAAACGTCACATTGACGTCACACGAGGGACGGGAGAGGGGGTGAGAGTGGGAGGCGAGAGAGGGAGTGAGGGAGAGAGGGCGTCACAATTCAAGAGAGGAGAGAGAGGGGGAGAGAGGGGGCGAGAGAGGGGGTTGAGAGAGGGGGAGAGAGGGGGCGAGAGAGGGGAGGAGAGAGGGGGGGTGAGAGAGTGGGGGCGTCACAATTCTTCTTCTTCTTCGTTTGATTGACGTCACTATTGACGCGTGGGACTGAGTATGTTTCCCAGGTGTTTCCCAAGTTATGGCCATTTATGATACGGTTGGTCCGATGTCATTGAAACAATTCCCAATCCAGTCGTCGTTTACGAGAGGCGAAGGAACGAAGCTGAGCACCTACAGGCCCGCACTAGTCTTCTTAATCTCGTTGTTCCTCCAGGTATTCAAGATGGCTGTTCACCACCGCTTAGATCATCAGTTCACCACTAAACCCGATGCAAAATCATGATAATTTCTCCTCGTTAACACCCCCCACCCTCACCTCTTTTCAAAGCTCCAGTTTTTTCCTTCCTGAGAGTTTGCTTCTGTATCCATCTTGTGCACCCCGTGCCATCCTCCCCTTCCAAGCTACATCTCTCATTTTCCAAGTATTTCTCACTCTATTTTGCGCCTCATACCTGCTGTTGGTGCGTCTCCTCCCATTCTTTTTGCTGTCCCTCTTGTTCTATTATGTCCTCATCTGAGCTATGTTCTTAGCTCATTCATGAACCTCGACTTTGCATCCAACAAACAAGCAGAAGATACCATCCATGATCCTTTAATGCATTCCTCCAACGCATTAGGCTTTTCGAATGCTGGGTGGATCCCTACACGATCCACCACGCCCTGTGATAAACACTCAAAACGCTGTTAATTAGGCCTCGTGTTGTCCCTTTCCCCATCGATACCTCCAGTTGCACATCACCAGGGGTGGGTTCAGTTACCAAGCAGCGAGCTAGCGATTGTCAGGCCAACCGTCCCTTATCAACGGTTTCAAATGGAGTCCTTGCTTGCTTAAGCTACTTGATGTGCACTCTACCAGAAACTTGGTAACTGAACACACCCCTGATCCTGCAAAGACGGAAGATAACTCGAAGACTACAATAATATGGGTAGTGCAGTGGCTTATACTTGTCGTGTATATAAAAACATGCCTCCATCGACTCGGTAGCTAAACAATGAGCTTGCAAGTCGAAGCTCTTTCTTGTTTTCACTCATTCATACTAATACGTGTGTGTGTGTGTGTGTGTTGTGTGTAAGTGTGTGTGTGTAAGTGTGTGTGTGTGTGTGTGTCTGTGACCGCTGTTTCTCGACAACCACTGGTCCGATCTAATTGAAACTTGCCAGATATATTGCTGGGACCTGAGGATGTGCCTTTTCAAGGTTTGATATTAATCGGACAACTGGTTCCCAAGTTATGGCCATTTTTTTTTTACCAAAGCAATGACAGGAGACGGTGCTATGACGTCACAATTGACGTGACAATTCTTGTTTTTGGGGGGTTTTTTGCACATACGGCTACGCACGTACGGGTACGCACTAGTATTAATAATGTATAGAAGGTATACAGTGTGGTACGTTGGTAGCGCTCAATGTCAGAGTAATAGCACCACTCATCACACTGGGGCCAATGAGCATATGACGTCATACATGACATGCTGAGTGAGGGCCAACTCTGAAGTTGTTCATCTTCTTCTGCCGTCCTGCACTGCGATTGATCATCATTTGCTGCGAGCATGGCTGAACGCTCATCTGTAGGTTTGAGCGGGAAATGTAATGTTGTTTAGGGTGCCGGTGATAACTCGCCTCCTCTTTGCAAAAATGAACACGGTGAGCCGTTAGTGTCGACCACCGGCGCTCACAGATAGGTCGTCCGGGTCAACATCCCATCCAAGGGACGGCATAGGCTACTTGATGCTTCAGCCTCAGCAAAACACCCAATTTTCACTCTTGCAATTCCTTGGAGTTTACTTATCATGCATACAAAGTTTCATGGTTTTGGAGTTATGGAGGAGACAGACACTTTTCTTCTTCTTCTTGCGTACGGCAGCTTGGCTGCTGGGCAGCTATCAATTCTTGGAAGCGTGGCTGTGCGCTGATGCTGTGCCCCTCTACCAGTACACTGGTACTCATTTCACCAACCTCGGAAGATAACAGGCTGAGTGAAACCCACTGGTGTTAATTCAGTAGCAACAGGGCTCAAACTCAGGACCCTAAGATCCCAAGCCAGCCACCCGAACCACTAAGCCAACACGAGCACACACACACACACACACACACACACACACACACCACACACACACAACACACACACACACACACACACACTGCTGGAATTATAGATAGATAATAATAAAAGTTTTCTCCCAGTTACAAGGAACTTCGACGTGGGAGAAGGCCATTTCATGAGGCCCATTCAAGCCTGCACAATGGTTGCCAGTCTATGGTAATTTGTTTTAAAACGCTGAGTGTTCGGCAAGGAAGCATCAGGTTCCATTTTAAAAGGTCTCCCTTAGACGTGACTCGGTCAGGGTCCGAAGTTCCAAGCAGCGACCTCCCAGGTACCGCCGACCGGAACCATGACTTATAACACCTTCGACCAATTCCAATCAATCTGATTAACAGAGAAACGTCCCTTAATTAATTGTTATGCCTTTTTGAAACCAGCACCGGTTCACCTGGTGTGCAGGTGTGCTCGATGTATAATCCTACATCCGAGTTGTTTGTCTTTTATATCGTGCATGCTTGGACCTGGTGACGTCAGTGGAATTTCCAAACGGCGAGAGAATCTCAGTGACGTCACAATGCTCCGTTCATGGTCACAATGCTCCGTTCATGGTCACAATGCAGAACGAGCATACGTTCCGAGGGTGCCGTTGACTGCAGTGCCCCCAATTGAACTGACTCGATATAGTCACTAGAGATGGCGAATCAGGTCGTAGAGCCCGCAGCCGTCGTGATGGACAATGGCTCTCGGCAATGCAAAGCCGGAATGGCCGGGACAAAACGGCCGTTGGTCAGACTCCACCTTCCGTTGAAACTGGAGACCTCACCAACCCCGAGGAACGACGACCTCGTTCAACGTCGGAGCAACGTGCATCTGGTGAACCCCGTGGTGCGTGGAGTGATATCGGACTGGGATGCGCTGGAGGAACTCTGGAACCACGTGTTCCACAACGAGCTAAGGGTGAACCCTGCGAACCACAACCTCATGTTGGCAGATGTTCCGCTCAACCTCCGTGCAGTCCGGGAGACCATGGCGGAAATCGCCTTCGAGGTGTTCCACTGCCCAGCGCTGCACATCGCGCACCAACCGACGTTGTCCCTGTTCTCCTCGGGTCGTGTATCCGGTATGGTGGTTGAGGTCGGGGAGGGAGTCACCCACTGCACGCCCTGCTACCAGGGCTACATCCTCCCGCACGCCACCTCCCGCATGGACCTTGCTGGCGGTGACATCACCAAGCTGTTACAAGAGCTCTTGCAAGCCGACGGGGTCGACATCAGGGACAACCACTTGGTGAACAACATCAAGAAAGGTTGTTGCTACATGCCGATGGACTTCGCCTGCGAAATGGAACTCGAGGACGAGCATCGGGTCGTGGATTTCAAATTGCCCGACGGAAGCCGCCTCGTTTTAGGGCAAGACCTTCGCCGATGTCCGGAGATCCTCTTCCAACCCGCTTTGATCGGAGGGAAGACGGCGGGTCTCGTCCAGCACTTTTATGACGTAATAAACGCTTGCGCTGCCACTCTGCACCAAATGTTATTTCACAACGTCGTGCTGGCCGGGGGGGCCACCAAAATGCAAGGCTTTCACGAGCGCGTGTACAGGGACATTTCGATGCGGGCTTCCCCCGGCTTCAAGACCAACATTTTCGTCCATCCTCAACCGATCCACGCAGTATGGCTGGGTGGCTCCATGGTCGCCAGTTTAGCCGAGTTCCACACCCTCTGGGCGACCATTGAGGAATACAATGAGTACGGAGCGCACGTCATCCATCGCAAGTTCTATTGACTGCCTGGATTCTCTCCACCTATTACACACCTGACCGTGCAGTGTGCAGGTGCAAGGTTGATGATTCAAATGTGGAAAAGTAAATACACAAAGGCAGTATTAAAATGATAAACTTGTTTCTTTATGTACACGTGAAATCCATTGGAACAGAGAGAGAATCCCATCCCATTAATTAATTAAAATAAAAAAATTAATAAAATGTATGCATGTACATCAAATTATTATATTCAGGTTCATTATTATAAACATTGCAAACACTGGGATGAGAGTGACGTGACGTCAGCAAAAATAAATTATTTACTCAAACAACCAGAGAGTACATTTTTCTGATCCCGAAGCCTCCCTCAACCTGCAGACTTGTTAAATTAACAAAACAACATTCCGACTTATTGATGTTGTTTGTTTTTGTTTTTTCTTGAAGGCAACAACTGTTATGACGTAGCTTGTAGGTTGTGAAATCGAAGCAGTTTCCAAAGTATTAATCACAGACACTGGAAACAACAACAACACCAACAACTACTGGAGCAGCACTCGGTGGAGCGCATACCTCCGCCAGGCTGAGTAGTTTCCGTTTTGTATCTACTGACCAACAGACCAGATCTGGATTCGGACCTGATCCAAAATCGAATCGGCTTGTTCTCACAACTTACCCAAACTCATCCACCGAGTTTTGTCATCACTCGTCCACAACTTTTTGAGACATGTTCACAGACAGACAGACAGACAGACAGGGGTGAAAACATTACCTTCGTCCTCCTTCGGTGTGACAAGGACAAATTGATTCGATTTTCGTGAAGAACCAGATCCGGATACAAGAATGTTTTGAATGTATTTATTTTTAAAAGTGATTCTTCACCATTAGGCCAGGGAATCTAGTGATAAACCCACCACAAATTGCAATAGAAACCATTCAAGTGTTTTTTTCACTCTAAATATAC
>CM068953.1:37797027-37811441 GCA_035128595.1 Eptatretus atami | reverse complement strand
ACCCTCTTGTTAAATGTTCCAGTTCGTTGCCCGTGTTTTCCTCCATTGACCCATCACGGTTCGTGCTTGAGAACCAGTAAGCCGATTGGGCTGTAAGTTGTCGTTTGGACCGACAGACTTTGGTATTCTGCTCGGTTACACCGGACCGAGGTCGCTAGAGCGACCCGGTTCGACAGAGTCCGTTGAGGGTGTGACTTCCCGGAAATTTGACGACGTGGGTACTTAGGTATATTGAAATTTGGCTATTAACCCTACCCCACGCCGTCAGAGAATTGCGATCACGGTCCTTAAGTGACCCGTGACCTTCGGAGTTGTCTGAAGGTTACGACCTGCAATTCTGGGTATTCCGTGGGAGACGGCTCTACTGCTCCACCTGGCGGCCGTTCCTCGCCACCGACCCCCGGCCCACAACAATATAGCACAACATGTCAAAACGTGCATGGGATTTGACAAAACTCGGTGGATAAGTTGGTTCGGTGACAGGAATAAGCCGATTCGATTTTGGTTCAGGTCCGAATCCAGATCCACCCCATCAGTGGGATACAAAACATAAACTGTTCAGCCTGATGGAGGTATGCGCTCTACCGAGTGTCCTAATCATTCATTCATTAGGGACAGTGTAGAGGTATGTTTGCACTCTTACTGTTGAGCCACCAACCTGGGTTCGAATCTAGGCCCAGCTACAACCTGTCATCCTGGTGTTTCGCAGGCATCAATCTGTGCACCGTCACTTGGATGGACGTTAATCCGGAAGACTCGTCTGCCGGCACCGGTCTTTGGTGAACCTCAAATACCCCCCCCCCCCCCGCAGTGTATTCCACTGGCACCCTGAACAAATTACAAATGCCTGCCCGGACTGACTACCGGGAAGACAAAGGCAAACCACCCAACATAGCTCATGTCAAGAGACAGCTTCGGCAGCACTGAATCTCTAAAACGAGTATGGTACAATCATGATGATAATTCATGCACATCTACGTCCCAGTTACAATACGTCATGATCACTTTTTGCACGTATGATATACACATATTATATCAATTGGCATTTATGAAAATGACACAGCAGAGTGGATTAATGTGCCATTTAGAACATTCAATGCTCAGGAAACAGTCTTTACCCAAGTAAATGGAAGAACGTAGTGCGACCTCAGAAACACGTTTTACCTGCTCCCCCGCTCACCTCCTACCCCCACCTATCCCACTGCTAATAAAAATCAAGATTCTGCATTTCGTGTGAAATGTTTCCTCTTGTAATGGAAGGATGTGAAAAAACAACAACAACAAAAAAACATGGTGAGAGCGTCCGTTCCGAGTCTGCGAAGTCGGTGGTTCAAACCCCGACCGAGTCATACCAAAGACTTAAAAAATGGTACGTGCTGCTTTCTTGCTCGATGCTCGGCATTTAAAAGGACAAGAGCATGGCCAATCCCCATAGGCTGGCATCCATGGGGAGGAGGAAATTCCTCCTTAGGAAATGTCCCACCGAGTGCGGTGAAAAAGGCGGCGTCAGTATTGTGACATCACTGGTATCCAGAGTGCCCCAGGAAGTGACGGCACTTCCCCCAAGCTCAGTGGTTGCATTTGTCTCATCTAACATTCCCGTGTTGCGTCTTGTGTATCCGTCGGTATGTCCATGTGCGTGGCAGCTCCACTATGAGCCCATTTCAAAAAGAATTAATAATAATGTACCTGTGGGTGGACAAAACCTTTCCATCGTTTCCGAATCTACTCACAACAAAGTTTCATGAATGATTTCATGCAACACTTTGGGAAATACAAAAAAAAGAATGCACCGACACATGGCTGATCATTTAAAAATCGGCTTTTTACATACGGGTTTTTGAGAAGAATCCCGATAAGCCGAGATCGAAGGAACAGTGAGAGCCAGGGGATTCAGGTGGCCAGGAAGTGTTTTTGATTCCAGGCCCTAAGATTCAAATCCATAATGCTGACCAATCTTCATGCTAGATAGGGAATGATGCTGGATGATTCGTCAAACACAACGTCGTCGCGTATCACTTTGATGGCGGGTTCACCTCTATCAAAACAAGGTACAAATGATGATGGGAAGCGACGACCAACAAGAGGTCAAAACCCCTTTGGAATCCATCACAGAGGCACTGTGTTTGTACATTTCGTGTGCCTTCGGAGTCCACCTTCATAAAACCTCACGCAAAGAGAGGATCGTTACGTAGCCAAACATGGCTGTGGCCGAATTAATACAACGAAGGAAAAACATCGAGACAGAGCGGCGAGCACAAAGTATGCAATCAGCGGCAAAAATACTGGAAGATGAATGAGTTTTCCAGGATTTGTTGACCTGGAATGGAGACGGTGCATACAGAGCACACAAAAACTAGCTCGTCGTCTTCTCTGGGCTTTGCCACCCGGCACAGTTCGGCACATAGGGCATTTCTATGATCTGCTCATCCGAGGATGCACTCGTGATGTTTTGGCTCGGTGTCTGCAACGATGCCGAGGACGAGACGGATCTGCGGTGGTGCACACCGGGGCTTGTGTGAGCGCGATCAGGACTCGATAAGGTCACACCCACAGGCTGCACATGGCTACGCTGCTTTACTGTGGCCGTGCGGTCTCGAGACGTTGCAGCGGGAGATGCGGACGAGGCGTTTCGTAACGGGCTCCCGTCTAATTCCGAATTTGACGATGTATATCCGACATCGCTCGAAGCCGGACTTTCTTCACCTGAAGATACCATTTTCAGAAAGTCAGGTAACACCAAGTCTTCCTTTCTCAGCAGGCCCCTTTGGTCATCAGCACGGCGTCGTTGGGCCTTTGAAAGGAGGTCCAGCCATTCTATAAATGAGAACGTTTCTGGTTGCAGCAAACTTTTACATAGCACACTTATCTTTTCAGAACCAACTTCGGTAAGAAGAGTTCATTTCAATAATGTTTAGTATCCATTTTTGGCAACTTTAACAAATATAAAATGAACATCGGTGATTTGACTTTTTTTGTTAATTGTGACGAGCAGTATTCAATAACTATAATACCGACACGTCCAAACAACAACAACAAAAAGAAAATCACTTTTTTGGTTATATAAAACATTATTGTCCTTGTTCGTCAACACAATGCTGCACTGACTGATCACTGATCAGCCATCAGAGATGTCTAATATATACAGAAGAGTTTGTTTATTTGTTTGTTTATATATGCTTCAAAAACTCCAAAACTACTGAACGAAATCCAACCAAATTTTGCATGTTGCCTAAGGGTAGCCCTAGTATGGTTTCTGTCAGGGTAGCATATCTGGGGGAGGGAGTTCAGAGTGGGGAGGGGAAGACCCAAATTCTCTCCATGTAAATGTGTATCGCATAGCGCCACCCGGTGATATCTGGTATTACAAATCATCTCCTTATATAAAGAAAGCTTAAACAACTTGATAATGATTAAAAATAAACAAATAAACACTTGATAATGAGCCCTACCTCCACCCCTCCCCCAAAGAGCCGTGTGAAAAAAATCACTCCCCACCATTACGGTGATGTTGAAATCAGAGTGAGAATAATTGTAAATTTTCAAAATATTTAATTTCACTCATTTTAAGTGGAGGTTCAAACCAAAGAATCCAACACTGAGTTTCGCAGCGAAGCGGAAGTCATTTTTGCTTATAACACCAGATATTAGCAGCAAGGATGGTTGATGGTGATGTAAGCTGACTTCCAAGCAGATTGAAGATGTGCTCAGGCAAATGATAGAGTGAGTAGAGCTGAATGTTTGTGAAGTACAACATGTTGTCTTTTGATTAAATCCGTCAGCAAAGCAACGGGTACTTTTGCTAGTATAGTACTGTATATAAAAATCAGAGTAGTCAATGCGTGGAATTGTCTCCCTGAAAAGGTAGTGGCAGCAGAAACAGTAGATAGATTTAAACCGTAATTCGATAGGTACCTAGAGGCATTGGGGATAGAGGGGTAGATGAATAATGGCAGAAATGAGCGGGCATGATGGGCCTGATCACCGCTTCCTGCGTTTAACTTCTTTGTACTGAATTTCCTTATTGGTATGCCATTCTTGGGAAGGTACATTAAGCCAGCTGCCCTGCCTGTCAGCATTTCCTTGTGGGCATTAATGATACCATGATATATTTTGTAAAGAATAAGTGATTATGTGCTCAAATAATCACCAACTCTTTTCAAAAGATACTATTGGATCTAAATTCAAGCCCTGACTGAAACCATTCCTCTCCATATTATGCACATTGCTTCTTAATTTAAAAGATACATCTTATGTTGAACATTAAAATCAGCTACAATGATATACGTACCGTCTCCTTCTTTCTTTCTTCTGGATTGCCGAACGTCTTCATATAAACTTTCGGCCTCCTACCAATGGCATAAGCACAAGTGGCATCCAGACCAGTGTTATTATAATGAGATGCTAATCGGATGCTAATTGGGGTCATGGCTCCTGGGGTGCCTCAACCCAACCCTACTTGAGAGGTTAAACATTTTAGTCAGCCTTCACCAAGGTCATGTCATAATGGACACACTACTAGCCTGAGCTGGCCAGGACTTGCCCAGGCAAAACCCCAATTGCGATCAGTAGGTCCCAGTTGTGGGGAATGGTCTCTCCTCCCCCCCCCAATTGCAGCCAAAAGGCAGGTGCCCAGAGCCCCCCCCCTAGTCATGGAAAAGTTCCCTCCCGCAAGAGCTGTGTGAAACTCACCGCCACCCCACCAGCAAGGGAAATACCCCAACCCCCCACACCCCAAGTCACAGGGAATAACCATTTGTCATGGGAAAGACCTCCCCCACCCCAGGATCTCAGGAAAATAACTCTCCTTGCCGCAATCCCTCTCCCCCCAATAAAATTTCCAAGTCTGAAACAGCGTGCTTCCCAGACCACCCAGAATGCTTCCTGGACCAGTCCAGCTTGCCTATCTCACACCCCACCTGCTCCCACCCCCAACCCCAGCCCTCCCTGAAAGCTTTCCAGTCCAGCTTCCAGCTTTTCCAGGCCCAGCTCACCTTAACAGCTCTTGATCCTGGAATTGAATGCGTTTCTCGCAGCTTTTGCTTCCCTGCCGTCACCTTGCCTGCTTTTGAAAAATCACACAACACAACATAAAATCATGAACAATCTTGCATTTATTGTGCCACCACCAAATGAAAATAAATTTCTCTCACTTGACTTGACAATTCCTCCTTGTGATAATTTTTGCAAGGACTACTTCTGAGATGAAAATCACAGCAACATGAGAAGACGGTGCAGCTCGTTAATGTGATGACCTGGATGTTCAAATCTTCACAAAAGCAAATCTAACAAACATACAATATTCAGTACCTGCAAGGCATATCTACACGGAATTGTGGAGCACACAAGTTTTCAAAAATAATATTACCATGGTTTCCTTGACTGGGATGTAGACATTAAATAATTTATACTGAGTCATCTACAGTGGCCTGCAAAAGTGATCACCCCCGACCAACAATGCTACATTGAGATGAATTATGAATCATGTAGAAACTATTTTTCCAAATGAACGTTGTTATTCATAACTGAAGAGATGAAACCCACTGTTAGAAATGAAGGAGGTTACATGTCAGGAATACCTGCAAAAAACATGTACAAATCAAAATTAACAGGTTGTAAAAGTATTCATCTCCTGAGGTCAGTACTCGGTGGAAGCACCTTTTGCAGCAATGTCTGCTACGAGTCTTTTTGGGGTAGGTCTCTACCAGCTTTGTACAGTGAGATGGTGAAATCTTTGTCCATTCTTCACATGAAAATTGCTCTCGTTCTGCCAAGTTTGTTGGCGATCGTCGATGGACTGCAATCTTCAAGTCTCACCAAAAATGTTCATTTGGGTTCAAGTCAGGACATTGACTGGGCCACTCAAGAACATTTATTTTTTTTTTCTTATTCAGCCACTCCAATGTGGCTTTAGCTTTGTGCTTCAGATCATTCTGCTGGATGAAATGTGAATCTCCTTCCCAGTTTAAGATTCATGGATGACTTGAGCAGGTTTTCATCAATAATTCTCTTGTACTTTGCACTGTCCATTGTCCCTTCCATCCTGACAAGCCTGCCAGTCCCTGCTTATGAAAAACAGCCCCATAACATGATGCTGCCACCACCATGCTTAACAGTAGGGATGGTGTTGACTGGTTGATGTGCATTGTTAGGTTTAAATCAGATGTAACGCGATGAAGTTACACCAAAAAGTTCAATTTTTGTCTCATCTGACCCCAAAACCTTTCTCCACATGCATGCAGTATCATTAGGATGCTTTTTCAAGGCCTTTTTCATCTTTTTCAAGATGAGCTGTGGTGATGGCAAGGCCACAACATGGCAGAACAAAAACGACGCAGGCAATGATGGATGAAAGATGTGTCACAGTGGCCTGTTCATCTGTATATTCCAGTGGCATGCCATGAAGATAGCGGATTCACAACTACTCATAGCCAGAATGTGATAGCAAGTCATGAATCAAAGTGAAACAGTCAACAAGAGAGTTCTGCTCTCGATGCATCTGTGGCTCAGCAGACAGAGCTGCAGCTGTCTTGTCACAGAGTTTGGCTCGCTGTCATTGCACAAGTAGCTAATGCTGTACCCCATGAGATGACATCTCTCGATTCCGACCAGCTCTGCTCTGAACTGATTCTGACCACCAGCGCTTCAAGTGCTGTCATATATAGATCCGTTACAACTTTTAACCAATCAGTGAGTTTGTTGCCATGCAACATTATGCTCTTGCAAGCCAGTCAGTGTCTGCTCTCCCTGTATGCTGCGTGCTGTGTGCTGAGTGCAATGGACACCCCGACAAGAGTAATTTGTATGGTAAATAGGTAACATTCGCAATTCCACTTGACAGGATAAATTGCCACTCTTGTCAGGACACTTCCAATAAAGTTGTGTACCTAAGGGACATACTGCAATTAGTTGGTTTGTTTCCTTCTTCTTTTACCGTGTCACCTGGCCTAGTGCTGTCTGCATTTAATGTCCTACATCAATCTTGTCCTGAAACTACACTTTATCCCTCTTATGATTATGCAGCATTCAATAAGCTGGATTTCCATCTCAGTTAAATCAAAGGGGAATCTAACATCTTGTTTTTACAGAACAGAGCAAACGAGAACAAGTCTTAAAAGTAATCAAAACTATTTTCTACAGCAAATATGATATCAGCAGAGAATGAGAAGTATTTAAGCCTACCCCTACAGGATAGGGGAGCCTTGTACCTGTTGTAGGGTTTGTTTTGACAATTAGTGCCCCCAATTTTTAATGGTATCCCAGACTTTCTTAGACCCACAAGATCCTTAGAGTACGAAACCACCATTTAGTCATTTCTTTCTTCCTCTTCCTGCATTTCCAAGCTGTATCTTGGAGCCAGCTGGGACTTTCGGAATGAAATCATGCAACAATAATGAGAAGGAGAAGAATGAATGACCACATTGTGGTCACAACCTACGACACACACTATATATACATATATATATAGATATAATATATTATATATTATATATTGTTACGGTTCTGGAAATTCGCAAACACCATAAAGGTCCGTAGGTGAGATATTTTCTTAAGTACATGGTAGTTAGCCCAAACCCATTGTATAGAGGGAATTAATGTGATTCATTCGGGCTGCGATCCTTTGAGTTAGGCGTTTTTCTGTTCTACCTTTGTTTTGAGCCACCCACGCCAACAACAACAACAACGCCAGCAGCAAAAACCTACCTTCACCACTCGCTATACCGCAAACCTCACATCACCGCCATTCCAAACAGCACCATGGCCATCGAACACCGCCGAAAACCCTCCACCACTTCTCCTACGGCCATTCCCGCGCCACTGTGGACGCCGAGCGTCGAGCTGTCTTCAGCGAAACACGCGAGACGCGAGTGCAGATGGGGGGTTTCTGAGGAGAATTCGGATCAGGATGATGCACCGCCCACATCTGATCCACCCAATCAGGAAGGCGGGGCGGCTTGGCCCGCCTCCAGACGCGCCTGACGAAAATCGGCATATGCAAATTTGAGGATCAGGAATGATACACGCCCCCTTTTTCTCCGTCCAATCGGCGAGCGTGGCTCCGCCCCTGAGGTCGTTTGGATCCGATAATTTGCATATGGTGGGTTCCCGAAGCCGATAAAAAGGCGAGCGCAGTGAGTTGAGCAGTATCGTGGAGGAGTGTCGGTGGAGGAGCAGTATCGTGGGGCGAAGTCAGTATCGAGCAGAGTGTCGGTGGAGCAGCAGATCGGTGAGGAAGTCAGTTGGGCTGGGTCGTTGGAGAGGAGCTCGAGGAGATCGGTGAGGCGGAGATCGGTGGGGCAGACGGCTGCGGAGGCGAACGGCTGAGGTGGACCTGGAGGCTCGCGTCGCGGGATTCGAGCGAGCCAGCCATACTCCTCCCCAGAGCATCAACAATTCCCCTTTTTCCCCCGCGCTGAGAGAGTGCGACAAGGGCCCCGTTCCCACTTACACCAGCAGGTGCACGGAACGCCGTGCAGCGACATTCTGCGGCTCGCCACGAGGGCGCGGTAGGACCCTTCGGTCTCGTGGGCCTGGCCGCTCATCAGGTCCCACGCGCATTAGGCCAGGGCCCAGCTGACTCCCTTGCCTTTGAGGGGGTCTTTTCTTTGCTTCGGTGTGAATGCGTGTTGTGGCGCCGTGTCTTGTAAGGTAGAATTGTATAAGTGGTCCGTGTGTCGTAGTCGGTTTTAACTCTTCCTTTTATATGTGCATTTCTTTTGTTCTGTGTGATATATGTGCGATCGTTATTGTGACTGTAAATACATGCTGTTTGCTTTACGTGTGCTATATGTGTGTATCCGTGTGCCGCGGAATAAATGTGCATAGTGTGAACTGTTTTCCCGTTTCGCTTCGTCTTTTCTTTAATTGAACTCCATCCTGCTTCACGTAAAGGGTTCGTAGTGGGTACAAAACGCCCGGTAAATAATCTGAACCGTCGAGGTCGACGATAACACGTCGGTTATCCCGTAGTACGGAACGGCCCGCCCAAGCGGCTCGTGTCCGGAGTCGACCTGCGGCGAGGTACGATCGCCCGTTTACCATCCGCGTGGGTACTTAGGTAGGTCGAATTTGGCGAACAACCCTATCCTACGCGGGTGGCCGATTGGCACGATTGTGGTGAGGTCGAAAGGCCCACCCGTGACTGGATCCCGGCGTTAGCCGGGAGGGTCAGACTGAATTGTCCGTCCGGTGGGCGAGGCGGTCGCGGTTCGAGTCGCGTGGCCGATCGCACGCCGACGGGCGCGAATTCGCAACATATATATATATATATATATATATATATATATATATATATTATATATTAGTCGCTTCTCTGTCCACTCAAATCCCTCATCCTTGCTCGTGTCCCACGTGTCTATGTGATGAAAGGTGGTCTGAGAATAAATAAAAATCATTACCCATGGTTCAGATTACATTCTCTAATCTGTCGATCATTAATCTTGTGCGTGCCGTGTCTGTCCTTGTTCCCATGTGAATGAATAAGATTAGATGGACAAGATTCTTGATGATTCAGACAGGAGATTTACCTTTATATCTGTCATCTCAGTTTGTGTGTGTGTGGTGTGTGTGTGTGTGTGTGTGTGTGTGTGTTGTGTGTGTGTGTCTTCCAACTCCTCTCTTCTATGGTAATAAAGCTTTTGTTCATAAATCCTACATGTGGTCTTTCGAGGTATGGGACTTCACCATTAAGCGTGAGTGAATTGGGTTAAAAAATCTGGTAACAGGGTGATTGGGAAACGCACATTTAAAGTAGTCTTGAAGGACTTTATTTGTCGCAGTTATATGAGAATTAGCTTATTCGTCACACAGTCACGGATTGTTGAACCCCAATATGGGGCCGTTAAAAAATTACATAACACTATTTTTAGGGATGCGCATACAGACTCGATTAAACCTCACTAATACTTTTTATTTGACATATGATTCGATTTTTTTGGGGTCCCTCGTTTTGAGTAACACTGGACTCAAACAAAGCCAATGTAAATCTGACGCAACAAAGCCGGACAGTGTAGTGTATAATCAGCAGAGGCCTACAGGCCTAATTTGTTAGGGCCAGCATAAAACCAAGATGGTGGCCATATCATTTAATCTGGGTGCTATGGTGGGTGGAGTCAAGCAACAGATGTGGGTGTGGTCCTGCAGCTGTCCGACCAATGGGTGCAAATTTCAAAAATCGACCCCAAACAAGAACAAGAACAACAACAACAACAACAACAAGAAGAACAACAACAACAACAACATGAAGCTCTTATAGACCAGCGAAAAAGTACATGGGGTTGACATAATTATTTTGAACGTGACCTAATATTTAAGGTCATAAACACAATTATAGACATTTAAATATTTTCCACAGAAACTCAATTAAGGTTTCTCCAATCAGAACAAAATTTCTCTCTCTAGATAGCCTAGAGTAAGGCGCATGGATGATTAATTAACGTCATACCCCTCAGGGTTAAAAGTCAAGGTCAAATGGCAGTCTGAAAAAAATAACACATTTTTGTCATCGCTCAATTTCGCCAATGCGGAATCTCAAAGACCGCTTTGACTTCCCAGATGTTCTTGCATCATAATAGTGTACCTGCATTGAAGTTGTGCACCTGATATTTGATGTGTGATTGATTTACTCTTTTCCGATTGTGACCTAATTAACAAAACAAAAAACACCTTTTTGAACTTAACTTGAATAATTTTCCTCCAATTTTCATGATGTTGAGTTATGTGGATAGATTGTAGATGGGGACACATTTTCTGAATTTACACTCTATCCATAAATGTTGAAGGTCAAGGTGATATGGTGGTCCAAAGAAAAGATTAAATCATTGAATCGCAGGCTTATGTTAAGTTATGGGTGATCAGTTTGTGATCGCAGATATCTGTTTTCATTTTGCCATTCACAAAACTGCGTAGTTTTTTTTTTATGGCAATAATCTATATTTTAAAGAAAGAAAGAAAAAGACTTCTGTTGTATTCTGCATTCAGGTGAATTTACATGCATTCCTTTTCCTGCACTTTTGCTGGCCTATCACACTAATTCCACAGGAATGGTTGACCAACGCCTGTGCGAGCATTGTGATAAAATGAGTGGAGGTGTGACACAGACATGGCAGGCCAAGTGACCTTTTCCCATTGGTCAAATTCCTTAACTGCTCACCCAATGTTCATGATATTCATGATGATAAACAATCTACTGAAAACAAAGCTATATATTTTTTAAAAACAACAACTCACCTGCCTGATCGCCAAGGTTCTTTATATCCATCACCACATGTTGTCCATCAAGGGTCAGAACATCACCACTCATGTCCAGCAACTCCTGCTTTCCAAACTGTCAAGTCAAAGATTGAACAGATTACATTCCATCCTCTCAAGGCATGATGTTACTGCAGAGTGAAGAATAAGAGGACAAGGAAGGGAAAGTAAAAAAGATGGAAATGGAGGGATATTAGGTGCTCTGAATATTTACACTAATTGAGGTTTATAGTTACCAAGTGTGCAGTAAGATTGTCACAGTCCTGCTGGATGCCATATTTGGACAGAACTGACTGCAGAACCTGGACAATAGGCTTGCCGTGCTTTGCTTTGACCCCCACAGCCTTTCCCATGGAATGCAAGTCCAGCCTGGAAGAGGTTACATCAGTGTTGGTGTCAGGTAAGGACATGCAAGCTCACAGTGGTAATGTGATGAGGTTGTAATTTTGGAAAAGACTGTGATCAGTATTGGGTTTAAAAAATAAATAAAAGCACTCATTAACCCATTCAGCTCAGCTGCATGGAGTACATCTGTACCATTGTGATCGTCTTTCTCAGCTCAGCAATCAAACTTGGATAACCAGAAAGCAATTAAGTGTCAGCATATTTCATCATCTTTTTAATTTAACAGTTATTATAGTGGAACTTGTACGTATAATCCCATATTGAACAAAGACATAAGGAGAAATGGACATATTAACACAGTATCTGGGAATTGAACCTCTGATCTCAGCATCATGAGCTGTGTACTCAGATGGGAACACAAAAGGAAACTTTTGAAACATTGTGGTTTGATAATCAGATTCGTTTTTGTTAATCAGACTGATATCGAACCAGAAAGAAGAGATGTTAAGGTGATAAAGGAAGGGATAACGAACATTGAAGATGTCCCAATAACTATGGGAGAAAGTACATCTTATCGAGAAACAGAAAATGGAAAATGGAGTGGGAAATCTGAATTGGGTCTCCAATTTTGGATTTGAGGATTGAATCATCACAAGTTTAAAACTCCATCAAACTGATGCTGTAAGTACATTCTTCTACACTCTATAGAGTGCCTTCAGAAAGTATTCACACCCCTCGACCTTTCACATTTTGTTTGTTCATTTGTTCTCATAATATCCCCAATTATTTGGGGTATTATTCTTTGTTCATTTGCTATCATAATAGCTCCAATTATTAGGACAATATGAAAGGTTGTGTTACGTCAAGAGCTTTCCCTCACCAAACGCCATGTTCACAACCGATAAGGATTCTGCACACAGGATCCCTTCACTTACGATCACATCTAATAAACATAAAAAGAAAACCCTGCTTTCGATTTCTACTAACCAATTTTTCATCACCTGCAACTTGATATGGATGCATTAATAAGGAGCCTGGAGGTTCTGTTTGCAAGAGAATTTGTTCGTTTCCAAAAGAATGAAGTTTTCACGGTGAAGTAAATGGAGGAAATGAAATTATTCATTGTTTTTTCTCTTTTTTTTTTGCTGTGATTTTACTTTAACAACATAATCGTCACTAACTGTGAAGACTGACAAGGTTTCTCGGGAAAGTAAATCGAAAGAAAGAAAATTATACGTTCACAGAATAGATTGAAATTTCATATATACATACATATATATATATATATATATATATAGTAATATATATATATATATATATATATATACATATATATAATATATATATAGTATGAACCACCCACATCTCTCACCTGTGAATGGAGGAATAGCCAATGAGCTCTCCACCTAATCGACTGCACCCGGGTGGCTAGGATTATATAAATCATTGACCCTCCCACATTCTCCAGCCAAAGTAGCTGCACAAAGCAACCAAGAAGACTTACACAAGGTAAGTGCAACGCTTGGGAGCCTCATTGGTATGCTTGCTGTCTGCGCTATCGCTGAATATTCGTCAATAAGCGATGAAACCCGTACTGGTAGCTGAGGGGGTGAAAAGCATTGGATTCTCATTGTGTACTCTGTGTGAACATCTTTATAGTTGTTGAGGAACTCTGGAAGGGTTCGAAACAGCATTAGCACTTACCGTGGTAAGTGTTCTTGGTTGCTTTATGCAGCTACTTGAGCTTGAGGAATGTTGAGGGTCAATCATATCTTTGTATGTATATATATATATATATATGTGTGTCTATATACATTTACATATATAGTGTGTCTATATACATTATACATATATATATTATATATATGTATATGTGTCTATATATAATATATACTATATATATATATAATATATTATATATATATATATATATCTATTATAAATACCAAGCTTGCACACTAAAAACTCGGCTCGCCGTCACACGATCCTCTATGAAATTGCTGTGGCACTTAGCGGACATGATGAAAATGTTTGGGAAGTCTTGGCGTTCCATAGTCCACTTGCATTTTGCACAATCCGTATTTTTGTCATTCCTGTGTACGGTCTGTCGTCTGCTACCAGCTATGTTGTACTGCTATCCCGTGCATGTGCACGGGTATCGCTAGTATATATATATATATTATATAATATATATATATTATATATATATATATTATAATATATATATGGTGTATATATATCCGATATATAATATATATACATATATACATAAACATATATACTGTATATATACACACACACACACACACATATATATATATATATATATTTTATATATATTGTTACGGATCTGGAAACCATTTGCATTCAAATGCAGATGTCCCAAAAGTCATGTTATGTCGTTAAGTATGTATGTAGTCAGATCCCCTTCCTTTTGTCTCGTGGGAGAATCAAAGGCATGCGTTGCGATTTTTTTTAGTTAGGTTATTAAATCTTTACATCCACAAACCTCCAACAAGCCATCTAACAACTATCCCATCTGCATGACCCCTCGGCCATCATGATCCACCACCAACAGCTGCTTCTCGCACCCTGACGTGCCAAGGAAAGATCTCGCGGTTCAGTTTCTTGGCTCCCACGGACGTTGTAACTCTTTCACGACAACTTTGCAATATTGATAACTGTTACTCGTCAAGTATGAACCCGCGTGGAAGAGTGGCTGGGGTTCCCGGCAGGGGCCAAGGCCCCACCCGGAAAGGTATGCCGTGGGACCCTGTCCAATCAAAGGCGGACAGCGAGGTGTGTTCATCAAGGCCCCT
>CM068953.1:37762696-37785779 GCA_035128595.1 Eptatretus atami | reverse complement strand
GTTCAGGGTGGGGCTTCAAAATCAAATTTCCGCCATTTTTCTTTGATCTGTGTCGGTTCTCAGGCCTTCCAGGCCTCTGGTGTATATGAACTGCTGCAAATTGCCTGTGTCGGTGCTGTGGCTGCGTGAGTGCGTGTGTATGTGTAGATATTTGGAGAGACGAGTGTTTCCTGATAAGAAGAAGGTCATGGTGTGTTTGTGGGTTCTCAGGTTTTGATTTTATTAATGTTTAAAAATTTCCCATGCTTTCAGGCCTCACAAAGTTAAACCCTTTCAGGCTATTCCACAATTTATTCTATTATTTATTTATTCCCACACAATGGGAGTTTACCAAATCATTCTGACAATGAACAGTAACTGACAATAAAATAATTCGATAGAGAAATGTCTTATAGCTACATTACCGCCACCACATCATGTATCGTATCATATCATAAGCCTGGTGTTGGCTTATAGTTTGGGAATTTTAGAAAATTTTCTAACCATCTGTGAAAAAATTGCTTACCAATAGCTTTCTTCACCAATGTGTTTCATATAGGTGTCTACTAACGCCTCTCAATTTATTCCAACCCAATTCCACGTGGAAAATCTGGGAGCCAATCAAAATTGGGGTACCCGAGGGCTGGGCGAAAAAAAAAAAATTGAAAAATAAAAATTTGCCCAATATTAGCTTGTGGGATGTCTAACTAGGGGTTTTTGGAGGTGCTGAATCGATTCCAACCATTAGTTTTCAGTAAAAACCACTCCCTGGCCATAAAATATTGTATTTTTTATTGTACGTATCTCAAGGGTGTCTACGGTGGGGTTTTTTGGGTGAAGTTATTCAATCATTCAATTTGAGCTAAACCCACTCCAAAAAAACATTGTACAAAACACTGCAACATTACAGTGACACTTACTCTGCACATGCTCAGTAGGATTCTCTCTCTGCCTGTGGAATTGAGCAGGAGCATTTCACCTTGGCAGAAGTTTCAACAAAAAACGAATTTGAGGTTAAGTATGAAAGTTACTTTTGGGATGTTAAGTATTTTTCTTCTGCTGTCTAAAGTTTAGATGACTGCGAATTTAAATTACATCAGTTTTATCTCTAGGTTATTGCTTAAAAATGAACATCTGAACAACCTATGCTAATAGGTGTTGCTAGCTCGCATAAGCGATTTTATCATGGCTACAAGATCGAGTACATGGCCCAATGAAGCACTTGTTCTGTGTTGATCTACTAAAATTTAGTTTTAAGATTATCTTGTAGTGGACTCACTCGATAAATTACACATAATTCAATGTAAGATTGATCATTATTTTGTTACACAGATCTATTAGTGTGGTTGTTAACACACATCACGTGTATGGACTCATTCTGTCTGTTGTGTGCCAAAATACATGACACACGTTTGTGTCGTCAAAGAGAGAAGTATTTTGCAAATTCTCTTGTCTTTTAGGACAGTATGGAAGAGGATGTAATGACTGAATCTGGCCATGCCTTGAGTGTTTCATCTGTGATGGTCCCGGAACTGAGATGCAGAAGCTGTCAAAAGTCACCCCAATAGGCCACCCACGAGATGTTATCATATTCTGAGCACTGGACGATGCGGCGCTGATCAGAGACTAATGAGGACTTATTTTCTTAATAGAATGAGGACTTATATTTTCATATTATATATTAATATCAATTTCAAACTTTTAATCTTTAAGAGGTGCAACGTACACGCCGAGGATAGTCCATGTGTTCAAGGAGAGATGGGCGAGAGGTTGAAGACCTTGATTGAGGGAGAAGGACACCTGCACTCTGGTCTGGTACCATGGCAGAATAGACCTCATCAAGGTGTCATTAGTGTGAGCGTATCCTGGATCACACAGGTCACCTCACTGCATCTTGCAATGCTCAACACCTTTTCAGCAGGGGCAATCAGTACGCGAAGGGAGCAAGGCTGTACGTACAGCTGTCAACAGCGACAGGACAGTCCGGTTTCAAGAAACTCTAACGAAATTCACCGTGTACAGCAACCATGGCAGTCAGGTTTCAGACTATAAGTGGTCAGCACATGGCACGACACACAATAGAAAACACTCATGTGTTGTTGTTGTGTCGCGGCTGCTCCCGTTAGGGTCGCCACAGCGGATCATCCGTTATGATCCGCATACTGATTTGGCAGCAGGTTTTACGGGCCGGATGCCCTTCCTGACGCAACACTGGTTGCCTCTTACGACACAGGGATGAGGATTGGAGAAACCACACTCATGTGTAGGCAAAATCCTCAGGCGGTCTAAACAGAGGATGCTTCCAGAACGAATCTGCTCATAGTCTTGGGTTCAGACGCTAACCCACTTCTCGTTCATTCACCAGGAGGCTGGAAGGAGGCATGAATAAAAACGTGGGGTACCTGTCCACACAGACGTCAAAAGAGCCCAGATGAAGAAAGATATGATGCTGTCAACGCCATCGTTGGATTGGTTGGAGGAGGTCAACCCCTTCGATGCACACGGGACAGGAAGACCCTGGTATCCTTCTCCCATGGGGTTCAGCAGCACTCCAGGGGAGCAGTCAACGCTGATCAGGGCAGAGGAGGTTGGCAGAGCCATACAGGCCAAGATGGATGGACAAACTGTTCTGGATACAATGGAAACTAAGCACAAGGTCAAATCGTAGTGAGCCTCAGAAGTGGACCCAAAAGTCAATGGGAAGAACTGGTTATTATATCAAGCTCTTCAACCGCCTCATCATCATCAGTGAGCGCGAAGTCAAGACCAAACAAGCCCTGCGATTTGAGTTGACTCAACACACCAATATCTCGATTTGACAAAAAACAGAAGTTGCGAAAGCCAGACAAGCTGCCCTAGCAAGGGTCCTGAAGGCATTTGTGGAACCCGTTGAACAACCCCCCTGCACAAGCCTTGTGATTGATGGTGGGTGGCTCCTGCACAATGTCAGGTGGGAGGCTAACCACACTGGAAGGACATCGCCGAGAGCTACCTCCAGTTTGTGAAGTCCATGGGGAGCCAGTGCCTCCGGATCACTGTGTCTTGACGGATTACGGCAGCTCCACCAAGGACCATGATCACCTGAGACGAACAAGGAACGCATGCTGTGACATTCTGATTCGCCCAGACATCAAAAGCATCATTCCAAGAGAAAAGTTCCTCGACAACAAGAGCAACAAGGCCAGCTCATTCTGCTACTTGCTGAGAGACATTCGGTAGAAATGGATCAGTGTACAGCAATGCCCCAATGATGCGGACACCTCATCGTCCGGCAGCTCTAGATGAGGCAGGAGAGTCCCCTGTGAGGTGAGGGCTGAGGACACCGACATCATGGTTATGCTGATTCATCATGCTGCAGACCACCCGATCTTCCTCACAACAGCCAAAGAAACATCTTACGATGTCGGAAAGATCTGGGAGGCCCTCCAGAGAGATACCGGAAGTATCTGATCTTCTTGCACAGCTTCTCCGGCTGCGATACAGTGTCTGCGATTTCTGTGTTTAGCAAATCAACTTGCTAACCAAGCTCTGCAAAACTGACAAAGCGGAGAGGTCATGGACGTGTTTCTGGACATCCAAGGAGAAAGATGACATCATCAAAGCCGGCTATGAACTTTCAAGCTCATGTTCCACGGGAAACTACACCTAAAGACTTGGGGGACTTGAGATTTGACATCTTCAGCAAGCGGGCCGCTGCTGGGAGCATCAAACCTGAGAAACTGCCCCCGACAACAGGAGCTGCAGCACAGCACTCTCTCCGGGCTTATCTCCAGACTAAAGATTGGCTGGTGCTACAAAGTCCATCATTGGATGTCCTGGACTACGGATGGAAACTCGGTGAGCAAGGTCGCCGGTCCCTTCAACAGACCCCATCGCACCGGACTATCTTCTGAAGTTTGTCAGCTGCAACTGTGAGGGGACTGTAGCACAGTCAAGTGTATTTCTGCTTGCGGCAACTGTCATGGTAACTCTTGCCAGAACATCAACCAGCCGGATGACGAGAAATGTGAGGGAGATGCCGGGGAGTTGGATGAGTAGGGTGAACTAGAGACCTGATTAACCAAGGTTTCAATTGAGATACATTTCTGTTTGTAATATTTTAATAAAATAATTTTATTAGGCCAGGGAGTGGGTTTTACTGAAAACTAATGGTTGGAATCGATTCAGCACCCCCAAAAACCCCTAGTTAGACATCCCACAAGCTAATATTGGCAAATTTTTATTTTTCAATTTTTTCGCCCAGGCCCTCCGGGTACCCCAACTTTGATTGGCTCCCCAGAATTTTCCCTGTGGAATTGGGTTGGAATAAATTGAGAGGCGTTAGTAGACACGTATATGAACACATTGGTGAAGAAAGCTATTGGTAAGCAATTTTTTCACAGACGGTTAGAAAATTTTCTAAAATTCCCTAACTATATTAACGGTGAAGGTGGCTGGTTTAAGATTTTAGGGTCTTGAGTTAAAGCCCATGTTTCTCCGTTGGATAACACCTGGTGGGTTGACTCAGCCTATCATCCTTCCGAGGTCAGCAAAATGAGTATAAGCTTACTGGAAACAGGGGGCAACGCATCAGCGGCACGGCTGCACTCCCAGCAATAGCAATATTGCAACCTGCAGACACAGGCTGCATACGAAATAATAATAATAATAATAATAATAATAATATCGTATTGTATCGTGTGCGTATTGGGCCAGGAGTCAACTACGAGTTTGGCCCTCAGGTATCATAATTTATGGAGGGCGTGTTGATGCACTATGCTGCTGATGCAGTGCCCCCTGAAGGTTAAGACAGGAATTCTTGGATTTTCATCAGGTTGCCAGTCATAACTCGCCGACACTTTTTCAAAAGACGTGGGATTTTTACTGTCCAACAACTAATGCGAGTAGACGGGCCACCCAGCTGAACGTCATATCCGAGGGATGGCACACCTTGTGAGACAATGTCCTGCCTGCAAAGCATCAATGTGACAGTTTATCGTAGCGCCGAGGATCAAACCCACAATAGACCACTCAAAGTTGAGTGTGCTATCACTGCACCATACTGTCGAGACAATGCAGAGTGAGTGTGGCAAAGTGAGGACGGTGTGCCAAAGGAAAAATTGTAGAGGAACATACAAAAAAACAACGTAAACAAACGAAAGAAAAGTGAGGTTAAAAGAATTTGCAGTTGAGAAGCTAAAAGGGCCTTTATTACATAATTTATAAGCCATTGCCCTTCTATTTGCACTAAAGTGTCATCTGGGAGAAATGGAATCCAAATTAAAGGGACGTGGCAAACTGTAGCTATAGGATCTGTCATGTGCACCAACTAATGTTGGCAGACAGACCACCTAGTTTAACATCCATCCGAGGAACGGCACACACATTGATGCCTTGTCCTGCCTGCGAAACACCAGGCTGACAGTTTATAGCCTGGCTGAGTTTCAAATTGAGGCTAAACAGCTCAGAGGCAGGTGTGCATACATCTAGGCCACCCTGCCAGCCACTCAACAGGAAAGGAAAAGCTAAACAACAAAGGAAAACAAGGCAGTACGTTTAACCAAGGTGTACAGATTACAGTGGAATCTGAGAACCAGTGCGGACTCACACACTCACTGAGACAGACAGCACCGTTGGAACAGACGTATGCGTTGTTTAAGGAACGTGCGATGCCAATAAGTCACCTAATAAATTCCCACATCAATATACATCATTATAAGTACGTCAGTAATGGATTGTATGAAGCAAAACCACATCTGTATAATCAAAGACCCTAATACTGTATCTTAAAACCAGCCGCCTTAAACGTTAATGCCAACACCAGGCTACATCCTATAGAAAGCATGGAAATAGGAAAAGTACGACCGTTGACAACAACATGCAGATGCACAGACATACACACACTGAAGAGACGACACAATATAAAAATATAGCATCATCTCCAATATGGACACATTCAAGGTATAAAATCAAGATGCATAATTGGATATATAATGGTGCGGTTAGATTAGACAACTTTGTCAAACTGTGCGTGAAGCCGGTTGGGCATGCTGGTTGAGCCCGTAGGCCTTGCAGCATATTTCAAACCACGGTTGGTGTGGGCAAACCCTCTCAGGAACAGGTGTGGATAACTTTGACAGAATCCAGATTAAAGACACAAAATCAACTTATGCTAAATCAGATGTAAAAAAAAGTTATGGTTACACTACACAACGTAGTTGAACTGTGATAAGGCCGCGATAAAACACGAGGGCACCTGGGAGTGCTATACTAAAATTGGTATCCAAGCAGACTCACTGAAACACATACTCAGACACACACACACACACACACACACACACACACACACACACAACACACACACACACACACAACACACACACACTTCGGGAATGGGTGAGGCGAACAAGATGAGTGAATCAACAATGTAGTGAGGAATAATTCAATCTAAAATACAAGGGCAAGACTTGATTGTATATTAATATTTGGAGTTAAACATTGCATTAGACAAAAGGTTGTGAGGTTGTGAGATTGTGAGGATGTCAAACTTATCTGGTTTGAAAGTCTTGTTGTTCTAGACAGTTGACCAATTCTTGTTTTTATTCCCAGGTCGGCAGACAGAGATGCTGTGCCGGTCTATCTGTTACATGTTTGAGGAACTCGTAATACCCACTCCCCCAAGGAGGAAGAGGATTTGTTTTTTCTTCAGAACTGGTGTCATTTCTTGTCCCTCAATACCTTCTTCCACCCAGCAGGAATTAGTGATTAAACCACCTACACTATACCACTTATACAGGTGAAAATTGCAAGTCGTCTCCTATCCTCATGAGAAGAGGGGAAGGCGGTGGTGGGATGGGGGGGTGGAGGGGGAGAGATGTAAGAAGATGTCCCCATTATCTGTCCCCAGGTACCCCAAATACATTTGTAAAGTTTGGTGGAGATTGACCAAGCTGTTTTCGATTATATAAGGTTCAGACATATACTGTAGATAACTGGCATATGTTAGTGTGATTTGGAGGGTCGTTGAGGTATATATGCCTGGTGTTGACTTAATGGTTTGGGTGGTGGGGTTGGGATCCTAGAATCCTGAGTTCAAATCCTATTTAGCTGTTGAATTCATACCAGGTGGGGTTGACTCAGCCTGTCATCCTTCCGTGGTCGGCAAAATGAGTGCCAGCATGCTGGTATTCTGTGTCGGAGTGGCGACCTGTCCAGGAATGTGTCCAATGGCTCAAGAGACTGCTTTGGCAGCACCAATGCTATGTACAGAGCATGGTCCCAATGGATGGATGGATGGATGGATTGAGGTATATTAGAAACAATACTGCTACTAAGACACCGCGTTGTGTGACTCTAGCCTCAATGAAGAAGAGGGAAGAAAAGATGTCAAAGAAAAACAAGAGTGACACTTTTTATAGGTGCAGGAAGTCTGTTATCCCATTAAAAACTAGAACGACCACTCGGTTGAGTGCATACCTCCGCCAGGCTGATTAGTTTACGTTGTGTATCCCACTGATAGGCCGGATATGGATTTGGACCTGAACTAAAATTTAATCGGCTTGTTCTTGCCACTTAACCATCTCATCCATCAAGTTTCGTCCGAATCCGTCCGTAACTTTTTAAGATATCGTGCTGCTATATATCGTTTTACCCTATCACTCAATGGTGAAAAATCACTTTACAAATTCACGGATCCAGATCCGGATTCGTATCTTCATCAAAATCGAATCATTTCGTCCTTGTCACACAGCCAAGCTCTCCACCAAATTTCGTCCGAATCCGTCTCTCAGATTTTTGAGATATCCTGTTCACAAACATCCAGACAGACAGAGAGAGAGAGAGGGTGGAGAGAGAGAGAGGAGGAGAGAGGGGGGTGGAGAGGAGAGGGGATGGAGAGAGAGAGAGAGAGAGAGAGAGAGAGAGAGAGAGAGAAAGAGAGAGAGAGAGAGAGAGAGGGGTGGAGAGAGAGGGGTGGAGAGAGAGAGAGAGAGAGAGAGAGAGAGGGTGGAGAGAGAGAGAGGAGAGAGAGAGAGAGAGGGAGGGAGAGAGAGAGGAGAGAGGAGGGGGTGAAGAGAGAGAGAGAGAGGGGTGGAGAGAGAGAGAGAGAGGGTGAGAGAGAGAAGAGAGGGTGGAGAGAGAGAGAGAGAGAGGAGGGAGAGAGAGGGGGAGGAGAGAGAGGGGAGGAGGGGAGAGAGAGAGAGAGAGAGAGGAGGGGAGAGAGAGGGAGGAGGAGGAGAGAGAGGAAGGAGGGGAGAGAGAGGGAGGAGGGAGAGAGAGAGGGAGAGGAGAGAGAGAGAGAGAGAGAGAGAGAGAGAGAGAGAGAGAGAGAGATTGAAAACATAACCTCCATCCACCTTCAGTGGTGGATATAATGAACCCTTTATGCCAAGCATAGAAAGCTTCTAAGGAAGCAGACAATGTCAAAAGCACAAAATATGTGCAGAGTGAATGTCTTAATATTGTCGTGTGTACGGACCCTGCACCAACCAACCGCTCAACCACAACCATAACTACAGCTGACGCGAAGACTTTGAGGCAGGAGGGATCATTGAGGTTGGAACATAACCGACAGATAGTGAAAGATGTCAAAGAGCCATTCAGGAGCCAACCTTCATTCCTTTGAGCAGGAAAGCATCCAGAGCTATTAACTTCAGGCCTCGTTTCTCAGTCAGACATAACAGGGCATCACGCACACTCAAACCGGCCCGCACAGATATGACGGTTGAAGAAGAATCTGGCAGTTGTACTCGGCAAAAATGGCCCGTACCACTCTGTTCGCTATTCAAATCCTGTCAAAAAGACACGACGGCATTCAACTCTTCAAATAATTTTGTGCATTTCATGTCGAATTGCTACTTGTTATGAAATATATTGTGTGCACATATTTTTAAGAGTAAATTAGACTAAAGTACACGTCATTGGAGACACACAATAAGGTTTGATTCACACCAACCTTCTCTGTGCTCAGTGCCTGCATTACAGATGGAGACTGAGTTGATGTGGGCACCGGACCTCCTTGTTTGATTGTTGCATCCCCTGCTCAGCAGAAAAATGTAAAAGTATAAAATACGTCGAAGTCTTTAAAACTAGACAAAGATATGCTATAAATGCTCCACTATGGACATTGATTAATGTTCCTTTTATTGATGACCATGAGATTTTTGTTTGCAAATATCAGCAATGTGTGATTTATTGGGGCCATTATTGGTCCCTTCCTGTTTCCACTGACATTCCAAAGAGCAGTGTATTAGATCCTTTATACAAGGAATAGGCTTGTGCCACATCCACACCGCACCACTCCCGCATACCGGTGTAGTACCGATTACACCGCGACCTCCAAATAGCAGGGTCTTTGGCTGGGGTTGCCCAAACACGTGATCTACTCTTTGTGAAAGATAGCTGGCGTGGGTGGATTAACAAAATGCAGATGAGACAACTAGGTTGAAAGCCCACACCTTCAGGATGGCCATGTGGCAAGCTCCTGTAAACATAGTTCCAGGTTCGACAACAAAGTATTATATTGTAATGGAAAAAAAGGAACTAAAAATCAAACACGATGTTTAATGATCCGAACCATTTTTATTGCAAGCGGTACGTCTCCATCCATGTTCCTTTGTCTCCACATTAAAGTATTCCATTCATTTGTCAGATTTTGTGACCACTTCCCCCTTCTATTCCAAACTCATCGTTTTTTTATTTTGCATTTTGTTTCTTCAATTCAAGGACACTCGCACTTTATACTTTTTTTCTGATTGGCGAATGTGTATTTGTTTTCCTCAGCTACTTCTTGCATGACTCCTCAGGCTCATCATCTGCTCCCTTATCATCTCGCTTCTGCCAGACAATACAAGACGTGTGAAATGACGCAATCCGCATGAGAAATGCTTGGTGCGCACGCACAGACATCCCAATAAATTTTCGTGTTCGGGGTGAAAGAAAGTGTATCATGTGTCGGTGATAAGGATTGTTACCTGAAACGGCTCACAAAGCTGTAAAATAAGTCGAAAATACTTGGAAAAGTACCTATGAGAATGGGCCGTGCCTCTGCACGACGAAGGACTTGGAGAACTTCCGAAGCTCGCCGAATGGTCAGCTACTCGTAACGCAAACTCACGACCATGTGGGTCGGTGTAAGGCCCGAGTGGACCAGCGTGTGCCACATAAACCCGACGGATCGCTCCCGGTGAATGGACTGTTTATCTGCATTCGGTGCTTCCGAACATCGATCCTTTACTGTTAATCATGTTGGGAGGGGGTGAGCTATGGGAACTGTGATGGCTGTTATAAATATGTATTTTTGGGGTTTGGTGTTAGATGCATTGCCACTGCTCGCTCGTACTAACAGGCAATGTTATGAACCCGACATCTCATCCACGGATATCACTTATATTTGCTATATTTCCGTGAGTCCCATTTGCATTTAGCAACGGAACAATAATGTTTAACCAACTTTAAGTTGCCAATTTTTTGGCTAAATGCTGAAAATTATGTTTAATGTTGATTTAAATCACAGATTTTGCACTTGCAACAGCAGGTTAAAAGTGCCCGGCGAGTAGAACTGAGTCAGGGAAAACACACAAACAACGAGAGAGTGAGAGGGTTGAGAGAGAGAGAGAGAGAGAGAGAGAGAGAGGAAGAGAGAGAGGAGAGAGAGAAGTGAGAGAGAGAAGAGAGAGAGGTAGAGAGAGAGAAGGTGAGAGAGAGAGAAGAGTGAGAGAGAGAGAGTGGGGAGAGAGAGGTGAGAGAGAGAGAGAGGTGAGAGAGGAGAGAGAGAGAGGAAAGGAGAAAGAGAGAGAGAGAGAGAGAGAGAGAGAGAGAGGAGAGAGAGAGAGAGAGAGAGGAAGAGAGAGAGGTGAGAGAGAGGTGAGAGAGAGTGAGAGAGAGAGAGAAGAGGTGAGAGAGAGAGAGAGAGTGTGAGAGAGAGAGAGAGAGAGAGAGCAGTGAGAGAGAGAGAGAGAGAGAGGAGAGAGAGAGAGAGAGAGATGAGAGAGAGAGAGAGTGAGAGAGTGAGAGAGGTGAGAGAGGTGAGAGAGGTGAGAGAGAGTGAGAGAGGTGAGAGAGGTAGAGAGAGGTGAGAGAGGTGAGAGAGAGGTGAGAGAGAGAGGTGAGAGAGGTGAGAGAGAGAGACGGGAGAGAGAGCAGAGAGAGAGAGAGAGTAAGCACCTCTGCATGAAAAGATGGATTTTATTTTTAAACGGTTCTTGTACAATTCAACGTTAATGGAGGCGCGAACAGAAACTTCGCGAACTTGCTCGTGGAAACGTTTACCATTCTTACAACATTATTTAATTGTTAGCCACAGATCAACTCCCTCAGAAATACTTGCCAAAAACAGACAGCCAGTTCAGAATCCTTTCCGAAAAATTCCATGCCCTGATGCACCAAACCACAATGACGGCTTTTTGGCTTCACATCAGTCAGAAATCAAACCCAGAAACTGAAAACTTTGAAGTAAGAAAGCTATCACAGAAATATCCTTTAAAACACTCCTTACCTCTAACTGCGGGTTGAACAGCTTGACTGCCCATCTCCTCTGTTCGCTTCTGTGTCCGTCCAATTGATCCCCAAATTTGTGGCCAGAGCATGATGTTACCAAGGACACTTTGCCCATCCTCTTCTTCACTGCCTTCCTTGTTCTTTCTCATTGTCTGAAAAACAAGGGGAACTCAGTACCGGGACCAAACTGGGCAACTCAATCAGCTGAGCAAAATATGGATGCACTTACACCTTCTCAGTTCCATATTTACTTTACTTGTTAAATGAATTTTAAGACGTTGTACATACAGTTGGGTGGTCAGCCTAATCTTCAGGCTTTTTGAAGAAAAAAAAAACGAAGGGATATTGTAATTGGCTCTGTCTGTCCGTCACGCTATCTCCTCCTAAACAATTGGTTAGAAATTCACCAAACTTGGTAGTTATGATCAACACATGGCAAGAAGGTGCAAGAGCAATGTCACTTTTGGCCCTACCCCCTGGACCGAGGTCCAAAGGTCAAATACCGAAAAATGCAATTTCAGGCACATTTTTTCATTAAACTTTGTTTCATTTTTATGAATATTTAATGTTTCAAACTTTGTTTCACATTTAATGATGAAATATGTAACGATCTTGTGGATTTGACCCTCAGTTCATGCCCCTGAAGGTCATAGACTTAGGGTCACGGTGGTCAAAATGGGGAAAAAAATTTTAACTCAAAATTTGAAATTGGGTCATTCCGGGTGGAACTTTTTGCCATCTTTCAACTTTGCTTTAGGTGGGAAGTGTGGGGATTTGTGATGATGCGCCATCGACTTAACTCTCGTTGGATTTATTTTTATTGCCCTCGCCGGAGGAGAGGGTATTGCATTTGGTTCTTATTTTGTAATTAGAAATTTAATTATTAACACATCTATAAATTTTCTCCACATAAGTAAAAAATAAAATAAAGAAGCAAGTGCAGTAATGTTTCTGGGGTGAGCCCTCCCTCAAAGCAAGAAACGCAATCTCTTGTTCAGAACAAGGGCTCGCGCACGAAATATCACTTCATCCCCTCTCAATATTTGGTTGAAAAATTGTTTACCAAGTGGCAATATATTTACCCCTCCCCCCCCACCCCCCAAAGCAATCCACATGCACCAAAGGGTTGAATTTCTTACTTTGTCAGAATGTCATTTCCTGCACAACAGCACAATATGGCCTCCCTCACCTTGCGGTTGTTTGCCCTTTCAGGTGATGCAATACAGACAGCAGGACTGCCCTGCTTCAAAGTGCCACAAGGTAACGAATGACCTTCAACTTCAGCCCGGAGACAATCCTGATAGACCTCGGATTTCAGGAAGCGTGTGTAACTGTCAAACTTCATAAGGTTAAATATCTGAAAGCAAAAAAGCAGTTGTAACAATGAGTATGTACGAGCAGTGCTCCATTGTTTTGTTGTTCAAAAGGAACATCGTTCATAGAGGCTCACTTCAAGTGTCCATTAAATAAACACTATTTCAAAGGCAATTTCAGAAAGCAAATTGCCATTTTGAAACTCTGCGATGAGGGCAGAAAACCAATTTTAATGTTCATTGCACATCATAACATGAGCATTTCAAATATATTGCTACTTGATAAACATAATGAAACAAGAAATGTTGATGCAAGAGGAGGTCATTTACACTGCCTCGGCACCGCCTCCACCCGCGACGCCCTCAGCACCGCCTCCGCCCACGAGCCCTCGGCACCGCTCCACCCGCAACCGCCTCGGCACCGCCTCCACCGCGACTCTCGGCACCGCCTCCACCCGCGACGCCCTCAGCACCGCCCCACCGCGACTCCCTCGGCACCGCCTCCACCCGCGACTCCCTCGGCACCGCCTCCACCGCGACTCCTCGCACGCCTCCACCGCGACTCTCGGCACCGCTCACCGCGACCCCCTCGGCCCCGCCTCCACCGCGACTCCCGGCACCGCCTCCACCGCGATTCCCTCGCACCGCCTCACCGCGATGCAATCGGCACCGCCTCCGCCCGCGACGCCCTCGCACCCGCCTCCACCCGTGATGCCTCGGCACCGCCTCCGCCGCACGCCAACGGCAACCGCCTCCGCCCTCGGCACCGCCTCCACCCGCGAGGCCCTCCGTACCACCTCCGCCGGCGACGCCCTCGGCACCGCCTCCGCCCGTGATGCTCGGCACCTCGCCCCCTCCACCGCGCGACTCCCTCGGCACCGCCTCCGCCCGCGACGCCTCGGCACCGCCTCCGCCCGTGATGCCTCGGCACCCCTCAACCGCGACTCCTCGGCACCGCCTCCACCCGCGAGGCCCTCCGTACCGCCTCCGCGCGGCGACGCCCTCGCACCGCTCCGCCCGCGACGCCCTCAGCACCGCCTCCACTCCGCGACTCCCTCGGCACGCCTCCACCCGTGATGCTCCGACAGCACCGCGACTCCCGGCTCGCACCGCCTCCGCCCGCGACGCCCTCAGCACCGCCTCCACCGCGACTCCCTCGGCACCGCCTCCGCCCGCGACGCCCTCAGCACCGCCTCCACCGCGACTCCCTCGCCCCCTCCACCGTCCTCGGCACGCCTCCACCGCGACTCCCTCGGCACGCCTCCGCCGCGACGCCCCTCAGCCCCGCCTCACCACGCGATCCCTCGGCACCCTCCGCTGCATGCCTCGGCACCGCCTCACGCGCGACTCCCTCGGCACCGCTTCCGCCCGCGACGCCCTCAGCACCGCCTCCCCACCCGCGACTCCCTCAGCACCGCCTCCACCGCGTGATGCGTCGGCACCGCCGCGCATCCACCGCGACTGCCCTCGGCACCGCCTCCACCCGTGATGCCCTCGGCACCGCCTCCACCGCGACTCCTCGGCACCGCCTCCGCCCGCGACGCCCTCAGCACCGCCTCCGCCCCGCGAGCGCCTCGGCACCTGCCTCCACCGCGCGACCCCTCGCACCGCCTCCGCGGCGCCGTCCTCATGCACCACCTCCACCCGTCTCCACCCGCGACCGCCTCGGCACCGCCTCCACCCACGACAACTGCCCCAATGCCTCCACTCACTCAAGCCACACCACTGTCGATCTCCTTGGCAGACTCACTCAAGAAACCTATCCAACTTTAATCTACAAATTTTTCACATTCCGATAGTTCCCTCAGATTAGCTATTCATTCTTTCAACCTATCGATAATAATCATTACGCGAGCCATTTCTTCACAATTCCTACAGCAAAGACTACCCACTTTATACACTATCCCTAATATTGCCCACATTAAACATTTATCGCACCATTTATAATCCTCTTCTGTTCTCCTTGTTCCTCAATTGACTCGCTCTCTATCAACTCATTTCACAACCATACTTACACTAACTTAACCACTCGACTAGCAGAGAAAAACATGGAGGCCCAAGACACACACTTCAAAAGAAAACTAATAAACAGGGAAAAGAGCAACCATTGATTGCAGACCCTCACCAGAACTTGTTTTTTGTGGTGTTTGTGTAGTATATTTTGTATGTTTGTGTACCGGTGTGTAATGTAATAAATAATATGAGGCCCGGCTAGGAGGAGTGATGTAAGCGACATTTTTTAATGATATGATGATGATAGGCCCAGATGATAGGGGAAGGGTTAAAATAGTGCTATATGGCATTAACTCCAAAATGGCCGATGTGGCCCTAACATCACTCCGCCTCACGGCGCCTCATATATACATAACTAGAACTGCCACTTTGCAACTGCTGGCAGTGATGACTGGGTATCAAGATGTCCCGCTTTAATGTAACCCGCTTTGACGGGACACTTGACCCTGACCCATGACGTTTATTATTACCCTCACCGAAAGAGAGGGGATTGCATTTGGGTCCATTTGTTTGTCTGTCTGTCCACACAGAACTTTAATGTTTTTCTCTGCAACCGCTTGTCAGATTGAGAAGAAAGTTTCACCACAGGAGTAACTCCTCATGTAGAATGTTTGAATGAAAATTATGGCGTCAAAGGTTACGTGGCGTGGCAGCCATGTTGGAAAAAACTGAAAAACTTTGGACCTCGATCTCTGAAACCACACCAAAGAAAAGATAGAAACTTGGAACATGGCAAGTACTCCTCAAATTGAATAAATGTGATTTTTTATTTTTTACGACTTCATAAGTGCCTTCGTTATGACGTCATAATTGTATATGTAGAACGCCACATCCAATCAGTGTGAAAAATTTTGAGGGTCATCTCGGGATAAAATGGTCCACAAATAAAAACAGGTCGACTTTAACGGTCACGTGATTCTGCAGCCATATTGGTTTTTTTTGTTATTTTTAATCTTTGAAAATCTTCTTTGAAATGGCTGAACAGATTGAGGTGAAACTTTACACGTATGGCCACCGATCCATGAGGAACAAAAGGTTCACACATATGACGTCATTGGTCACGTGGTTTAGCAGCCATATTGCATTTACCCTAAAACCTGAACCCCAATCCCCAATCCCATCATGGGGTGATTCACCCGGGTCACCGGTTGACGGGATTGGGGCAAAGCCTTCGAGACCTCCACTCTTTGATGATAGGAGGAAAACTACGGGGTAACCTTCCTTGATCAGATTGCGGTAGTGTGTTGGGGTGGTGCTCAGGTGTCATCAACCAGATGATGGTCTCCTTGGGTTAACCTGAGGCGGTCCCTCCGGGTGGGTGCCTGGAATGTCCTATCCCGAATAGAGGATGATCACCTGTCTCTGTTATCACCTGAGCTCAAGCGTTTGGACATCTGTATTGCAGCACTCTCTGAGGTTCGGAGAACGGATAGTGGTGAGATCATGGTGGGTGGTTACACCTACTATTGGTCAGGTCGCTCTGATGTTTACCATACCCAATGAGTTGCTGTAGCTCTGTCCAATAAGCTGACTCCAATGATAATTGAGGTAATACCGGTCAACGAGCATATTATAAGATGAAGGATTCATCACTCCTTGGGTGTCGTTTCCCTGGTCTCTGTCTATGCTCCGACTGAAGCGAGTGATCTCACCATGAAGGACACATTCTATGCCACGCCCGAGTCTGTGGTTCATCAGTGCCCCAGGCGAAATACTCTTCTCGTCTGCAGCGGATTTCAATGCATCAGCTGGAACTGATAGGGATGGTTAAGAGACGTGTGTTGGTCCCCATGGGTCTGGAACTGTGAACCTGAATAGCACTAAGTTCCTTGACTTTGCAAGAAGTCATGGACTTAGGGTGGCTGGTTCATGGTTTCAGCGACCACAGGTTCATCGCTGGGCTTGGTATTCCAACGCTGGCGGTTTGGCAAAGGAGATTGACAATGTGCTCATTGACGGTCACTGGAGGATGATCCAAAACCACAACATCTACCGGAGTGCTCAGTTCCTAAATAACGACCACAGCCTTGTGGTAGCAACTCTGAGGTTGCAGCTTAAATCCAGGAGATTGGTACGATCCCCGCTGAGGTTGGATGTTGGCAAGTTCAAGGATGAGAGGGTAGCTGAGGAGTTTGCGAACAAGCTGAGTGGGGACTTGGGAGGTCTGGGTGCTTTGGGAATCCTGAAGAGTTGTGGAGTGCCTTCAACACCACCATCCTTGATGTTGCCGGTGGATGTCTTGGAACTCACCAGAGGGGGAAGAAGAATTTTGTCTCTCAACGGACACAAGATACCATTGAACAGAGTTGCAGGGACAGGCTTAATGGCAGAGGCAGAGTTGAGCTGTTCAGGGAGTTGAGGCGTAAAACTGTACATGCGCTAAGGGTGGACAAGAGGCCTATATGTGAGTAATGTCTGAGGGGTAGAGCATCACCTAAGGTCAAGTGATTCTCGTCCTGCTTACAGGGGAATTCATGCATTGCGTTCTTCCAAGCCCATCCCTTAGTGTACTGCAGTTAGACTGAGGGTGATGGGCTCTTGAAAGAGGAGTCTGAAGTGAAGCCCGACTTACTTTGAGCGGCTGTACAGGCTGATCCACCAGCTGTTGAGTTGGATGTCAGGTGTGTTACTATTCTATTTGCTGACCCTACAATCAAATGTGATCCACCTTCGTTTGTACAAACACAGGATGCGGTGATCCAGTTGAAATGGGGTAAAGCTCCAGGATCTGTGGCATCCATGCTGAACTTCTCAAGGCTGGTGAAATGCTGAACTCATGTCATAGCATGCAGTTCTGTGTTCTGCTGGACACAGGCAGCATCCAAATTGATTGGAAGAGGGGCCTTGTTGTCCCTCTCTGGAAGGGAAGGGTGATCGTCAGGACTGAAACAATTACCGAGGGTGACGCTGCTCTAAGTGCCAGACAAGGTCTTTGCTCAGATAATTCTTGATAGGGTTCGCCACAATCTGCTTGAGCACAGCGTCCAGAGCAGTCAGGTTTACACAAAGAGGTCAATGATTGACCGTATCCTTGCCCTTCGGTCCTCACAAACGCAGATGAGAGTTTCGGAGGGGCTGCTTGCAGCCTATGTTTATCTCTGCAAAGCGTTTGATTCAGTGAATGGGATGCCCTCTGGAGGATTCTTGGTCTTCGTGGGGTGCCACCAAAACTGATCGATCTGACGTCTGAACTCAACTCTGGTACTGAGAGTGCTGTGAGATTTGGTGGTACCATCTATGACTTATTTCAAAGTTGTTACTGGAGTTTGTCAGGGTGTGTACTGGCCCCCACACTTTTCAGTGCTTGCATGAACTGGTTTCTGGGGAGGATGTCGGAGAGATCAAGCTGCGGTGCATCATTTGGGAATGTCAAGATCTCTGACCTCGATTTCGCAGATTATGCAGCCATCTTTGCGAGACGCTGGATATCCTTTTGGGGGCCCTCGAGGTGCTGAATGGGTTGTTGAGCCACTGGATTATGGGTTCCTGGTCAAACCCAAGATCCAGGTTTTCAATGATGTCTTCGATGCTGCTCTCCTGTCTGTACCTGTTTGTGGTGAGGATGTTGAGGTGACGGAGAGATTCACTTACCTTAGCGGTGATATTCATGTCTCTGCTGGCTGTGATTCAGAGGTCAACAGACGTCTGGGTCGGGCCTGGGAGTCATGGATTCACTGGATCATGGGGTGTGGCTCTGTGGTACTGTGCAGGAGACGAACGTCCGAGTCTTCACGACCTGGTGCTTCCATTCATGCTCTACTGATGTGAGACTTGGACTCTGACCCAGGAATCTGAGACAGAGACTTAATTCCTTTGGTACCAGGTCTCTTCGGAGAATCCTTGGCTATCGCTGTGCGTACTTTTTGTCCAACGAGCAGTTTCTGAGAGAGACTCAAATGAGGTTTGTTACCTGCATTATCCGTGAACATCAGCTGTGGCTGTATGGACATGGGGCTCGTTTTCCTGAGCTAATCCTGCTCACTAGATTCTCTCAGCGAGGTAGCCTCATGAGTGGAGGAGCCAATGGGACGACCACTGCCTCGTGGTTGCAGCAGGTTGATCGCATCTCAAGGAGATGGGGATGGGCCAGGCATCTGCCTGGGGATGGCCAGACGGAGGCCCATGGAGTACGGCAGAAAGTGGACGCAGGGATGCACTGCTCCGGCACATGCTCCCATACCTGACCTGATCTGACCTAAAACCTATAAAAAAAATCTTCTCCAGAATGGCTGAACAGATCGAGGGGAAGCTTCACACAAATAAAATGGAAGACCAAGAAGGAACCCAAAGAAGGAAAGAGGAAAGATGGAGTCATCAGGAGGAACCCGGATAAGATTCGGGTTTCAGCTGCTCTGCCACTACCCTCAAACCCATCCAGGTGCAGCCAATTGGGCCTTACAGAAAAATTTATGCAAAAATTTACTTCTTTCGAGAGATAGATAACGAAAGAGAGGAATAGAGAGGAAAAGATATGAAGAGAAGAAAAAGCAGAAACAAGTAGCGGTACATTCAAAGTACATCGCCTTTGTAAATAATAAAATAACAATCCTCCAGGCATGATATCACCGGGGCACCTTCGGCGCCTAGTGATGCCGCTTGCAGCACATGGAGTCAGAATTGGGAGGGAGCGGTGCACAATAATTGATTGATTAATTGGTTAATTGCAGAATTAAATAAATAAATAAAAAAAACATAAAATATTAATTTCGCAATCAATTGCCGAATGGCATACCTAAACCACCACGTTTGATCGAATCTGTAACTTTTTGAAAATTAAGTAATCAATAGAAAAATGAATAATTAATCGATTAATTGATTAATCAATAAATCAAAATACTCTTTATAGCCAAATCACTTGGTTACTATCTTCTCCAAATATCAGCTTCGTAGCTCAAAATATGCCTGAGATATTGCCAGGATGAAGAAATAAAATAAATATAATTAATAAATCGATAATAATTAAGTCATTAATCAATTAATTACTAATCAAAAAATAAAAATATATATTTTTGCCAAAGTACATCCTCACTTTTGTCCCCAAATTTCAGCTTCCTAGATCAAAGGATGGATGAGATATCGCCCGGACAAACAAACAAGAAAACGGAGTAAAAACTGAGTACTCCTTCGGCGCCCGGCGATGACGTCACGCATCTTCCAGATATGGAATTGGGAAGGAGCGGTGTACAATTAGAATGAATAAAGAGAACTGTGGAAAAAAGTAGAAAATGTTCCCCAAGCCGTGGGCGTGCAAGTTTGTTTTCGAATAATTGATAGGTCACGCGGTTTGGCAGCCGTATTGGATTGAAAAAAATATTAAATAACGTTTTCGCTGAATCGACGCATCCAGAATTATTTAATTTCTGATACGAGTTCATTTTGGTTTTTTGTTTGTATTTGTTCATTTTTTTTTAAAATAAGGCTCACTTAGCTGTGCCTGGCTGGGTTTGAGGGTAGAGGAGTAGCAGCTGAAATGTGAATCCTATCCAGGTTCCTCTGATGACTTCATCTTTGCTTTTCTCTGTTCGCGTTCCTTCTGGTTACTCCAGTGCAGGGCTGCACCTATTTGGTCTTGCATTTGATTTGAATGAATTTATTTTATCCCATTATAAATTCAATTGAATAATAATGAAAAACGTTATGGGTCAGGGTCAGATGTCTGATCAAAGCGGGGTTGCATCAAAGCGGGACGTTTTAGTACCTGTTCATCACTGCCAGCAGTTATAAAGTGGTAGTTCTAATTATGTCTCTTATTATTATATAACACACCAGCACACAAATGCCACACAAAATACACCGCACAAAACACACAAACACCGCACAAAACAAGTCTGACGAGGTCTGCAGTCTCTGATTGCTCTTTTTCTTGTTATTCAATTTAATCAGAATGGGATTAAAATAATTCGATTCAAATCAAATGAAAGACCAAATAGGTACATTCCTGCATTGGAGTCATCAGAAGGAACCCGAACAAGGAAAAAACAAAGATGAAGTCATCAAGAGGAACCTGAATAGGATTCACATTTCAGCTGCTACTCCTCTACCCTCAAACCCATCCAGGCACAAGCAGTGAGACTTATTCAAAAAATAAAATAAAAAAGAACCTAATCAAAAAAATTTAATATTTATGGATGCCAGACCATGCGTCCGATGAGGTTAAATTTCAAACATATTCCCCATCACTACTAGATCATAATTGTGAAGTTCACGTCGATCGATGAATCGGTTCAAGAGAAATTTCTTGAAAGATTTTCTTCAATCCAATATAGCTGCGAGACCATGCGACCTATCAATTATTCGTCAACACCCTGGTATCCCCAAGGGTTGCGGAACATTTGTGGAAGTTTGCCTTTGATCTGTCAGCCATTCTGGAGAAGATTTATTTATAGGTTTTTGGGTAAATCCAATATGGCTGCCAAACCATGTGACTATAACGTCACATGTGTGAACCTTTTGTTCGTCACGGATAGGCGGTCATACGTGTGAAGTTTCACCTCGACCTGTTCAGCCAATTCAGAAAGAAGATTTTTGAAGGTATTTTTTCTTAAAACAATGTAGCGGCACAAATCAATCATGTGACCAATGTCTTCAATTTTTTTTAATTTTCTGTGGACTAATTTATCCCGAGATGACCCTCAAAAATTTTCATACTGGTCAGATGTAGCATTCTTCATATGCAATTATGACGTCATAACGAAGGCACCTAGGATCTCAGGGTCTTGAGTTGAGCCCCTGTCGTGCCGTTACTCAACACCAAGTGGGTTGACTTCGCCCGTCATCCTTCGAGGTTGTCATAATTAGTACCAGCTTACTGGAAACAGGGGCACTACATCAGTGGCACAGCTGCACTCCCAGCAATGATGCAACCAGCAGCCACAGGCTGCATACAAAATAATAATAATAATAATAATAATAATAATAATACTGCACCCATAATCATGACATCACAGAACCGAGCAACTTGGAGATAATTTACAAAACAACTCTCAATGAGAAGCTGGTTGTTTAAGACATTTTGAAAGCAATGGCTGCCAATAAGCACCTGTTGTTGCTGGAGTGAGAACATGAGGGATGTACGTTCTGCAGACAGGCATCCGATATCTGCGTTGACTATCCACGTTGACTGGAGTAGCTGCGCTGCCGGAGAGGAACTTGCTGTAGATATCTCGAGCTTTGGCCTGGAGCTGTGGGACACGAATGAAAACGGAGTCTTGTAAGATCGCACTACCTACTATGATGCCCACTTAGGCAAAAGCCTTATAAGCTACTTAAGGTACTTCAGGCACTCAAAGTAAGCACTACCTGGACAGTGCAGCTCCTTGGGATCTCCTGCAACTCTTGGCAAAGCTTGATAGAACAGGATGTTTTCTTCACTAAATTCTTTCTTCAGGAAAGCCTGAGGTCCAGAGAGAGGGCATTCACCTCCGCGTCACTTTATCCACATTCACACTCGATTCCGCTCTACGGCAGCTTTCAGACTGGCAGCACAGATGGCGGAAGAGCTCATCAGCTGGTGAGCTCGACTCAAAAGGTTTAATTATTGCATGCAACCTGCATTTGTTCTTCTTTGTGTTGAAAAAATGTTCTCTGTATTTCAGTTCTCCTGAAACGTCTTTAATTTCCCTCTTCAGTTATCATAGAGCACAGGACGCTCAGGATGGCCGAGAGGTACGCACACTCGCCTCTAAGCTGTCTCGCCTGGGTTTGAACCCGACCCAGAACAAACCGTCATCCCGGTGTTTACGGACAGGTTGATTCATCAATGTGTCCCTCGGAGAGACTTCAACAAGGGTCTCAAGAAGCCGTTTTTAAAGAGAATACAATGACAGTTAGTGGACGTTAAATATCCCATGGTGTTCTTCACGAAGAATAAGCGAGCTATTGCCGGCACCGGGCCAAATTCCAAATCCCTTCGTTGAGTGGAGGCCTGGCCAGCCGGTTCTGAAAGACTCTTTCAAGCTGAACATAAGAGCACGGCTGAACACATAAGCAAAGAAAGGCATTCAAGTGTGAACGCTGGTTGCAATATAAATTTGCTGAACCGCTTTTGGCCATTCTGGACTACTGTAGAGCGTGAGGTTCTTTCCCCTCGTGAAAATTAATATTTGAGCTTGTTTTGCTTTCAGGATATCTAGAAAAGAAGCTGAAAAAACCTGTGTCATTCATTATTTTCACCATAATGAGACAGCACCACTTCATCATACTTGTTTTTCAATTACAACACCAAACATTTGGTTAAAAGAAGAAAGCCAAACTGTTCATAAGTGGATAAGGTGGTATGCTGCACAAACAACAAAAACCTTGGC
>CM068953.1:37746171-37762099 GCA_035128595.1 Eptatretus atami | reverse complement strand
TCTGGAGGATTCTTGGTCTTCGTGGGGTGCCACCAAAACTGATCGATCTGACGTCTGAACTCAACTCTGGTACTGAGAGTGCTGTGAGATTTGGTGGTACCATCTATGACTTATTTCAAGTTGTTACTGGAGTTTGTCAGGGGTGTGTACTGGCCCCCACACTTTTCAGTGCTTGCATGAACTGGTTTCTGGGGAGGATGTCGGAGAGATCAAGCTGCGGTGCATCATTTGGGAATGTCAAGATCTCTGACCTCGATTTCGCAGATTATGCAGCCATCTTTGCGGAGACGCTGGATATCCTTTTGGGGGCCCTCGAGGTGCTGAATGGGTTGTTGAGCCACTGGGATTATGGGTTTCCTCGGTCAAAACCAAGATCCAGGTTTTCAATGATGTCTTCGATGCTGCTCTCCTGTCTGTACCTGTTTGTGGTGAGGATGTTGAGGTGACGGAGAGATTCACTTACCTTAGCGGTGATATTCATGTCTCTGCTGGCTGTGATTCAGAGGTCAACAGACGTCTGGGTCGGGCCTGGGGATCATGGATTCACTGGATCATGGGGTGTGGCTCTGTTGGTACCTGTGCAGGAAGACGAACGTCCGAGTCTTCACGACCTGGTGCTTCCATTCATGCTCTACTGATGTGAGACTTGGACTCTGACCAGGAATCTGAGACAGAGACTTAATTCCTTTGGTACCAGGTCTCTTCGGAGAATCCTTGGCTATCGCTGATCGTACTTTTTGTCCAACGAGCAGTTTTGAGAGAGACTCAAATGAGGTTTGTTACCTGCATTATCCGTGAACATCAGCTGTGGCTGTATGGACATGGGGCTCGTTTTCCTGAGCTAATCCTGCTCACTAGATTCTCTCAGCGAGGTAGCCTCATGAGTGGAGGAGCCAATGGGACGACCACGTGCCTCGTGGTTGCAGCAGGTTGATCGCATCTCAAGGAGATGGGGATGGGCCAGGCATCTGCCTGGGGATGGCCAGACGGAGGCCCATGGAGTACTGGCAGAAAAGTGGACGCAGGGATGCACTGCTCCGGCACATGCTCCCATACCTGACCTGATCTGACCTAAAACCTATAAAAAAAATCTTCTCCAGAATGGCTGAACAGATCGAGGGGAAGCTTCACACAAATAAAATGGAAGACCAAGAAGGAACCCAAAGAAGGAAAGAGGAAAGATGGAGTCATCAGGAGGAACCTGGATAAGATTCGGGTTTCAGCTGCTCTGCCACTACCCTCAAACCCATCCAGGTGCAGCCAATTGGGCCTTACAGAAAAATTTATGCAAAAATTTACTTCTTTCGAGAGATAGATAACGAAAGAGAGGAATAGAGAGGAAAAGATATGAAGAGAAGAAAAAGCAAGAACAAGTAGCGGTACATTCAAAGTACATTGCCCCTTTGTCAAATATATAAATAACAATCCTCCAGCGCATGATATCACCGGGGCACCTTCGGCGCCTAGTGATGCCGCCTTGCAGCACATGGAGTCAGAAATGGGAGGGAGCGGTGCACAATAATTGATTGATTAATTGGTTAATTGCAGAATTAAAATAAATAAATAAAAAACATAAATAATTAATTTCGCAATCAATTGCCGAATGGCATACCTAAACCACCACCGTTTGATCGAATCTGTAACTTTTTGAAAATTAAGTAATCAATAGAAAAATGAATAATTAATCGATTAATTGATTAATCAATAAATCAAAATACTCTTTATAGCCAAATCACTTGGTTACTATCTTCTCCAAATATCAGCTTCGTAGCTCAAAATATGCCTGAGATATTGCCAGGATGAGAAATAAAATAAATAAGTAATTAATAAATCGATAATAATTAAGTCATTAATCAATTAATTACTTAATCAAAAAATAAAAAAATATAATTTTTGCCAAAGTACATCCTCACTTTTGTCCCCAAATTTCAGCTTCCTAGATCAAAGGATGGATGAGATATCGCCCGGACAAACAAACAAGAAAACGGAGTAAAAACTGAGTACTCCCTTCGGCGCCCGGCGATGACGTCACGCATCTTCCAGATATGGAATTGGGAAGGAGCGGTGTACAATTAGAATGAATAAAGAGAACTGTGGAAAAAAAGTAGAAAATGTTCCCCCAAGCCGTGGGCGTGCAAGTTTGTTTTCGAATAATTGATAGGTCACGCGGTTTGGCAGCCGTATTGGATTGAAGAAAAATATTAAATAACGTTTTCGCTGAATCGACGCATCCAGAATTATTTAATTTTCTGATACGAGTTCATTTTGGTTTTTTGTTTGTATTTGTTCATTTTTTTTAAAATAAGGCTCACTTAGCTGTGCCTGGCTGGGTTTGAGGGTAGAGGAGTAGCAGCTGAAATGTGAATCCTATCCAGGTTCCTCCTGATGACTTCATCTTTGCTTTTTGCTTGTTCGCGTTCCTTCTGGTTACTCCAGTGCAGGGCTGCACCTATTTGGTCTTGCATTTGATTTGAATCGAATTTATTTTAATCCCATTATAAATTCAATTGAATAATAATGAAAAACGTTATGGGTCAGGGTCAGATGTCTGATCAAAGCGGGGATGCATCAAAGCGGGACGTTTTAGTACCCGTTCATCACTGCCAGCAGTTATAAAGTGGTAGTTCTAATTATGTCTCTTATTAATTATATAACACACCAGCACACAAATGCCACACAAAATACACCGCACAAAACCACACAAACACCGCACAAAACAAGTCCTGACGAGGGTCTGCAGTCTCTGATTGCTCTTTTTCTTGTTATTCAATTTAACTCAGAATGGGATTAAAATAAATTCGATTCAAATCAAATGAAAGACCAAATAGGTACATTCCTGCATTGGAGTCATCAGAAGGAACCCGAACAAGGAAAAAACAAAGATGAAGTCATCAAGAGGAACCTGAATAGGATTCACATTTCAGCTGCTACTCCTCTACCCTCAAACCCATCCAGGCACAAGCAAGTGAGACTTATTCAAAAAATAAAAATAAAAAAGAACCTAAATCAAAAAAATTTAATATTTATGGATGCCAGACCATGCGTCCGATGAGGTTAAAATTTCAAACATATTCCCCCATCACTACTAGATCATAATTGTGAAGTTTCACGTCGATCGATGAATCGGTTCAAGAGAAATTTCTTGAAAGATTTTCTTTCAATCCAATATAGCTGCGAGACCATGCGACCTATCAATTATTCGTCAACACCCTAGTATCCCCAAGGGTTGCGGAACATTTGTGTGAAGTTTGCCTTTGATCTGTCCAGCCATTCTGGAGAAGATTATTTATAGGTTTTTGGGTAAATCCAATATGGCTGCCAAACCATGTGACCTATGACGTCACATGTGTGAACCTTTTGTTCGTCACGGATAGGCGGTCATACGTGTGAAGTTTCACCTCGACCTGTTCAGCCAATTCAAAGAAGAAGATTTTTGAAGGTATTTTTTCTTTAAAACAATGTAGCTGCCAAATCAATCATGTGACCAATGTCTTCAATTTTTTTTAAATTTTCTGTGGACTAATTTATCCCGAGATGACCCTCAAAAATTTTCATACTGGTCAGATGTAGCATTCTTCATATGCAATTATGACGTCATAACGAAGGCACCTAGGATCTCAGGGTCTTGAGTTTGAGCCCCTGTCGTGCCGTTACTCAACACCAAGTGGGTTGACTTCGCCCGTCATCCTTCCGAGGTTGTCATAATTAGTACCAGCTTACTGGAAACAGGGGGCACTACATCAGTGGCACAGCTGCACTCCCAGCAATGATGCAACCAGCAGCCACAGGCTGCATACAAAATAATAATAATAATAATAATAATAATAATAATAATAATACTGCACCCATAATCATGACATCACAGAACCGAGCAACTTGGAGATAATTTACAAAACAACTCTCAATGAGAAGCTGGTTGTTTAAGACATTTTGAAAGCAATTAGCTGCCAATAAGCACCTGTTGTTGCTGGAGTGAGAACATCGAGGGATGTACGTTCTGCAGACAGGCATCCGATATCTGCGCTTGACTATCCACGTTGACTGGAGTAGCTGCGCTGCCGGAGAGGAACTTGCTGTAGATATCTCGAGCTTTGGCCTGGAGCTGTGGGACACGAATGAAAACGGAGTCTTGTAAGATCGCACTACCTACTATGATGCCCCACTTAGGCAAAAGCCTTATAAGCTACTTAAGGTACTTCAGGCACTCAAAGTAAGCACTACCTGGACAGTGCAGCTCCTTGGGATCTCCTGCAACTCTTGGCAAGCTTGATAGAACAGGATGTTTTCTTCACTAAATTCTTTCTTCAGGAAAGCCTGAGGTCCAGAGAGAGGGCATTCACCTCCGCGTCACTTTATCCACATTCACACTCGATTCCGCTCTACGGCAGCTTTCAGACTGGCAGCACAGATGGCGGAAAGCTCATCAGCTGGTGAGCTCGACTCAAAAGGTTTAATTATTGCATGCAACCTGCATTTGTTCTTCTTTGTGTTGAAAAAATTGTTCTCTGTATTTCAGTTCTCCTGAAACGTCTTTTAATTTCCCTCTTCAGTTATCATAGAGCACAGGACGCTCAGGATGGCCGAGAGGTACGCACACTCGCCTCTAAGCTGTCTCGCCTGGGTTTGAACCCCGACCCAGAAACAAACCGTCATCCCGGTGTTTCACGGACAGGTTGATTCATCAATGTGTCCCTCGGAGAGACGTTCAACAAGGCGTCTCAAGCGAAGCCGGTTTTTAAAGAGAATACAATGACAGTTAGTGGACGTTAAATATCCCATGGTGTTCTTCACGAAGAATAAGCGAGCTATTGCCGGCACCGTGGCCAAATTCCAAATCCCTTCGTTGAGTGTGAGGCCTGGCCAGCCGGTTCATGAAAGACTCTTTCCAAGCTGAACATAAGAGCACGGCTGAACACATAAGCAAAGAAAGGCAATTCAAGTGTGAACGCTGCGTTGCAATATAAATTTGCTGAACCGCTTTTGGCCATTCTGGACTACTGTAGAGCGTGAGGTTCTTTCCCCTCGTGGAAAATTAATATTTGAGGCTTGTTTTGCTTTCAGGATATCTAGAAAAAGAAGCTGAAAAAACCTGTGTCATTCATTATTTTTCACCATAATGAGACAGCACCACTTCATCATACTTGTTTTTCAATTACAACACCAAACATTTGGTTAAAAGAAGAAAGCCAAACTGTTCATAAGTGGATAAGGTGGTATGCTGCCAAAACAACAACAAAAAAACTTTGCATCAACTAGTGCAACTAGTTGCATCATCTCGGGGTGTTGCATCAACTAGTGCAAAGTCTGTTCAGAAAGGATTTTAAGTCGGCTGTCCTATTTGTTAGCACTCAGTTGTGGAAGCTAAAAATCGCACTGTACTCTTCAAAAGAGTAAGCCATGTAGTGCTGTTACTTTAGCCAACTTCCACCCTTTGGGGACATGGTATCAGCAACATCGCTAGACCTCAGCAATTATGAAACCAGCACACCATATTTGAGGTCAAAATACAGTCAAATGTACATTTGCTAAACAAAGACTAGTGCAGCACCACACAAAGGGATAAGAATTTACCAACTACTGCACATGAAAATCAAGCCTGAGCCCTTTTTAGTCATACACACGAAGCCTGGTGTTGGTTTAGTGGTTCGGGTGGCTGGCACTGGATCTTAGGGTTCTGAGTTCAAATCCTGCTCAGCTGTTGAATTAATACCAGGTGGGGTTGACTCAGCCCGTCATCCTTCTGAGGTCGGTAAAATGAGTACCAGTGTACTGGTAGAGGGGCACAGCATCAGCGGCATAGTCGTGTCCCAACAAAATGATAGCTACCCAGCAGCCAAGCTGCCATATGCAAGAAGAAGTCATACACACCATATTGATGGAAATTGCTTGAACGAACAGCACTGTACAATGTGTACAATGCAGTGAAATTTTTACCGCTCACATCACAACTCGAGGCCACAATTCGAGCGTGAAGCGCACGAGAAAACCCACCGTGAAGAATTGCACACCCAGCGGGTCGAGGAGCAGTCGCTCGAAAGATATGGCCCAGCTGGCAATGCGGCCTTCGTATGCCTCGTCATGGCTGTTATCCAGGTTGGGAAGGCTGCTGTTGGTGAGGCCTTGCTCTGTAAGACCACCGGGTAGTTGCTTGGCTGCAAGTTCTGCTCACAAAACGCCGGAAGAAACCCCAAAATGTACCATCATACGAGTAATCAGTGTGAGGCTAAAGGTCTGTCGAACAACACAGCTATGAGGTGAAATATTAAACTGGGAATACGACATTGGGAAGTAAGACAAGAAAGTGGTCTGAAATTGAGACACAGGAAGAGGCCATTTGGCACATCATGTCAGTGGCATACATCCATAATCCCGTTTGCATGTAATGCTAACTATACGACTAACCAAAGGCAGGGATTTTGGCAAGGATACCAGCACACAATGGCCTATCCTTTTGGGATCTTTAACGTCTACAAGCAAATGCTAGCATTCAAGATACCGAGCTTAACACCTCCTCTCAAGGAAGACATGCTCCAAAATGTACCACCCCATGTTTGCACTGCATCAGAACAATAGTTTTAAATTTCATTTGACAGCATCAGAGATTGAAGCAAGACTACACAACTCATTGGCAAACACACACTATCATATGAGCTACCATTCCATCTCAATGCAGCCTGCAAGTTAGTAATTAACACAGTCTTGACTAATCCCTCTTACAGACGGTTTCTGAAGGACATCATTTAATGTCGCCAATTTGCAGAATGACTTTGTCCCCGACGTCCCTTTCAGGTGACCCCCACTCACAACCTTCCCATGTATTTAAACAAGCCCCCACCACATACACCCACCTGCCCCATATGTTGTCTTCGCTTTCCTTTATCTCCTCCCACCAAACCCCCAACCTTTATAATTGCACCATTGTTCCATGGAAACCCTAGACATCCCTTGCGATTGTAGATTAATAAGCCAAGATTTCATTTCACAAACAAAAGGTACATTTCCTGGGTTTGATCAGAGAAATCGTTTTCGTACCACCTTGTAAAGGAACTCCTGATGGAAGCCAATCCGATAAACACAATAGCCTAATTAGAGTGCATATATTATATAATTGGATAATAATAAAATATGCAAATAAAATATTTATTTATATATTTTATTATAAATATATTTAAAAAAAAAACAATTACATATCATATAAAAAAATATAAAAAAATTATTATGAGAAAAAAAACAATTATATATCATATAAAATATATAAAAAATTATTATTATATAAAAAAACAATTATATATAATATAAAATACATAAAAAATTATTATTTGAAAAAAAACAATTATATATCATATAAAATATATTAAAAAAATTATTACTAGAAAAAAAACAATTATATATCATAAAATATATAAAAAATTATTATTATACAAGGGGCTGCAAAAGTAGGTTATACAGTAAGGATTATACCAGTATTACCAGTATTATAATAGTGGTGCTATGATTCATTTAATACTTGAATTCATTCATTAATACTAGATTAATATGTTTATTATTGATATGTTATTATTGATATGCTTGTATAAATCAATTAAAATACGTTTTGTGCGCACATTTTGGTTTTCATTACTGTATACCTACTTTTGCAGCCCCCTGTATAAAAAAAACAATTATATATAATAAAATATATAAAAAAATTATTATTAGAAAAAACAATTATATATCATATAAATTATAAAAAATATATTATATATAAACAAAACAATTATATATAATATAAAATATATAAAAAAGTTATTATTTGAAAAAAAACAATTATATATAATATAAAATATAAAAAAAAATATTAGAAAAAAACAATTATATATAATATAAGCTATATAAAAAAATTATTATTAGAAAAAAACAATTATATATAATATAAAATATATAAAAAAGAATTTTTATATAAAAAACAATTACATATAATATTAAAAAAAAAAATGTAAACATTTTTATAAGAGAAATTTTTGGGGTGGTTTTGGTTGAGATATAAAAAACATAAATATTTTCCTAAATATTAAAGTACAGTCATCACCATCCTGCAATCAGCTGAGATTATATGAGTTATTAAGAAAGATCAAAGCTTTGTCATCAAGATGGCACACACCGACACAGTCGCACTCCGCTACACCCAGATATCCCTGCTCACTCAAACAGCTCCACAGCTCCACTCTACCGCACGATGCCACGCCCACACAGTACACTCAGCCAGCCAATGCCTACACACGCGCCCACACAGGGCATTCACGCTCGGATAACACTGCTTGGCACACACATCCTCGTTGCAGGGAAATACAAAGCAAATTTCAGCATTTCCCTTTACGAAATGCACTTTCCTGACCGGACATTTTTTAACACTGCAAAACATTTTTAAAAAACTTTTCTCCCAAAGCAAGAAAAACTACAAACAAAATTATTCTCTCCATCTGGGACGAGATGGAATTTGAATGCACAAGAGGCGCCTCAGGGAAATGTCCTTTCAAAAGGTTCACATTTGCTCCCACAGATCAGTGAGAAAATGAAAGGCCTAAACAATAAAGTGGTCTTTATCTCCAGAGTGCCCACTTTGTCCTTTCTCATGGAAATCGGATGGCAGATAAATGTTATAAAACAACTTGGCTTCATCCTCGACCAATCCGCAAAGATGGCTGGAAGGGGAAAGTTTACACTCCTTCAAACTTGCTTTCTCATTCAATCATCCTTCAGGGCTCCAAATGAATGAAGAGAAGAACAAGGCCTTTAATCCCAAATGACCTCCTGTTTTCCTCAATATTTTGCAAGAGTTCTGCTTGCTAACTATATCCTTATATAATGCATAAAACCATTACAGATGCAAGAATTGCATTTGAGGAGAAATTAAATAAATGTAATATCAATTAAAGCCATGCAAGTACAAGCGGAACAAGGACAACCATTCCTGGCATGCTCGCTCACTGCTCGCACACGTTTGTGATTGCACCGAAGGACCAGAAATGACGAGGCCGAATGTCTCCCGAGCATTTCCCTCGATGTTGATCATTTCCCAACTTGCAGCGTCCCACGATGTGCCACAATGCAAATGGATGAATACCGACTGCTTGTACAAAGGACATTGAGTTTGGTTCTTTTCTAAACACAGAGATCAAGTCTGATCAGGGAAGAGCTTTGAATGACAGAGGGATGAGAGGTCAACCCATTAACAATGGAACAGCAGGGAAAACGCAGACAAAGGATGGGGAGGAATTGGGCAAGGAACAATGGCACAGGCAGCACAATACAAGTAGGGACATATGGTCAGCCGAATAAAGAAAGTACAAGCAGAAGTACAACTGGGTCCCACGCAGCAAGAGTTCTATTAGCCTGTGCACGCAAAGTGAAAAGCGGGGTGAAGCAATTGGTTCACAAATGTCTTTCTGTCTGTCTGTCCACAGAAGTCAGTTTATGATCCAGGAACAACTTGATTTCAATTGAATGTTATATTTTGAACCCGGATTGGAAAATGAACCTGCAGTTTAACAGTACTTTGGCTCTGAATTTGTCCCAATCGCTCATGTGCAGAATGGAGTGAGATAATTATTTTATTCTGTCCGTCTGCCTGCCAACCAACCAAAATTGAAAATAATGTAAAACAAGACACTTACTGTTTTTAAGGATGTCATAAAGGACACAAACAACAGGCACGAATAACTAACGCAACGTGTTAAATAAGGTGGTGTAAAAGAAGCTGCATCAACGGCGGTAAACTTCTAAGATTTTTCTTTGTTTAAAATCTTTTGTTTTATTTCAATTGAATTCCATACTTGAACAATGTGGAAAAAAAAAATCGTTCTTTTTTGTTACTTTCAAAACCCTTCCTCAGTCAATGCGGTTGTTCCTCAAGACGATGAGGGGTAAGGTGTTCTACGAACTCTCTGTAGTCACTCTTATGAGCATGGCATTGGACGAACAACCACAGACAGTAGGAACTGGGCTTTAGAAGCAGAAAAAGCATGGACAGCCAGGACGAGGGTTCTGTGGCTATAGTGAGGACATTGAGTTATGATGTAAAACCCATCGACCTTTACTCCATATCCACAGTTCAGTTTGGCATGTTTGATGCTCTCATCTGAGGATAAGCTCATGATGCCACTGGAATCGAGAGTTCACATCAGATACACTAAGTTCATTTATCCATCGATGTAAAAATGTACAGATTATGTCTTTGTCTTGTTTGTAGTATATGCACAATCCCTCACCATGAGCCGTAGTAGATACGAGACAATAAAAATGGCATTTGGAACCAGAAATAAAGTTCAGCATGGGTAAAGATTTCCAGGGGTCTTCAGCTCTAACCAGGGTCCTCCATTATATACAGGGTTAATTCTCCCTTTCTATGCAACGTTTAACGCTCAAACAATGTGAGAATAGGGATATAAACAGGTCTTGAATTCCTATGAAAGAAATATAAGACAATGGAGAAGTTATTGGAAAGCAAGAAATGAATTTAAGATGAGAACAGCACTTGGAAGAGCGCATACCTCCGCCAGGCTGAACAGTTTATGTTTTCTACCTCCCTGATATGCAGATCCGGATCCGGACCTGAATCGAAATCGAACCGGCTTGTTCTTGTCACCTAACCAACCTGTCCACCAAGTTTCATCCAAATCCGTCAATAACTTTTTCTATATGCTGCTCACAGACAGACAGACAGACAGGGGCGAAAACCTAACCTCCATCTACCTTTGGTGACGTAGGTAAATATTGATCTACACCTAAGACAGTCAAATTGGACTGAAGTTATGGGTCTACCTACAAACAAGACCCAAATGTCAAGAGCAGAAGACAGAACCTAGAAGAGTCAGAGCCACAAGGGGGGAAAAAATTGACATCAGCAGATGTCTCTTAGGGGCTTGAATGACAACTTCATTCATGGATGTACGGAAGCTGGGATTGGGAAGCTACCCGAAGATCTGTAGCTGAACCATAAAGTACTCCTGTCAAAGGATTTACAGCCAAATAAACCTTACATAGCAAGAAAGAACCGAAGCCAAGCACACAGTAAGGTGAATCAAAAATCAGTACAACGACTACCAGCATGGGTCTTACAACGTTACGGTCAGAGCAATCGATCTCAGGGATCTACGGAATGAACCGTGGACCATGCAGTCAGGAATCGGGGGTCTACAGTGAGTGGAATCGGGTTCTTACCGGCGCTACACACTTTGGTGGGGATATAAATGTATACAGATCGAGGACCCACAGCTGAGACTGAGATCGTAACCCCACGGGGCTTTTGCAATCCCTCCCATGCAACCCCCCCCACACACACACACACATATACAAACAGATAGTACTCACCTCCATCTGAGGCAGCTGCAGACTGAAAGAGAGAAGAGATGGACATGGGTTAGAATCGGAGCGCGCAGCGCGGACCAGGACTGATGGCGCTCCACCTCGTGCAGGTTCTACTGCAGAACGTCCCGCTTCGCGCCTCATTCAGACCACACGCATTCAGGTCCGCAACTCGCACATGAATTATTCACAACACATGCACACAGGCAGGGAAAGCGCCGGAACCGGCTCCCCCTTCCTCTCACAGCCCTCCCTGTTTCCGCCTTGTCTCGCAGCCTTTCACCACCCCCGCATCCCCTCCTTCTCTTCCTCCTCCTTCTTTCCACACTAACCCCAAAACCCCACCCAGCCATCAGCCACAGAATGTGCCACTACCATCGCCCCGAGCTTTCCCGGAGAGCTGGAGGTACATGAGAAGCACTGAGCCCGTTCACAGGAAGACCAGATCAAAATGACAAGAGAATTCTCGCATGACAAAATGGTTATCCTTTAGCACACCATTGCAGCTTACAAATAGACTTGGACTGACGGTGTGTGTGTGTGTGTGTGTGTGTTGTGTGTGTGTGTGTGTGTGTGTGGTGTGTGTCACATGTTCAGAAGGACATCAGAATTTGGGTTTTTGGTTTAGCTAGGACATCTTACTTCCAGCATATAGAACATGGATCACCGTGTAAACCTACATTTTAGCTCATATTAGGAAAACATCAACATCATTTTCCACTCCAAGTAGACCATTTCAGGATCCTCATTGGACAATTTTACGATCACAGTCGGACCATTTTAGGATCCCAGTAGGACATTTTAGGATCCTAGTAGGCCATTTTGGGATCCCAGTTGGACCATGTTACGATCCCAGTAGGACCCATTTTAGTATCCCAGTAGGACATTTTAGGATCTCGTAGGACCATTTTAGAATCCAGTCGGACCATTTTAGGATCCCAGTAGGACATTTTAGGATCCAGTAGGACCATTTTAAGATCCCAGTAGGACATTTTAGGATCCCAGTAGGACCATTTTGGGATCCCAGTTGGAGCATGTTACGATCCAGTAGAACCATTTTATGATCTTGGTCAGACCATTTCAGGTTCCCAGTAAGACCATTTTAGGATCCCTGTAGGACCATGTTACGAACCCAGTCGGACCATTTTAGGATCCCAGTAGGACCATTTTAGGATCCCAGTTAGGACCATTTTTAGAGATCCTCATAGGACCATTTTGGGATCCAAGTTGGACCATGTTACGATCCCCAGTAGGACCATTTTATGATCTTGGTCAGACCATTTCAGGTTCCCAGTAAGACCATTTTAGGATCCCTGGAGGACCATGTTACGAACCCAGTCAGACCATTTAGGATCCCAGTGGACCATTTTAGGATGCCCAGTAGGACCATTTTAGGATCCCAGTAGGACCATTTTAGGATCCCAGTAGGACCATTTTAGGATCCCAGTAGGACCATTTTTAGACCAGTAGGACATTTTAGGATCCCAGTAGGACCATTTTAGGATCCAGTAGGACCATTTTAGGATCCCCGTAGGACCATTTTAGGATCCCGTCGGACCATTTTAGGATCCAGTAGAACCATTTAGGATCCAGTAGGACCATTTTAGGATCCCCGTAGGACCATTTTAGGATCCCAGTAGGACCATTTAGGATCCAGTAGGACCATTTTAGGATCCCAGTAAGGACCATTTCGGGATCCCAGTTGGACCATGTTACGATCCCAGTAGGACCATTTTATGATCTTGGTCAGACCATTTTTAGGATCCCAGTAGGACCATTTAGGATCCCATAAATTTAGGATCCCAGAGGACCATTTAGGATCCCGTAGGACCATTTTAGGATCCCGGTCGGACCATTTTAGGATCCCAGTAGAACCAATTTAGGATCCCAGTAGGACCATTTTAGATCCCGTCGGACCATTTTAGGAATCCCAGTAGGACCATTTTAGGATCCCAGTAGACACATTTTAGGATCCCAGTAGGACCATTTCGGGATCCCATTGGACCATGTTACGATCCCAGTAGGACCATTTTATGATCTTGGTCAGACATTCCAGTTCCCAGTAAGACATTTTAGGATCCCTGTAGGACCATTTTAGGAACCAGTCGGACCATTTTAGGAATCCCTCGTAGGACCATAGTAAGTAGAGTAGAGTAGGCCCATTTTTTTGAATCTATTAGGACCCTGATCAGAATCGTATTAAGACCATATTAGGATGAAGATAAGTTAATCAAGGGTGTTTGCACACAGCTGTATTTTCCAGGTGTTGTGAAAGGACCTTCGCACACAATATTCATATTACACGACTTTTCACCTTGACACTCACACCTACACCGGTATTGTAAGCAGGGCCGGATTTAGACACGTGGTGGCCTCTGGGCAGCCTTCAGTAGTGGAGGCCCACCCTACCTTAGAATACTAAAAAGGTGACAAGACATATTTACACTCATCCATAAAGTATATTTTTCAAGAACAAAGAATCTGAACTTCCATATAAAATAGAGAATGAGATAAGATGAATATCTTATATCTGTTCCACTAACTACCAACTACCATTCAGGCACTCACAAATACATTTTTCCTTACATATTTTTTTTTCATGAAATATGTGGAGGCCCCCTGGTTGTGGTGGCCCCTGGGCAACTGCCCAGCTTGCCCATGCCTAAATCTGGCCCTGATTGTAAAATGGAAGACTATTAATTAAATAATACAAGCCATATACTAGGCTGGAGTTGGCAGGATGACCTAGAGGTACACACACTCGCCTTTAAGCTATGTAGCCTGGGTTTGAATCCTGACCCACCTATAAACTTTCATCCAGGTGTTTCACAGACAGAGCGATCCGTCAATGTGTGTGTGTGCATCTCTCGATGGATGTTAAACTGGGTGTTCTGTCTGTACACCTGCATTAGCTGGTGGACTTTTAAGAAAATCTCATGGTGTCCTTTAATGTGAAGAGCAGGAGAGCTATCACCGGCACCCTGAAACAAATTCCAAATTCCTGTGCCAACTACTGCTCGGGAGTATCGGCAAACCACTCTAGCATAACCCTTGCTCAGGAAGCTGCTTTGGCATCACTGACTCTCTGCGAAGAGTCCGATACATCAGAGACAGACACACAGACATACTTGTTTGACAATGTAGGAATAAATCCCATGTAAGGGATCCAACAGCATCGCGTGTCGGACAAAACACACGTTTCCTCATTTACTCAACTCAAACCCGGTTCTTATCGAGCATGCATATTGCCGTTTATTACGAAAGCCCTTTTGGTGTTTTTTAAACAGGAAGTTCTCAATTGCTTGTTTTAGAATTCTCCATGGGGGCAGTGAGATGTGCATGTTAAAGCAATGCACTGGAGTCAGACAGGTTGATCAACAACTTGAAGATCAGAGAGAGAGAGAGAGAATGAGAGAGAGAGAGAGAGAGAGGAAGAGAAAGAGACGAGACAGAGACGAGTAGAGAGAGAGAGAGAGAAGAGACAGAGACGAGACGAGACAGAGACGAGAGAGAGAGAGAAGAGAGAGAGACAGAGAGAGAGAGAGAGAGAGACAGAGACAGAGAAGAGAGAGACAGAGAGAGACGAGAGGGGAGAGAGGAGAGAGAGAGAGAGAGAGAGGAAGAGGGAGAGAGAGAGAGAAGAGAGAGAGAGAAGAGAGAGAGAGGAGAGAGAGAGAGAGAGAGAGAGAGAGAGGAAGAGGGGGAGAGAGAGAGAGAGAGAGAGAGAGAGAGAGAGAGAGAGAGAGAGAGAGGAGAGAGAGAGAGAGAGAGAGAGGAAGAGGGGGAGAGAGTAGAGAGAGAGAGAGAGAGAGAGGGGAGAGAGGAAGAGAGGGAGAGAGGGAGAGAGGGAAGAGAGGGAGAGAGAGAGAGAGAGAGGAAGAGAGGGAGAGAGAGGAAGAGGGGGAGAGAGAGAGAGAGCGAGAGAGAGAGAGAGAGAGAGAGAGAGAGAGAGAGAGAGAGAGAGAGAGAGAGAGAAGAGGAGGAGAGAGAGAGAGAGGAAGAGAGAGGAGAGAGAGAGAGGAGAGAGAGCAGAGAGAGAGAGAGAGAGAGAGAGAGAGAGAGAGAGAGAGAGAGAGAGAGAGAGAGAGAGAGAGAGAGAGAGGAGAGAGAGAGAGAGAGAGAGAGAGAGAGAGAGAGAGAGAGAGAGAGAGAGAGAGAGAGAGAGAGGGGAGAGAGAGAGAGAGAGAGAGAGAGAGAGAGAGAGAGAGAGAGAGAAGAGAGAGAGAGAGAGAGAGAGGAGAGAGAGCAGAGGAGAGAGAGAGACAGAGGGGAAGAGAGAGGGAGAAGGGGGAGAGAGGAGAGAGAGAGAGAGGAAGAGGGGGAGAGAGAGAGAGAGGGGAAAGAGGGGAGAGAGAGAGAGAGAGAGAGAGAGAGAACACACACCACATAGAGAGAGAGAGAGAGAGAGAGAGAAGAGAGAGAGAGAGAAGAGAGAGAGAGAGAGAGAGACACGACAACACAACAGAGAGAGAGAGAGGAGAGAGAGAGAGAGAGAGAGAGAGAGAGAGAGAGAGAGAGAGAGAGAGAGGAGAGAGAGAGAGAGAGAGAGAGAGAGAGAGAAGAGGGAAGAAGAGAGGTGCCCAAA
>CM068953.1:37721087-37725049 GCA_035128595.1 Eptatretus atami | reverse complement strand
TCGGAGAGACATAGTGAGAGTGTGAGATTTGTCAGGATTGAAAGACATGTTCCACGTGTTGGATCAGCTTGTGATTTTATCTAGATCTGCAGAGAGTTAAGAGGCTGCTGCTTGCCAATCTGAGGGATGACAGATGGTACGGCAGAGGGTGGAGTCATCAGCAAAGAGAGAGAGAGATTTGAATTTCATTGAATGTTATATTTTGAAGCCCGGATTGGAAAATGAAACCTGCCAGTTTAACAGTACTTTGGCTCTGAATTTGTCCAAATCGCTCATAGTGCAGAATGGAGTGAGATAATTATTTTATACTGTTCCGTCTGCCTGCCAACCAACCAAAATTGAAAATAATGTAAAACGAGCAAGACACTTACTGGTTTTAAGGATTGTCATAAGGACACAACAACAGAGGCACGAATACTAACGGCAACGTGTTAAAATAAGGTTGGTGTAAAAGAAGCCTGCATCACGGCGGTACAACTTCCTAAGAAATTTTTTCTTTGTTTAAAATCTTTTTGTTTAATTTCAATTGAATTCATACTTGAACAATGTGGAAAAAAAAAAATCGTTGCTTTTTGTTACTATTCAAAACCCTTCCTCAGTCTGCGGTTGTTTCCTCAAGACGATGAGCGGGTAAGGTGTTCTAAATGAACGACTCTCTGTGTCACTCTTATGAGCATGGCATTGACGAACAACGCAGTAACAGACAGTAGGAACTGGGCTTTAGAGCAGAAAAAAGCAATGGACAGCCAGGACGAGGGTCTGTGGTATAGTGAGGACATTGAGTTTATGATGTAAAACCCATCGACGGACTTTACTCCATATCCCACAGTTCAGTTTGGCAAATGTTTGATGCTCTCATCTGAGGATAATCTCATGATGCACTGGAATCGAGAGTTTCACAATCAGATACACTAAGTTCATTTATCCATCGATGTAAAAAATGTATACAGATTTATGTCTTTTGTCCTTGGTTTGTAGTATATGCACAATCCTCACCATGAGCCGTAGTAAGATACGAGACCAATAAAAGGCATTTGAACCAGAAATAAGTTCAGCAATGGTAAAGATTTCCAGGGTCTTCAGCTATAACCAGGTCTCCATTAATATACAGGGTTAATTCTCCCTTTCTATGCAAAGAGTTTAAAACGCTCAACAATGTAGATAAGGATATAAACAGGTCTTGAATTCCTATGAAAGAAATATAAGACAATGGAGAAGTTATTGAAAGCAAGAAATGAATTTAAGATGAAGAACAGCACTGAAGAGCGGCATACCTCCGCCAGGCTGAACAGTTTAATGTTTTCCTACCTCCCCTGATATGCAGATCCGGATCCGGACGCTTGAATCGAATATGAAACCCGGCTTGTTCTTGTCACCTAACCAAACCTGTCCATCCAAGTTTCATCCAAATGCCGTGCAATAACTTTTTTCTATATGCTGCTCACAGACAGACAACAGACAGGGGGCGAAAACCTAACTCCATCTACCTTTGGTGGACGTAGGTTAAATATTGATTCTACACCTAAGACAGTCAATTGGACTGAAGTTATGGGTCTAACCTACTAAACATACGACCAATGGTCAACGAGCAGAAGACAGAAACCTAGAAGAGTCAGAGCCACAAGGGGGGAAAAAATTTTGACATCAGCATGATGTCCTCTTAGGTTGGCTTGAAATGACACTTCATTCATGGATGTACGGAAGCTGGGATTGGGAGCTACCCGAAGATCTGTAGCTGAACCATAAAGTACTCCTGTCAAAGGATTTATCAGCCAAAAATAAACCTTACATAGCAAGAAAGAACCGAAGCCAAGCACACAGGGTAGGTGAATCAAAAATCAAGTACAACGGGGGAAACTTTACCCAAGCAATGGGTCCTTACAACGTTACGGTCAGAGCAATCGATCTCAGGGATGCTACGGAATGAACCGTGGACCTATGCAGTCAGGGAATCGGGGGGTCTACAGTGAGTGGAATCGGGTTCTTACCGCGCTACAACACTTTGGTCGGAATATATGTATACAGATCGGGACCTCACAGCTGAGACTGAGATCGTAACCCCACGGGCTTGCAATCCCTCCCATGCCCCCCACACACACACACCACCATATACAAAGATAGTAACTCACTCCCTCTGAGGCAGCTGCAAGACTGAAAGAGAGAAGAGTGGACATGGTTAGAAATCGAGCGCGCAGCGCGGACCAGGACTGATGGCGCTGACCGCTCGTGCAGGTTCTAACTGCAGAACGGTCCGCGCTTCGCGCCTCATTCAGACCACACGCATTCAAAGGTCCGCAACTCGCAGCATGAATTATTCAGCAACACATGCACACAGGCAGGGAAAAGCGCCGGAACCGGCTCCCCCTTCGCTCTCCAGCAGCCCTCCCTGTTTCGAGCTTGTCTCGCAGCCTTTCAACCACCTCCGCATTCCCCTCCTTCTCTTCTCCTCCTTCTTCCACACCTAACCCCAAAACCCAACCCAGCCATCAGCCACAGAATGTGCCACTACCATCGCCCCGAGCTTTCCCGGAGAGCTGGAGGTACATGAGAAGCACTGAAGCCCCGTTCACGAGGAAGACCAGATCAAAATGAAAGGAATTCTGCATGACAAATGGTTTAATCCTTTAGCAACACAATTGCAGCTTACAAAATAGACTTGACTGCGGTGTGTGTGTGTGTGTGTTGTGTGTGTGTGTGTGTGTGTGTGTGTGTGTGTGTGTCACATGTTTCAGAGGACATTCAGAATTTGGGTTTTTGGTTTAGCTAGGACTATTTACGCTTCCAGCATATAGACATGGATGCACCGTGGTAATCTACATTTTAGCTCATATTAGGAAAACATCACATCATTTTCCACTCGCAAAGTAGGACCATTTCAGGATCCTCATTGGACAATCTTTACGATCACAGTCGGACCATTTTAGGATGCCCGTAGGACCATTTTAGGATGCCTAAGTAGGATCGCACCATTTTGGGATCCAGTTTGGACCGCATGTTTACGATCCAAGTAGGACCATTTTAGTATCCGCAGTAGGACGCATATTTAGGATCCTCGTAGACCATTTTTAGAATCCGCAGTCGAACGCATTTTAGGATCCCAGTAGGACGCATTTTTAGGATCCCAGAAGGACCATTTTAAGAATCCCAGTAGGACCTATTTTAGGATCCTCAGTAGGACCATTTTTGGGATCCCAGTTGGAGGGCATGTTCGAACGCCATAGGACCATTTATGATCTTGGTCAGACCCATTTCAGGTTCCAGTAAGACCATTTTAAAGGATCCCTGTAGGACGCTATGTTTACGAACCCAGTCGACCAATTTTAGGATGCCCAGTAGACCATTTTAGGATCCCAGTAGGACGCAATTTTAGGATCCTCATAAGGAAATCCATTTTGGGATCCCAGTTGGACCATGTTACGATCCCAGTAGGACGCATTTTATGATGCTTGGTCAGACCATTTCAGGTTCCCAGTAAGACATTTATAGGATCCTGGAGGAACCATGTTACGAACTCCAGTCAGACCATTTTAGGATCCCAGTAGGACCATTTTAGGATCGCCAGTGGACCATTTAGGATCCCAGTAGACGCATTTTTAGGATCCCAGTAAGGAACGCATTTTAGGATCCCAGTAGGACCGATTTTTAGGATCCCAGTAGGACGGCATTTTTAGGATCCCAGTAGGACCATTTTAGATCCCAGTAGGAATTTTAGGATCCCCGTAGGAACCATTTTAGGATCCTCCGTCGGACGGCATTTTTAGGATCCCAGTAGAACCATTTAGGATGCCCAGTAGGACCATTTTAGGGATCCCGTAGGACCATTTTAGGATCCCAGTAGGACCATTTTAAAGGATCCCAAGTAGGACCATTTTAGATCCCAGTAGGACCAATTTCGGGAATCCCAGTTGGACATGTTACGAATCCAGTAGGACCATTTTAATGATCTTGGTCAGACCATTTAG
>CM068953.1:37711087-37716087 GCA_035128595.1 Eptatretus atami | reverse complement strand
AGCCCAAAGGCATCTTGGATTCTTGATGGGAAGATTATTTTCTGCAGTGCTTGGTGAGCCTTCAGTCTTCGCTCATAGCGGACGGCTGATATCTGCGACACAAACGGAGGACCCTCGCTGGGAAAGTGAAAGCTTCTCCGGCAAGAAGCATCAATGCAGATCTGCTAAACACCCTCCTGGGACCTTTAACATCTTCCTGATGCAGGAAAGCAGAAGAGATTGGAAAGTATGATCCTGTCTTGCAGGAAATTGTTACAACGTTGTGTTTTTACATTTATTCTGCATTTGTATTTTAAAATCACCCAGTGTAAATAAATGTAAATAAAACAAACAACAATGGTTGAAGAGAAGGACACTCGGTGGAGCGCGTACCTCCATCAGGCTGAACAGTTTTACATTTTGTATCCCAATTAAAGGCCACATCCGGATCCAGACCTGAACGAAAATATAATCAGATAGTTGTCACCTGACCAACTCATCTACCTAGTTTTGTCATAACTCGTCCACAACTTTTTGAAATGTCATGCGGTACATAGTTTGTGGTCGCATCTCTCAACGGTGAAAGAATCAGTTTTAAAAATTTAAATTCTCCTATCTGGATCCAGATCCAGATCTTCACCAAAATCTAATCAATTTGTCCTGGTCACACACCCAACCTGTCCACCAAATTTCGTCAAATCCGTGCACAACTTTTTGAGATATCCTGCTCCCAGACAAAGACACAAACAGACAGGGGTGAGACCTAAACCTGAGTCCACCTTCGGTGGTGGCAGTAACAATGGATTCCTTCTATCAATCTTGTCAACATTTCTATGCTCTGCATGTGTACAACTGTCAATGATGGTGGTGTTACCATCGATAATTGGTCAATTCAGTTTTTTTTTAAATAATAAGGGTATAACAGACCACACCTTCAATATGTCATCCATTAACGGAATCCAAAACTGCACCGAAAACTGCTCGTTCCGTCGAATCAATTCCAATATGACTCAACCCGTCCTGCAGCAGTGTTGCACCGGATCGAGGCGACGGACCCAGCCAGTCATGTCCAACCAAATCTGACACTCGAGACTCGACCAACACCTCCTGGCATGCTTGTACACGGCAGCTGGTTCACTTCAGAGGTTACGTCAACCCCACACTAAACGGAGATGATCTTAAAAGAATGACAAATTACCATCGGAAACTCCTCTCTCCTACGCGTGACATCACGGTTAATCTGGGATTAAGCGAAGGGAGTAACAGGAGTGAGGGTTACATCACGTATTGGGAGCGGTAGCACCGATTCATCATAAACAACAGAACAACTATTTTCTACGTGATCCCAGAACCCGAGTCTTATCAAAGCCTGCATCATTATGCTCACAAAAACGATGACTTGAGCTGCCTGAACAAGTTTGCTACAACAGAATAATAATTGTTCACGCATGGCACCAGGAGACGAACTCCATCTTGCCATTGCAAGAAACAGCTGTGCGAGAGAGCAGAGGAGTGGGCTGTGGAATTGTACAGAAGGAAAAGTACATATTATATACATTCAACTCAGCAGTGTTTTTGGCTTTGGTGTCCGGCTGACTCAAGCATCCCTGACATTACATGAGTCATCACCTGGGCGACCTAGAATCTAGGACATCACCTAAGCAACCCACAATGTAGGACATCCACCAAGGCTGCCGATGTATGAGGACATCACGTCGGCTGTCTAGGATATGACATCCTAAGCTCGATGAAGAAATACTTTGCTTGATCAGAAAGCTTAGTCAGAGCTACATATTTATGTGTCTCACTCACTTGCACAACCACATACAAACACAGCACAGTTCACCCATGTACTAGGCCCAAACATGAAGCATAAGACTGGGTAGTAATAAACAAAGAAACGGTTCTTTTTCCCCTCTTCCCAGCCCCCACATTCCATTCACAGATGGAAAGGGCATTTTTCCCAACAATGAAACTCAGTGTTTGTTGAAAGCAATCGCATTTTGACTTGCCATTTCATAGGCTGACACGCATGAAGGCTGCCATCGCTAGGCCTCCCTGACGCTTGAAAAAAAAAAAAAAAAAACATCAACAACCTCAATCCTCATTTGTAATGATCAGCCTTGTTTTTGTTTCAGGGTAAAAAAAAAAAATAACAACTGAATAATGTACTTTGTGGTTACATTTTTGTAATATTTATTTTTGCACATCAACTCCCTTTTGTTAAGATGGAAACTTTTCATTTTCCAATATTAATGTTAGTGGGGAACTTAGCTAAATATAGCATAACAATTGTGCATTTGTGAGGAAGAGCACCAAATTTGGCACACTGGTAGCCTATCATATTATGAAGATTTGGATATTGGCGCATCTCAATTCAGCCGCTGATGGCTGTGGCAGCCATTTTCCACTGCCATCAAAAAATTTTGAGATGGCCCAATATCCAAATCTGTTCATAATATGATAGGCTACTAGTGTGCAAATTTGGTGCTTTCCTCACAAAATGCACAATTGTTATGCTAAGTTTCCCCACTAGTAATAAAGTTCATTCGAACCACCGACTCACTGACTGATATTAAAGATCACGACCGTCCGGGTGACGCAGAGGCTGAAATTTTGTGTGCCGATGGACATCGAAGCCGATACACCGGGAAAAAAAAAATCACAGAACTGTCAGAAAGCATCCGTAATGAAAACATAAGTAAATGAAAAAAAATAAATGAAAAAAAAAAAACAAATGCAGGTGAGTGACCGAAAGACAATGGGAAACACGGTTCGTTAGCTTACACAATGTGGAAGCATACCCCGCTAGTACAGTACACACATGCTGTGCAAAAGCCTTAAACATTTGTATTTTTGTACACTGAGCATAAGGAAATGAAACTTTGCGTTCAATGCAAATACACATTTATGAGAAAGAAAATCTTATTCAAATAAGCAAATTTACACACATCCATCCATGCCATCCGTGGGACCATACTCTGATTTGGCCTTTGAGGGTCCATTCCATGCGTTGAAGGACTCCTAGCTTCCTCTTTCTTTGGCAAATAAGTTTTAATGATTTCAGCTGAGTGTTTTGGATAATAATCTTCCTGGAAGATCAAGTTTGGAAAAAATATTCGTCTTGTAGCTCAGGGGACAGCATGGTGGATGAAAATGTGTTTGGACCTTGCTCGAGTCAATATACGTATCGTAAATTTTCCAACATCACTTGAAGATGTGCACCCCCCCCCCCCCAATACTTGAATTGAAGATCCTCCATGCTTAGTTGTTGCCTTCAAGCAAGGCTCTTTATAAGTTTCAGTTTTTCGTCATCTCGCATACTGTCTTCGATTAGATCAAAATAACTGAAACTTTGACTCATCTGTCGAAAGAACCTTTGATCATTGCTCCATCGTACAATTTCTGTGTTCTTGAGAATATTTTAGCCTTTTAGTCTTATTCCCTTTCATAACAGAGGTGTTCTTACTGCAACACATCCTTCCGTCCAGATTTCCAAAGTGACTTCGTACCGTTGTTAAATGGACAACGACACCTGAGCCTTCTGCCAGTTCTGTTGTCAAATAAACACTCGTCTTCTTTCTATTCCTTAAGGATATTATTTTCAAGTCAGTATTTTATTTTATTTTGTATACAATGTCGAGGCTCGTATGACAGATACACCACAGAACGTACAACAAGGGGAGCAGGAGACATGAGGGGCGGGAGAGGGAAGGAAAAACAGTGGGAACAGAGACATGAGGAGATCTGTGGAAGGGAGAGGATGGGGCGGGGTACACGGGGTAAACAAGATGGACACTACAGGGACTTTCAGGAAGGAAAGCAGGGAATTTGAAGGAGGTGGGTTTGGGGTGGATTAGCGGGGTAGAAAAGATCAGGTTTGGATGGGGAAGATAAGAGATGGTGGTGAACAGGTGTTTTGAAGACTGGAGGAAGAGTGGGATTGAAGAGTGTGTGGGAGTTTGTGCCAAAGGCGGGGAAAAAAGAGGAATGAAAGAGTGAAGGTGAGCAGTGATTCTAGATTTTGGTAGTTTTACAGAAGGGGCTGTAAGCGGACCTTGAGCGCCCTGTGGAAAAATAGGGGGGGGGGACATATCGCAGACAGAGCAGGGGGTCGAGACCAGAGAGGAGATGGTAGAACATAGAAAGACACAGCCTGCCCTGCAGTGAGAGACCCAAAGACTCAGCCTCATTGCGGGAGATACCAATGATCCGAAATGCCTTGGTTACCACAGCATGAATCCGAGAAAGGTGAGAGGCGGGAGCACCAACCCAGAGAGGAGAGCAGTACTCCATCAGGCTGCAGACTAAAGCTTTGTATGTGGTCAGGAGCTCAAGTGTGCCAAAGAATGACTTTGCACGATGGAGGATTCCCAGTCGGCAACTGGCTTTGAGGCGAGTTGGAAATGTGGCTTTCCCAGGAAAGATCATGGCAGACAGTGAGACCCAGAAGCTTGAATAAAGGACTTCAAGAGGATTGTTGAGAAAGTAGATGGGGGTGTTTTCCAGATAGTCCATTCGGAGAGACATAGTGAGAGTGTGAGATTTGTCAGGATTGAAAGACATGTTCCAACGTGTTGGATCAGCTTGTGATTTTATCTAGATCTGCAGAGAGTTAAGAGGCTGCTGCTTGCCAATCTGAGGGATGACAGATGGTACGGCAGAGGGTGGAGTCATCAGCAAAGAGATAAAGAGGATTTTCCAGAGGGTCGGAGAGATCATTGATGAAAACCAGAAAAAGAACAGGGCCCAGAAGCTGCCTTGAGGAACCACAGCCTGGACAGGAAGAGGGATGAAGAATTCCATTAAGGGCCACACATTGGCTGCGACTGGAGAGGAAGTCTGCGAGCCATGAGTGGAGATGGCCTTGGATACCTTAGGAAGAGAGTTTGGTGAGCAGGACAGGGTGCCAGACCATAATCGAAGGCACGCGATATGTCTAGGGATATGGCTCTGATTTCTTGTCTGGCGTTGAGGACTCCATCCATTGTTGGAAGAGAAGAAGCAGCATATCCAGGGTA
>CM068953.1:37697378-37710849 GCA_035128595.1 Eptatretus atami | reverse complement strand
AGAAAATGAGAGGGTGAATAGAACAGAGAGAGGGCGAGCAAGAGCAGCAGAGCAGGTTTTTCGGACACGTGGGCTGATGCCGTTTGGACCGGTTGCAGCTCTTCACAGCCGTCTGGACGTTTGACAGCAAGCTCTTCACCACCTTGTCAGGAGAAAGGGACACAAAGTCCAGGGATAGCAGGTTTGAATTGGTCATCGTTGTTAGAAAGCTTTTTGGTCTTCAGTCCTGAGTATGTCAATTGCCGAATATGTTTCTCTGTACTTATTGATTGTATTTGGAACACCACACCTTGAAAAATCATGCGATACGAGAAATTTCATTCAATGTTTTTCCTTTATGTAGAAACACAATTCGTTGGTGATCTTCAACTGAAATTTTAGCCATTTTGTGTTAAGTTAACAGTTAATCCTGATATATCTGTATTATGCAGCGACACATTAGCTGCTCCTGTTTCGTTCACTTTGAGTTGTGATCACAAGTTTTTGAGCATTCTGCTCAATATGAATTATGATAAGCTTGGTTTCTCCTCACCCAAGCTAAGCTGTATTAGTAATAGTCAAAGTTGTTATCCCACACACAAAGCAAAGAGCGGGGTTAAGCAATTGGTTCACTTTGTCTGTCTGTCTACAAACGTCAGTTTATGATCGAGGAACAACTTGATTTCAATTGTACGTTTTATTTTGAACAGGAATCGGAAAACAAACGTGTAGTTTAGCAGTACTTTGGCTCTGAATTCATCCAGACCACACAACGCACAGACAGGAGATGCATTTATTGTACTCTGTCTGCCTGTCTGGGAGTCAAACAGGTTTGAAAAATCATTCCAAACCAGAAACTTACTGTTTTTATGGTTATTAAACTTCTGAATTTTCTTTCTCCAACTTTTAAAATCTTCATTTTATTTCAGTTGAATAATATACCTGAACACTGTTTGTTTTTTTTGGACACTTCCAAAACCCTTTTGTTTTTCAGTACCGTACTTGGACAAAATTTTACATCATGTCGACCAATCATACATGGTGCTCGCAGACCCCAGCCATGAAGAACAACTTAACTTTTATTTTTCTCAAGACTGCCCGGTGTTCTATGAACTCTCGAGTTACTGTATAATAGTAGAAAATACTGGTCAAGGCTTTGAGTAAATTGTTTCCCATAACATCTATACATTGTAACTCGTGAATGTTTCCAACAGCTATGCCAAGCATTGTACATCATGTCATTAAATACTGACTTTTAGCTCTTTATTTATTTATTTTTTTACAAGCAGAGGTATCGGCACCTTGTGCGGAAAGAATGTCGTTTAGAAAAAGAGAGCCAGCTACTACGTGTAATTCCAATTAATTCATCACATCATATAGCAGGTAATACTATAACTAGAAGGGCACTCGGTGGAGCGCATATCTCCGCCACGTAATACCTGATCCATGAGAACATATCGGGCCCAATACATTTTTGAAATATCATGCCATACCGTACTATATCGTTTTTGGTCCTTTCTCTCAATGGTGAAGAATCACTTTAAAAATTAAATAATTCTCGTATCCGGATCTGGATTCGGGTCTTCAGCAAAATCGAATCGGTTTATCCTCGTCACACACCGAACCTGTCCACAAAATTTGATCCGGATCTGTCCACAACTTGTTTTAGATATCCTGCACACAGACAGACAGACAGACAGACAGACAGACGAATAAGTACCGGTGCATTCAAAGTACACCGCCCCCATGCCAAATAAATAAACAAGAAGAAGACGTCGGGTAGAGCACGATACTTGCAAAAACAAATTTGACTTCAAAAAGAATTGGTGGTTGAATTCAACGACCAAATATGCAAATCCTCTTCAAATTTCAAGTCAATCGGATGGAAATTGAGGATTTTAGAAATCTCACCTTAGTTGTTGACCTTTGGCCTATGTTGACCTTTTGACCTCAAAAACAATAGGCTTCTTTCTTATGACAAACTCTACCATGTGGTGAAGTTTCCTGAAGATCGGTTTAAAATTGTGACCTGTAGGCGACAGACAGACAGAATAACAAAATTGACTTTGCAATATACTTGAAAAATCTTCGATTTTGCAAATAACAAACAGAGAGAGGGGTGAAAACATCATTTCCACCACTGAATAATAATAACAATGTAATAACAATTAATATAATATTTAGTGTAAAATAACAGGCAAAACAGGCAATAATACGACACAATAAGGCAATATTAGACAATAATGACTCCTGCAGCGCCTCTGGATAGACATTTCCGAAGTCTAGTTGTTGGGTACCAGAATTGTGAGATTGGTGATACGGACAAGATGATTAGTAATACTGCCTACCACCGGGTGGCACTATACGATACACATTTACATAGAGAGAATTGGGGTCTTACCCCACCCTGAACCCCTACCCTGTAGGTTTAAAATGTTTTGTTGCATCTCTATTTGCCAAGAGGATTCCAGCAGTATGCAATATGATGGGGTTACTAGTGGTGGGGCCGATTCTATCGATGGACAGACAGACAGACAGAAAATATAAACTATATAGTATATATTTGCCTACATAATGTGTCTAATCAGAGCGAACAATTGCACATTGTATACAGTGTCGGCAATGAAATGATGATTTTTCATGTGCAGGTTGCTAAGTGAGGAATTTTTCGCACCGTCCATCACGTGACCAATCAGGAGACTCTCGTGGAAAGACTGTTCAGTGCATTTTGGGACATAACTAAAGATACTTCCATGAACAGAACAAGAGCAGTGCGGTGTTATTTAACAATATCTGACCTCGGTATCTCACCAAGCTTCAACATGGCTTTTCACGTTTGTTGGATGATCAGGGTTTCTACACGGGCACACAATGGTTCATGTCGGATGTATATGTACCTCCCTATTCTTCACTTTCTCCATGAAACCTTTCAAGATCAGGTCATTTCTGTCATGGTTCCAGACTGCAAGCACCAATGCGGAATGACCTGGCACGTTCGTAGTCCCTGTTGAAATCCATGCAATTATTTCTCAAGGGAGTTCAAGGGTTCACACAAAGATCACGAACTCTCACGTTAGCAATATGAGAAAGTCACAGAATCAATTGACGATGACAACTTTGTCACGTAGCGAATAAATTCACCCATGCATTGTACAAGTTAAATGGCTGTCACACTGAACATATTGTTTACAGCAAATGAATCACCAAAGAACATTGTTTTTATTTGATTGTCACATTATTGGTAGAAACACACACACACACACACACACACACACACGGTTTAGAAATCTGAATTGGGAAATTTACACATTGGGTCAGAAAGTCATGTGTCTTAGTTGCAATGCCATGGCTGGTTAGTACAGAGCTGGTATGGTGGCAGTTGAAATCATCACAGATGAGGAAAGTTTAAATTGGTTATTATGCAGGGTCAATAAAGTTTGTGCTCTCCAGATTTTTAATTCTTAGACCATTTCCCATTACGTTGCGCTCCACAGCTTCTTCGATATTATCCCATTAATTTGGGGTCAGAAGCTAATTCAGCATGCACACTTGGCCCAAGTCTTTCATGAACTGGATAGCCAAGCCTGATGTTCCACAGAAGCCAGTAATATGGCAGGATTTGGAAGGCAATAACTCACCTACACTTTGTCGAAAGGTACAATAGCATCTCTAACATTCAACTTGGGAGGAACAGTCCGACTGCCACTCGTATATCTCTATATAATCAGATCAAGCGTTTGCAATGTTGTTTGGAAATGGAAAATCCTGGTCAAACTTGTGAGCCACCACCACAATACGTCGTGCAGGAGCCGTTTGAAGTCAATCGAAGCAGGTGACCTGCACCTGCAGTGGCTGCATATTCCATAGAGCGAGAACATTTTCAGAAGGGCAGCTTAATCCTGGTGAGAATAAGCTTGCTTACAAAACACCATGATGATGCAAAAGGAAATGCGGACGCAAATGTGGAACTGAGGGTACATTGCCCCATTTCCCCTGAAATCAACCGAATAAAGCTCAATAAGTAAGAAATATTTTAATTTGATATTTACACATTTGTCAACATCACATGGATTTATGATTAATTCTTTATCAGAAAACCCAGACACCTAAGAAATATCACGTGGAAGAAGTCACAACGATCGTGTCAATAATTTTGAGTTGCAAAATATTGAACAAACAAAACATTGTTTGTTTTGGACAAAAGGTAAATTCAAAAAAAATGTACACATATGCAAACTTGGGGGAAAACAGCAGCTATTTTCACCCCGTGCACGCAAAGCAAAAAGCGGGGTTAAGCAATTGGTTCTCTTTGTTTGTCTGTCTCTGTCTGTCTGTCTGTCTGTCTACAAACATCAGTTTAAGATAGAGGAACAACTTAATTTCAATTGAATGTTCGATTTTGAACACTAATCGGAATACAAGCCTGTAGTTTAACAGTACTTTATGCATGCGTGATCAGGACGAATTCAGAGCCAGAGAGGAGCGAGATAAATATTTTTTTATTACTCTGTCTGCCTATCAGGCAGTCAAACATTATGCAGAGTCAATAAAGTTTGTGCTCTCTAGCTTTTGAATTCTCCGACCAATTCCCATTACATTGGCGCTCCAGAGCTTCTTCAATATTGTCGCATTAAGTTGGGGTTCAGAGGCTGACATAGTATGCATGCAATTTTTATTTTTTAAAACTCTGTCTGCCTGTCTGGCAGTCAAACATTATCGAAAATAATTCCAAACAGGAAACTTACTGTTCTGAAGGATATCATAAAGGACACAAACAACAGGCATGAATAATTCATGTACCGTGTTAGATAAGATGGTATAAAAGATGCTGCAGCAACAGCGGTAAACTTCTGGAATTTTTTTTCTTTTCTACAACCTTAAAAATATTTATTTTATTTCAATTGAATTATATACTTGAACACTGTAGAACACAAATCGCTTCATTCACACTTTGAAAAACCTTCCGTTTAGCAATACTTGGACAAAATATTATGGCATTTTACATGATCTCAACCAATCAAATTTGCCGCTTACTGACCCTGCTCATGTACTTTTTTCCAAGACTGCAAGGGATAAGGTGTTCTATGAACCCTCGATTGCTTAATTGAATGCAGATTGCAGAGTATCCTTCTTGACAAATTTGGCTTACAGTTGTTGATTTCAGATGTTTACGAGAATGTACACAGAACCAGTATTTATCAACAACGTTTGGGTATCCGGAGTGCCACATGCTGTTGAAGACACTAGATAAATAACTGTACTAAGTTGGCACATATTTCCTCGAAATCAGTGGCTAAAGTCAATTTTAAAAACACCGTACACCAAAGCTTGAGCTGCATAAAGGAGTGCAGCGATTCATTGGGTGGCCTAGACTGGAGGCACTTCGGTAATCTGTGCACCCGAACAGGCTCAAAATGAGTCCAACATTACAAGGTAGAATAAACCTTTGACAATACTATTGGAAAGAACATCTGTCACCTTTGACTGTGAATAGTGACCAGGTATGTGAATAATGAAGAATCTTGCATCGTTTAAAGCCTAGACCAAGTGTAAAGAGGAACGGTCACCATGTACCCAATTTATTGTGCAAAAGACTCTTTTTTTCTTCTTCATCTGGAACAAAACTGACCAGTGTGTGCCACCACACAGCATAATGGACCAAAGGTTGTGTTTAATGGAAAAAAACAAAAAACCCAGAAATGTTTTTGTTTTCATGAGGTCTGGGCCTTTAGCCAAAGACCATAAATGTAAAAGGGGGTGAAGCTCAGCTCCGTGAGCATTCAGGGGACGCAGAAATTGTAAAGTCTGTCAATGGCTACAGTCTGTTTTTATTTTTGTGGTATTGCGAGGGAAGAACCTGTCCTTATAGAGGGCTTCATTCCTCCAGAACGTATGGGATGATATGTAATACCGGGAGCGGCGTTATACGATACATATTTACATAGAGAATTGGGGTGCTCCATACGACCGTGAAAACCCACGGGATTACGATTTTTTTTTAAAGCTGCCCAAAAAGCTCCTCATGCACTTCCACCCCACCCCAACAACAAAAAAATCCCCTCCCTTCGGTTACAACCACCAATTTGCAACTCATTCCGTCCAGCAGTTCACGAGTGCACAGAAGTAAAACAAACTCACAAACACCACTCAAATTATAATAGGATTATTTACATTTATGTAATGCTCACTGAAGAGCTGATAAATAAATTACATGCAGAACAAAGGCGTTAAGAGACATCAATGTACTTTAACATGAATTACAAGGACATTAGTAGGCAATGAACAAACACACATAGGATTCGAACCTTGTTTCCGGCATCATGATCCAGGAGTTCAGTTGAGAACTCTACAGGCCAACGAAAGGATAGGAGAATGTTGAATAAAATAATACACATATGAAATAAAAATAAATTTAGGTACGCAACTCCAAGAGAAATGTTCCATACATGTGGATCACATATGCCTGCCTAAATTGACAATGGTGTCAATACTTAACATGAAACAGGTTCAAAATTCAATGTTAAAAAAAAAAAAATCAATGAAAAGGTTCAATTTAGGACTCGATCAGGATCCGATGCCGAAACCCTTCAAAAAGTCAGAAGTGGCAATGCCTTGTGCCTGGATACAATGGAGTGATCTGCTGTGCCTCAAGGCATGCTTTCAATCAGGAGAAACACCTGTTGCCTCTCCAAGCTCACAAAACTTCCATCACCAATCAAAAGCAACGTGGTATAAATGAGTTGAAACTTTAAGCTCAGACAATTTTTTTTTTTTGTATACATTGTCGAGGCTCGTATGAGAGCTAACATACAACACACAGCAAGGGGGGCGTGAGACAAGAGGGGCGGGAGAGGGGAGGACAAAACAGTGGGGAACAGACACATTAGGAGATCTGTGGAAGGGAGAGGGATGGGGCGGGGCGGGGAACACGGGGGGACAGACAATTTTTGCCAAAGATGCTAAAAATTCATTCTTATTCAGAAGAGATGACTTGTCTAGATAACGGAAATGACATTTAAAGATTTCAGCGTCAAATTATTCTCAGAATGCAATTAAAGATATTCATTATCAAAATGGTAGTGGCATGGCTCAGTGTGGTGTGCTTTTAACTGAACCTGGTCATGGGTTCAACTTCCGATCAAAAATGCCGTCGTCACCAGTTTCAGCGGGGTGTGGTAAATAGGGAAATTCTGAACGCTGGTCAAATACTACGTACCTTACCTCAAAACAAAGGCCCTTCCTGTTCTATACATGCCATGCAAACCACACGAGATCATCTAATACATTTTGATCTCCCAACAAAAAGACAAGATTCGAACACCATTGCAAACAAATGAGATAGCAAGGTGGGTCAGGGAATTGCAGAAAGGACACAGAAGCTGTTTGATTTGTGGCAGCAAATTAAATTTGGAACTTTGGTGGGAAGAGGGGATAGATGTGCAATTACAATGGACCATGGGCTATTGCCCTTACAAAAATCTGTCATACTTTGTTTTTTTTTTAAATTAAATCTTTTCTTTTCTTTCCATGACCTCTGAAGTTACTATCATCAAATCTCATGAGAAATGCACGTGAGGTTCCAAGTTAAAAAAATAAATGGTCAGCACATGCCAACTGATCCGCAGAACTCATGTTCCAGGGTAGATGTTTTCTCGGGAGTTCTTTCAGCATTTGTAGCAGCAGCGGTACAACCAGAGATGTTGCGACATTTATAATAATCTGTAGTTCCAAGGAACACTCCAAAATTGGTGAGAATGACTGGACAACACAAATGTTGCACATTCAGAAAAGCCAGAATTATGACCCTGACAGGTGGCAATGAACAATGCCATAGTGTTATGACCTGGTCTACTGTAGCAATGTAGTCGTGGATACAGCTCACACAAAAGTGATTTGTAATTTATACTGCAAGGATGAAACCCAGAAAATTGCAACAACAACAACAACCCAAATGCTACATTTTAAACTCTTCATCAAATGTCTCGCTTTCAGCAAATGAAATGTCAAAGTCCAGACGCTCTGCTTTCAGCACAAAGTTCTTGCTGAACGTGGCCGTATCTTTGATGTCCAAACTCAAACTGGATTCTCAGCTCACCCATTTGGGATCTGGGCAGGATGTTGGGCAGCCAGTCGATGACAAAAGGAGTTGGATGTTTCTGGTCATTGCAAGGGACACCTGCGAACAATAAAACAAAATAAAAACCAGGCCCTTGTGCTTAGCTCAATTATACATTTGACGGTGAAAAAAAGAAGAAAGAGGAGATGAAAGGTGAAATACAAATGTAGGACTAGAAAAAAATATATTATATTGTTGCGGATCCGGGGTGGCGGGATTCTCGCCCGACTCTTGGCGCCACCTTCACACCGCCGTCTCCGGGGTTATAAACGCCGCGCCGGCTCGGCACAGGCCTCGGGTCACGTGTCTTCAATCCCGATACCAAGTAATCTTGCACCTTACCAGTTGGGGAAATAGAACCCCTGGTTACAGACTGGTTTTGGTCAGATGCCGAGCGTTTTCTGCCAGTCTGTAACCAGTTTGGTTTTATATGCCAATCGAACGATCGTTCCTCGACGCGACACGAATTAATCCATAGAGGCAACTTCATACGAACCAACCAGATTTATTGGGAAACATCGGGGAACACAACAAAAGCAAGATTCACGACAATGTTTTTATTAACAATCCTCAACCCGTTCGTAACTGGGAACCACGGACTACAGGTTTCGAGGGGGTCCCTACCGAGATATGCCTTATACAACACGTGCAGACAAAGACAGACAGCATGCATGCAAGACAGAGTACTTGGTGATGTCTCATGGACGAGAGGACAGTGTCAAAAGCACGAATGTCGCTCGCAACAGGTGGATGTCCACGGATTCGAGCCCAACTCGAACGCGCCACGTGGCAAGATGGCGGCGCCGCACTCTTCCCTTTCCGCACCGCACGCGGTTCCACACGCTCTGACTCCGCGTAAGGTCGACGATGGGCCTCAGCCGATTTCTCTCAAGGTCCAGCATACAAATCCAGGCCGGCTTGTGCACCAGACAAGGCCCAAATCGAGGTGCCGGCTCCGGCAAGCGGATCGGCAAACGTGTCGAGCCGTTGGTGTGAGCAGGGACCGTCAGAGGCTCCATCGTCTCCTCTCCTGCCTTCCCGCCTCGAAGCCCGACTTCCCAACTCAGTCCTCTAAGTTTGTCTCTCTGTCGAATCACCTTTTCTTTCCTTTTCCACGCTCGCCTCTCAAAGCTGGCTGCCGTCTCTCTCACGGCAGAATCTTGACGTGCAGGCAGGTTCAGCGTCTCTCCCGGCAGATCCAACACTGTCCCTCTTCGTTTGCTCGCTTCGAAAACACGAGTGCGCCTCGAGAGCGACTGTTTCCACACACCGAACCTTTTTACGAAGCCTTCGTTCGCTCGCTTCGAAGCGATTCCGAGCACGCCTCGAGAACCCGACTGTTCTTCACACACAGCACTCTTTTCACAAAGCCTTCGTTCGCTCGCTTCGAAGCCACACCGAGCACGCCTCGAGAACCCGACTGTTCTTCACACACAGCACTCTTTTTTACGAAGCCTTCGTTCACTCACTTCGACACACGAGCACACTCTCTCAACCGACTGCAGTTTTTGTACTTCTCCCAGACTGAACCTGTTCACGAGGTCTTCGTTTGCTCGCTCCGAGCCACTGGCTCCTCCCCTTTACGAAGCCGACAAAACTCCTCCCCTTAGCTTCACTTCCTCTTTTTGGCCACACCCTCTCAAGCCGACTGGGCGGGCCTCGTCAGGGATGGGGAAGAGAAGAGGGAGCTCTCGTCCACCACCACCGCACAACCTAATACAGCCTCTTACACTCCCGACACACATGTAACGTCCATTTTACCCCACAACCTAGCTAAACATGCATTTAATGGGGGATCTGAGCTAATCCAATCTAGGGCCATTTCCACTAACTATATATTAATATATATATATATATATATATATATATATATATATATATATATATATATATTGTTACGGCTGTGGAATTCGCACCACCATTCAGGTCCCGTAGGTGAGGTATTTCTGAAGTACATGTGTAAGTTAGCCACCAAACCCGTTGTTTAGAGGGAATTAATGTGATTCATTCGGGCTGCGACACTTTGAGTCAGTCGTTTTTCTTTCTTCTTATATTTTTCGATACCAACCACGTTCAACCACAACACGCCATCCCACACAGCGCCGACCGCGCTGCGGCGCGCCCGCCTCCGCCAGTCTGCGCGACAGCATCTTCGCCATCCCGCATTTCTTCTCCGCGCTCGTGTGGGGGAGGTGCGATCCGAGCCGGGGTCAAAGGTGAGAAACGGGTGGTGTGGCAAATGACTGTGGGAGGCCGCCTGTCTTGGTAAAGTAGAACTGTTAAGCTGTTGCCGGTGTTCGCGTTATTCTGCGGTAGTAACTCTGCGTCGTGCGTTGCTATTGGTTTTTATTTGATATATGTGGCATTCTGTGACTTATCGTGTGCTATCTGTGTGTGAATAAATGTGCTTGTGTTGAATTGTTCGCCCGTTTCGCTGCGTCCTTTCCTTTGTTGGGTCTCCATCTTGCTTCACGTAAAGGGTTCGAGTGGGCGTGATACGCCCGAACTATTAATTGGATACCGTCGAGGCCGACGATAACACCGCTCGGTTATCCCGATAGCACGGAACGGACCGCTTAAGCGGTTCGTGTCCGAAGTCGACCTGCGGCGAGTGGATCGCCCGGTTTACCATCCGCGTGGTACTTAGGTCGGTCGAGTTTGGCGAACACCTATCCCACGCGGTTGGCCGATTGGCACGATCGTGGTGAGGCCGAAAGGCCCACCCGTGACTGGCTCCCGGCGTTAGTCCGAGAGGGTCACGACTGAATTGTCCGTCCGGTGGGCGAGACGTGCCGCGATTCGAGTCACGTGGCCGTTCGCACGCCGGCGGGCGCGAATTCGCAACACTGGTGTCAGAGAGCGGGAAAACAAACTCTCCTGTCTCCACTAATTCACGGGAATCGGTCCAGGGGTGAGAGAAGCGACCCCGATTCCCTCCAAATTACGAGCTTTATTAAAATTAACCCCTTACGAGAATAAGATGGAGTCTCAAGGCGAGCGGGAGCCGGGGGTATTAAGATGGATGTGGAATTGTTAGAATCCATGGCTCAGGATGAATCCCATGCAGGAAATGCTGGGTTTTTACAGGACGAACCTCCCCCCAAACGAACCCAAAGCCCGAAATGGGTGCGGCGGCGGCCGCGGTGTAGACACCTCCCCTTCCCCCCTCCACCAAAACCCCCCGATCCTGGCCGAATCGGCTCAGCCGAGTGCACCCGACATGGCCCAGCTATTCGCCATGCTGGCAAAAATGAATGCGGATATAAACAACAAAATGGATGGAAATACGCAACAAATGAACAAGCAGATGGAAACAAACACAAACGAAATAAAAACAAATGTGTTGCAGGATGAATAATCAAATGAATGCGAATTTACAACAGGTGAGAACGGAATGGAAAACAAAAATGGAAGAAATGCGGGGTGAGACGCAGAACATGGGCCGAAGCCTGCAGGCGGGCATGAAGGCAATAACAGGGGAGTGCGTAATGGCGACGCCACGTGTGGGAGCGAACGAGCTGGAGGGGGTGCAACGGTTGTCAGGCCCGCAGTGGAGGCGGGTGAGGACAAAGTAATTCGGGGAGACGTGTTGGGCGAGGGTAGTGACGGAAAAAGTGACGGTGACCGAGAGGGAAAAACTAATTGGGGTGACAGAGAGATGCACAGGGAGATAACAGGGGAAGAGACGGAAATAATAGTGGAGATAAGGGAGGTAATGGGTGAAGAGGTGACTGAGTAAGCAGAGACACGGGAGATAGAGGGTGAATTGGACGGGGGTGGAGCGAGCACACACACACGGAGGTAGTGGAGGACTGTGAGGGGGAGCTGGCGGACTGTGTCGAGACCCGGTGCGAGCAGCTGGATAGCTCCTCCAGAGAACGAGGGGAGGAGTTTGCCCCTTTGAAGCTGATCACGACCAGGTGAGTTCGGTCGTGTCGAGCGAGTTCGAGGGGACGAGTGCTGTGAACGGGTGCACACGAAGCTTGGGGGGTAGAGAGGTCCGGAAACCTTGTGGGGACACGATCCCCAGTGTGGTTGTCCCGGTGTGTGTGGTGCAAGGTGTGAGTGCCGCACCGTGTGTGGAAGCGACCCCGTGTGTGAGTGGTTGTGTTGGAGTGTGCCGGAGTGCGTGCTTCCCAGTGCGCCGTGTTTGAGTGAGACACCGCGGGCGAGTGCCCCCGCGTGTGTGAGTGTATGTTTGTGTGAGGGAAACGGCACGAGTGAGTGAGCGGCCGAGTGTAAGGTGCTGGTGCAAGGGAGATGTCGGTCGGCATGCGTGAGCATGCAGCCGCGTCTCCCGTGTTGAATGTTGAGTTTAATGAGTGGAGTCTGTGCGTCGTACACGCAGGTGTGCGTGGTTTGAATGGCGACGGAGACTGCGACAGAGAGACAAGGGCCGGTCGGCCGTAGCGATTTTGAGCACCGCGCCGGGTTCGCCCAGCAGCGAGCGCGAGGTCCGTGCTGTGCAACGCACGAGGCCCCTCGTGCTCGCTTGCGGGAGTGAAGCCCGGTCCGGAAAACGCCAGCGGTGGATTTGCCGATCCCGCGGACGGACAAAGGTTAGGCAGGTAGACGGATTTGGACCGGACGGGTTCTCCACGCGCGCGTGTGTTAGGCTCCAACGGGCAGAGCACATGTGTTCGCGGGGGAGCCCCTTGAGTGCGAGGTTTGCTTTTGTGGTGCGCACGTGTGACGTCAGGCTGCACGTGGGGTTGGAATCCGCAGGAGGGGTATCCCTGCCGGATGGTACCTCCAAAGCGACGAGGTACCCGTGCAGCTGCATGACGTCACGGGCAGGTGCAAAGTGCGCGAGCTGAGAGTTGCCGCGCTGGTGCTGCGCAAAATTTGGAAAAAAATAAAAAGTAAAAATTAACATAGCAGGCCCTCGCTTTCGGGTGAACAGGATTCCCGGGCAAGGGGTGGAAGACCCCTTGTCAGGGCACAGGATGAAACTAGCTAGGGGGAAGGGTTAGTGATGCTAGACCGGCTCATGGGGCAGGGGTAAGTCCTCAGGGGCCCGTGGAATGGATTAGGTAGAGGGATTTACATATGAGATTTAGGTTGGAAAATGATTTTAATTGATTTTAGAGATTTTGAAAGCAGTGACAGACTGTGGATGTGTAGAGGGACGTAGCTTAGCTACGTAGGTTAAATGAACGTGCTGTATGTGTAAGGGACGACGTGGGAGCACGAGTTAGTTAGGGGATTTAGTGAGCAGGAATGGCAGGATTCAGCGATGTGTGAGTTGAAGAGTTGTGAAGTGTGGAAGGAAACTGTACATGTTGAGTGAGTGAAGGCCAGCGGGTCTGTGTGAATGGAGCGAATGTGGAATGCATGGTGGCGATGAGTGATTGGGGGGAGAGTTGACTTCCGGCC
>CM068953.1:37679014-37695134 GCA_035128595.1 Eptatretus atami | reverse complement strand
AGGCTCCAACGCGCAGAGCCACAGTGTTCGCGTGGGGAGGCCCCTTGGTGCGGGTTTGCGTTTGTGTGTGCGCACGGTACGTCATGATGCAGTCGTGGGGTTGGAATCCGGCAGGAGGGGTATCCCTGCGGATTGTACCGTCAAAAGCGACGAGGTACCCGCTGCAGGCTGCATTGACGTCACGGGCAAGCGGCCAAACGTGCGCGAGCTGAGAGTTGCCGCCGCTGGTGCTGCGCAAAATTTAGGAAAAAATAAAAAGTAAAAATAACAATAGCAGGCTCGCTTTCGTGAAACAGGATTCCCGGGCAAGGGTGGATGACCCCCTTGTCAGGCACAGGATGGAACTAGCTAGGGAAAGGGTTAGCTGTAGCTAGACCGGCTCATGGGGCAGGGGTAAGTCCTCATGGGGCCCGTGGAATGGATTAGGTAGAGGGATTACATGAGATTTAGGTTGGGAAATGATTTTTTTAATTGATTTTAGAGGATTTTGAAGACAGTGACAGAACTGTGGATGTGTAGAGGAACGTAGCTTAGCTACGTAGGTTAATGAACGTTGCTGTAGTTGTAAGGGACGCACGTGGCGAGCACGAGTTAAGTTAGGGGATTTAGTAGCGAGGAATGGCAGGATTCAGCGATGTGTGAGGAAGAGTTGTGAAGTGTGGAAGAAACTGTACATGTTCTTGAGTGAGTTTGAGGGCCAGCGGGTCTGATGTTTGAATGGAGCGAATGTGGAAATGCATGCGTGCGATGAGTGAGAGTGATTGGCGGAGGAGGACTCCGGCCCAAGGGCACCCCGGGGGTCAGTGTCTAGAGTGAGGTTAGCTGGGTTAGTTAAATTGAAAATGGAATCGTTTTTGCTGTTGGTGGGAGAGTAGGCCGAAAAAACTGTTTTGAGGGTGGCAGGAAGCCCTGTTGACGGGCTGGGAGCGTGCGCTGCAAAGGTAGTATCGCTGAAGTGGGTACCCCGGGCACCGGCTAGTCGGCGTGGTAGGCCAAGGGCCCTGGGGGGCCTGGGTAGCGTAGTGAGCACGGGTGCGCCGCATGATGCCTGGGGGCCTGGGCGCCATAGCCGCGTGGCAGTGTTGTGGGCACGGTGTGACCCTCGGGGAAAGGGGCCCGGGAAGCCAAGCCTTGCCCACGTGAGCGTTTCAGGGGAGTTGCCATTAAAGCGGCACTCCCCGGTGTTTTGGAAGGCTTGGTAGGCTTCGGACGGCAGTGTAGTGGCCCGGGGTGCCTATTGTAGCGGATTCGCAGAGCGGTCGTTGCCGCCAAGGGAGCACGCCGTTCCCAGCCACGGAAACAACGTTTGAGGGCACGGAGAAAATGGAGGGCGAAGGCCCGCAAATTGTAAGGACACCAAGCAACAGGCGACGGGAATCTGTGGTTGTTAGAACCAAAGCTTTAAGCGAGAGGCGTCTGGTTGAAAGCCCCGGGTAGTTTAAAAAGGTTAATGGTTAGGGTTAGATTAGGAGATTGTACCCCTCCGCACCATTCATCCCTTCGCTCTCGTTGTGGGCCGCTGGACCCACTTTGGGTTAGATCGCTGAAGTCTGGGGAGCCATCCTGCAGCTCGTTGGCCTCACACAGACGCTAGCCCTCCCTCATTCCCTCCAGCAAGGGAACGTAGGGGTTGGAGTAGGTAGGACGATAGGATTAGCGAAACAAGGACGATTAAAGGGCGTTATGGGAGATTTATAGTGGGGAAATGAAAATTAAAAAGACAAACAAAAAAAAATAAGTTGGCGGCTAAATTGGGTTTGAACTTATAAAGGGTGGGTATAGGACCAGTGGACAGTTCAAAGGCGATAGGATAGGAGGGAGCAGTAGAGGGTAGGTCGAGCCCCGCCTTCTGAGTGGCCAGGCACCACCGCACTCCCCTCCACAACCTCCACTTGCATGGCAAGAGGCCGAACAACTTCATCTGCAGCTTTTCCTGCAAGGCCTGTGCGGTCGATCGTCCGCCGGCTGTGTTTGCCTGCAACGCCTTGTTTTGCAGGCTGTGTTTGCCTGCTCACCTTTGCCATGCCATGCCACTGCCCCTGTCACCAGCCCCCGTTTCGAATTTTGGCTTTGCCCCCCCCCCCCTGTTCATTTCCATGCGCGCCAGGATCTCGCAAGCAACAGTTTGCAAGCTGCGAGAACTGCCTGTGCAGCTACAACACGGGCCTGCAGTTGGCGGCCCGTGCACCGTGTTTGCGTCCATCATCCATCCATCCACTCATCCATCCGTTGTGCTCATGCGTTGTGCCATTATTCTGGCACGGAGACTGCGTTTGTGCAGCCTATGCACCGTTGTGGTTCACTGTGTCATTTACAAAGGGAAGCCATCGGAGGTGTGTGAGCAGCCGGCCACGTTCCCTGTCACCTGACATTGCTTGAGCCAGAGACTGCATGCGAGCAGCCTGGCTCCCTGCTCTAACTTGCTTTTCTTTTTGCAGAGTCCATTGATCCTGGGCCCATGGTTTTAGTGCTAGGAATTTGTAAGTAAGGTTAAGCGTGTTAAGTTACTGTGTACTGCTAAATATTGAGTGCGCCCCGGCATGATCTGTCTTAGCGCCGCCAATTTTATTTAAGTCGTTCCGTGTGTGGGTTTGTTTAGTTACTCAGCCTCAGGTTATTTATTTTGGGACCACGAATACCATGAATGTCCCGCACTCAGGGATCCGAAGGTTAAAACGTCGACGGGAGATCTTACAACATTGATGGCACACGAGGAATTTGACGACTTCGGACGAGTCGTAAAAAGGGGAGGGGTAGTGTTTACAGCTGTGGAAATTCGCAACCACCATTCAGGTCCCGTAGTGACGTATTCTGAGTACATGTGTAGTTGCCCAACCCGTGTTTTGAGGGATTAATGTGATTCATTCGGGCTGCCACACTTTGAGTCAGATCGTTTTTCTTTCATTTCTTTATTTTTCGAACAACCAGTCTCAACAACAACCAACGCCATCCCCACACACAGCGCTGACCTTCGCTGCGGCCGCGCCGCCTCCACATACTCTGCGCTGACAGATCTTCGCCATCCGCCATCTTCTCCGCGCTCGGTGTGGGGGAGGGATCCGAGGCGGTGGATCAAAGGTGAGAAAAGGGGGGGGCCTCTTTTGGGCGAATTAATTTCCTGGCCCCCGACGGCCAAGACTGACTTTCCTCGCCCCCCGCACGGCGCGGGGAGGGGGGAACGAGGGGCAGCCCCTTTTCGGGAACCTCTCGAAGGAGGTGGAGCCGAAAACGGGGGCGGAGTGGAGGGCGGAAGCCCCGCGCTATAAGGACGGACATGGCGGGTGGGCAAGAAGCTCTCGGTCTTTTTTCCCTTCGTGTGAACTGGTGGAGTGAGCTGTGAGGAGTCGCTCGGTTGGTTGTTGCTCCCTTCGTTCGCGGCTGAAGTGATTCGGGTGAGATCACGCCCGGGTCGAGCCCGTGGAGGCTCGTTAAGTAGAGCTGTTTTTCCGTCGTCGAGCGGCAGTTAGAGGACGCGAAGGAGACGGAGCTCGGAGGTTGAGGTCGTGGGAGAGGACTCGACGGCCACCAGGGAAGTCACCCTTTTTTTTCTTGGGTTTGGGCAAATGACTGTGGGAGGCGCCTGTCTTGTAAGAGTATAACTGTTAAGTGTTGCTGGCGAGTGTTCGCCGTTATTCAGTTAGTAACCTCTGCGTCGTCGTTGCTTTGGTTTTATTTGATATTATGTGCATCTGTGACTATACGTGTGCTATCTGTGTTGTGAAATAAATGTGCTTTGTGTGAATTGTTTCCCCGTTTCGCTCTGCGCTTTCCTATTGTTGGGTCTCCATCTTGCTTTACGTAAAGGATATCGAGTGGGGTTTGATACGCCGATATTAATTGAACCGCGAGGGAGCGACGGAACACCGCTCGGTTATCCGATAGCACGAACGGACCCGCTTTTTAACGGTCGTGTTCGAAGTCGACCTGCGGCGAGGTGCGACCGCCCGTTTTACCATCGCGTGGGACTTAGCGTACGGTCGAAGTTTGGCGAACAACCTTCCCACGCGGTTGCCGATTGGCACGATCGTGGTGAGGACGAAAGGCCCACCCCGTGACTGGCTCCCGGGCATTTAGTCCGAAGAGGGTCACGACTGAATTGGTCCGTCCGGTGGGCGAAGACGTGCCGCGATTAGAGTCACGTGCAGACCGTTCGCACGCCGGCTGAAGGCGCCGAATTCGCAACAATATATATATATATATATATAACATATCCTGTGTCGTAAGAGAGCGACCAGGGTTGTTGCAGAAGGGTCATCGGCGTAAAACGAAGGCCAAATTACTATGCGGATCATACGGGATGTATTCCGCTGTGGCGACCCCTAACGGAGCAGCCGAAAGAAGAGAATATATATTATATATAATTATATATATATATATATATCTATATATATATATATATATATACTATATATATATATATATATATAATGGCAACCTTCGGACTTGCATCATAACAGTTCCTGGGAAAATACTCATTTAAAAGTTACCTGTTCTAGTGTCAAAGATTTCTCAGTATATTAACAGCTGAAGTTTTAGTAATAATGTTAACATTAAATGGAGAGCTTAGACATGTATTCCCCTGGTTCTTCTGGATCCCCGAAGCTTCTCAGAACCCATATAAAGTATTATGTTTAAGCAGTTTGCAAGCAATGTACATAATACCTTGACATACGAGTTAATTCATTCTGTGAGCGAGCTCGTAACTCTGTTTGCTCGTATATCAAAAACAATTTTCCCAATTGAATTAATTAATAATACCAAATTAATCAGTTCGAGCCCCCCCCAAAAACACCGTAATTTTTTTGTTACGTAGTTTTAAAAATGAGATATGTATTTATAAATAATTAATACATAACATAATACAAAGATAAAAACTAGACGGGCCACTCGTAGAGCGCATTTACCTTCGCCCGCAGCCACTAGTTTGAACATGGCATTGAGAGTGAAATAGAGGAACTAAAATTCCACTAAATCTCTCGGGAAATTTCACAAATTAAAAGTCCATGATCCGGATTTTGTGAAAGGATTTTTGTTATTAGAACTATTACGATTATGACAATTTTAGGTGATTCGTTGTTCCCGAGTGCCGAACTCTGCTAGCATGTAGGGTCGGATTCGCTTTTTTTTTTTTGTTTTCTAATTTTCTTATTTTAGGTCGAATGTCACTGACCACGCAGACACGACCTGGATCAAGTAATCATGTTTTCAAATCCGAGCGAGGACAAAAACGTCATTTTAATTGCGCGTCTAATTAAACAAGAAAAGAAAACTCCTTTTACTAAACCATGAAGCGAAGCTAATGTGCATATCAAACTATACCAAGTCTCCTTAAATGAAAATTTTGTTGTATTTTACTTAGTAACTAAGTTGGTAGGCCCTTATGGCCCTTGTTGCATCAACGCACACAGTTTAGAGACAGAGATATATTCTATTACACGCCAACTCACCAGGAAGTGTTGGGGTAGGGGCGACAATGTGAAAACAACAACACGAGCTGAGTTATTACGTGTTCAATATGTATTTATTATACTTGACGGAACATGGTGATGACATAGAACACAGGACAAATATGGAAATGTATGAGATTACAGTAGATATAGGAGACTAACAAAAGTTGGCAAAGTCACATGTTTATTTAGTTAGATTACTCATGAACGTTATCTTGAAAATTTTGAAATGGAAACAACACATTTTCGTGATCGGAATGTGCACAAATGCGTGAGGACCAAAAAAATCATATTATCGAGAGACACAAAGCATATCGTCGTGGTTGAATCAGTACGTGTCAAAGACATCCACGTGTACGGACCGTATGGCTATGGTTTGACGTAACTGTGTCCATAGAGATCTCTGTCTGTCGTTGGCTCGGTCACATACTGGCGCAACCCGTGTTTGCCATAGTGTAGGATGTTCGTTTTCCGGAGGTGCACAAGCAGCGTCAAAAATATGAAGTCACCAGAATGACGTATCGTTCTGTATTAGTGCCGTCAGTAAACGCTTTAAGTTTATCTTCTGAACGCCCGTAATTGCTCTGTGATGGGGTCTGATATAAGTACGTATTAATTGTCCTGTTGTGAAAAGAAATGGGATACTCCTTTGTGTTCCAGATCAGAGATAGCTGTAATACATTGCTGGAATGCAATTTTTCCGAGGCCATAATATGGTGCACCCTTCGGCTTGACACCATGGGTCGATGGGACCTTTCAGCTCGGAAGCACTTGCAAGACATATTCTTCAGCATCTGACATTGCCGTATAGAATCAATCATGCAGAATGTTTTAGGCGAAACAGAGAAAACATCAGTCTTTAAGCACAACTAGACCTTCTTCATGTCGTGCCCAAGTGCTGACCAGATAGGATCGTGAATTAGGGAAACTGATGATTGAGAACACTTGCTTGTTTGATAATGGGCCGTTTGGGCATCAATTATTCGAAATGTTGTAGTACGGTTCATTTCTTGCTGAATCGGCAGGATTAATGTGGATGCTACTCGCATTAATCCCAAAAAGAAAAGTCCTGAATTGAGACCGGACAGCGATATTTGACATATGCTGGCAGACATAATTTGCCTGGCCTTGCAGTCTCGTCAGAATTTGTTCAAGGCGTTTTCCGCTAACTTTGTGAATAGTTGACCCCAGGCAAGTGTGAGAGGGTGAACATGAGATCGCTCACCTCCATCCGAGTGTCTATGCCTCCTGCTTCCAGTAAAAAATTGAACTGCTTGTTCGTCACGACGGGACCGCGTCTGGATAGCGTTGCTTGTTACTTTGCTATTTAAGTTGTCCACAACGCATCATCAATACAAGTATGCATTTCGTGGACCCCTATGACTTGTGACCCACAACAACGCATACTAGGGTGACAATAGTTAGTATACCTTGTGTCATTTCAGAAATGGGGAATATGACACTGAACACTTTGGAGTTACATTTGATGTAAATCGGAAACATATTAACTCGTTTTCATCATGAAAAACGTGTTGACCTCTTTGTGATGCGACCTACTTGATCAATGCTCCCAAAATCTAATGGATTTGTCCTTTCATGATGTCCAAACAAATCCAAAACAATTTAAAGCCTCTCTGCGTTTTGTTTTTTTGCGTTAAGTTGTCACAACGTTTCCGATATAAATGTGAATTTGTGTGACCCTTTGACTTTGACCCCCAACCGCTGCCTTGGGTTGACAAAAGTCTATACCATGTGTCATGATTAGAGGATGGGGAATTTGATTTGAACATTTTTGGAAGTTAATTTGCTGTAACAAAAACAAAATTGACAATTTAATCGCGAAAAAAACGATTTTGACCTTTTTGTGACCTTGACCTTAGACCTTTGATCCGATCGCTCCCAAAATCTTAATCGATTTGTCCTTGGTGATGCCCAAACACATCCACAAAAATTTCATGACAATCTGCGAAGTGGTTTTTGTGTAATGTTGTCCACAACGCTTCCAATCAAAAAACTTCCATTTTGGTGACCCCCTTGACCTTGTGACTTCACAGACTTAACTAGGCGTTGCAAACACTATACCATACGCTATATCAGTGGATCGGGATTTGAATACTGAACATTTTGGACTTAATTTGATGACTTAATTTGACCAACCAACCTCCCGGGAGGGTCGAGCGGTCTTTATTCCGAGGAGGCGGACACGCTCATTGACATGGATTTCAGTGTGCACTTGAAGGGTATGGTGAATGGCAACGCCGCTGTATGGGGGAAGACAACAGATCCCAGTGAGGGCAGTCGCGGACGGAGAAAGGAGTACTCGGAATGGAACGGAAGGATTATGGAGGATGGACAGCACAAGGGGGGTTTGATCCGCGAACCACACTACACATACATGAAATGCGGTTTCTTTTAAAGGGAATACATTTAATGAAACACAAATATTTATAAGGACAATAATGAAGATGAAATGAAATGAATATAACAAATGACTTGTATGATCAAGGCCTCACACACACACACAGACAAAGGGTGATAAACGAAAATAAAACCCCCCTTATTAAATACACTGGTACTCAGCCTGGCCAAGGGCTGGCCCTTGGCGATCTGGTGTTGGGGAGCTTCGTCCAGCACGTGTACTTGCAAGCGAAATGGCGCCGGCGCTTGTCGAACCCGGGAGGAAGGCGCCTCCACCATCCACGTGCACACGCAAGCAGAATGGCGCTTCACTTGTAGCAGCTTTCCACACTCCACAAGCGCAAATATGGCCGGCACCTCCTTGATCGGCTCTGCTCAATCTGACTACTGCTCAATCTGCTCTGCTCGATCACTCCAGACGTGCAATTTGCTCTGCTCGATCACTCCAGACGTGCAATCTGCTCTCTCGATCACTCCAGATGTGCAATCTGCTCTGCTCGATCACTCCAGACGTGCAATCTGCTTCGCTCGATCACTCCAGACATGCAATCGCTCTGCTCGATCACTCCAGACGTGCAAGCTGCTCTGCTCGATCACTCCAGACGTGCAATCTGCTCTGCTCGATCACTCCAGACGTGCAATCTGCTCTGCTCGATCACTCCAGACATGCAATCTGCTCTGCTCGATCACTCCAGACGTGCAATCTGCTCTGCTCGATCACTCCAGACGTGCAATCAGCTCTGCTCGATCACTCGAGACGTGCAATCAGCTATGCTCATCACTCCAGACGTGCAATCTGCTCTGCTCGATCACTCCAGACGTGCAATCAGCTCTGCTCGATCACTCCAGACTTGCAATCTGCTCTGCTCGATCATTCCAGACGTGCAATCAGCTCTGCTCGATCACTCCAGACTTGCAATCTGCTCTGCTCGATCATTCCAGACGTGCAATCAGCTCTGCTTGATCACTCCAGACGTGCAATCAGCTCTGTTCGATCACTCCCGACGTGCAATCAGCTCTGCTCGATCACTCGAGACGTGCAATCAGCTCTGCTCAATCACTCCAGATGTGCAATCTGCTCTGCTCGATCACTCCAGACGTGCAATCACCTCTGCTCGATCACTCCAGACGTGCAATCAGCTCTGCTCGATCACTCCAGACTTGCAATCTGCTCTGCTCGATCATTCCAGACGTGCAACAGCTCTGCTCGATCACTCCAGACGTGCAATCAGCTCTGCTCGATCACTCCCGACGTGCAATCAGCTCTGCTCGATCACTCCAGACGTGAATCAGCTCTGCTCGATCACCAGACGTGCATCAGCTCTGCTCGATCACTCCAGACGTGCAATCAGCTCTGCTCGATCACTCAGACGTGCAATCAGCTCTGCTCGATCACTCCAGACGTGACGATCATGCTCTGCTCGATCACTCCAGACGTACGATCTGCTCTGCTCGATCACTCCAGACGTGCAATCTGCTCTGCTCGATCACTCCAGACGTGCAATCAGCTCTGCTCGATCACTCCAGACGTGCAATCAGCTCTGCTCGATCACTCCAGACGTGCAATCAGCTCTGCTCGATCACTCCAGACGTGCAATCGCTCTGCTCGATCACTCCAGACGTCAATCTGCTCTGCTCGATCACTCCAGACGTGCAATCTGCTCTGCTCGATCACTCCAGACGTGCAATCTGCTCTGCTCGATCACTCCAGACATGCAATCTGCTCTGCTCGATCACTCCAGATGTGCAATCTGCCCTACTCGATCTGCTGTCTCCAAAGTCCCCTCGCTAAGCACACTGCGCCTTTGATCTTCCCATTTTTAAAAAATCACCCTCCCTGCCCTACGCCCCTGGGGCGTGTCCTCCTCGCCTCCAAACCCGGGAAGGCGGGGCTTCTCCTTCTGTGGGCCTGGCTTGGAAGATAAAAACATAGGGAAAAATCACAGAGGGTAATCATGTACAGGGGAACTTATTTTTACTCCCTAAGCTAATTAACACCACACCACTCCTCGTGTGGTGACACGTAACACTGAAGCTGACAGATTCCCTGACTTATTCACGTTGAGGTGCTTCGACCCGTCCACGGACCATGCGACACTATACAATCCTCTCTGTACTATTAAATCAGTTCATCTACCCCCATAATCATAACAATATTATAAAGTTGACTATTTTAGTTTCCCAGTGGTCTTGTATACCTTTCTGTCCAGCAATGTACCAATTGAAATCGGTTCATGTTCTTTCATCTCAGCTAAATTAGATTTGCAAGAATTTGTTCGGTAAACGATGATTTTGTGGCATGAGCTGAGAGGGTATTTTCCATCATGTTAGAAAGGGATTATTTGGCTGATAGTTTGAGAAGGTCATGTGAGAATGTCTTCAGACATCATCGTAACCTCATGTAAGTTTGGTTAGTTTTCGTGTATACAAGTTCCCATTGCATTGAATTTTATGTAAATAAATAAATATTTTTAAAAAGTTTTTTTTTTCTTTCTTAAAGTGGAAGCACGTCACGAAAGTGCCGGACGAGCGGAACAGGAAGTTAATTATGAATAAAGGGCTTGTGTAATGATTTGGATCCTGGATGCACTCCAGTGGACATTCTGTTGCAGGAAGTTCAACACTTGGAAGGATAGTCATGAAAGTAATAATTCCTGTATCAATGAATAAACATACAAGAAGGTACAAAGAAACAGCAAGAAGGGGAACCTCGTGCCTCCCGATCTGGGAGAGAGAGTTTCCCCACCCAGCCTTGGTGGGGGCTTACCACAGCCGCCACCATTGCCCACATCTCCCAAGCATAAATCTAGTCATCCGAAAGTAAAAATACAATCTGGGACTGGAGCCAGAAAATGATCAAGAGCTCGGACTGCAGCTGGAAACGGATTATGGCATGGGATGAGGAATCTGTCTGGAACTTCAAACGGGATGGGAGTTGGTGTTAGGACCATGATCGGGAGTAGGATGGAGTACGAAACTAGCGCAGGAACTCGAACAACTCTCCATCATGCGTTCCTGACTGATATTGCTGAAGTGCGAAAGATGGAGCAGGGTCTTCTCAGCGATTTACATTCCAGCAAGCTGTAGGCTTTTGGTGATGCCATAATGCCACCTCTTCTAGCCCTTTATTTTGTTTTCAGAGGTGTTATGTGTGTGTGTATCACATGTACACACGAATGCACAATTTGTAATACTCGCATTTATTTTAACGTTTGCTGTTTGTTAAATTCTTCTTCTTTTTTTCCGATGCCACCGAAGGTAGAGTGAGGTTATTTTTCACCCCTGTCTGTCTGTGAGAGCAGGATATTTCTCAGTTATGGACGGATTCGGACTAAATTTGGTGTGCAGGTTGGGTGTGTGACGAGAATGAAATTATTTTGATTTTGCTGAAAATACGAATCAGGATCTGAGAAGTTTTTAAAGTGATCCTTCACCATTGTGAGATGGGGCAAAAAACAATATATAGCACAATATCTCAAAAAGTTGTGGATGGATTCGGACAAAACTTGATGGATGAGTGGGTAAGTGACAAGAACAAGCCAATTGGATTTTGGTTCAGGTGCAGATCCAGATCCGGCCTATCCATGGGATAAAACACGTAAACTGTTCAGCCTGGCAGAGGGACACACTTTATCGAGTGCCGTTCTAGTTTATTATGTGTGATGGATTAAAAACGCAAAATTCACTGAAAGTTGTGCTCATATATATTGTGTGCTTACTTTAACCCCCTTGCTCTTAATTTCTCTTTATCCATCTATCTGTCTATGGAGAGGCAAATTCTTACAAATCGTTTTTTGTAAGGGTTTGAGGGAAGAGGATTAGCAGCTGAAACCCAAATCCTTTCCGGGTTCCTTCCGATTACTCCAATGCCGTATTTGGTCTTTTATTTGATTATTCAACTTTTCCAAAAGTGAGAAGTTGGTGCAGTTAATCTATCATTAGCAATAATGCAACTACTTGACATTGTAGAATGCAAGTTATTGCAACACATCTGGATGTGATGGTGAAAGGTTGCACAGCGTACCATACTTAATTTAGAACTGGCAGGGACTACCCGGCACTGCTCGAGGGGGGAGTGAGGAGGAGATACCTGGCATTGCCCAGGAGGGGGGGGGGGTACCTGGCATTTCCCGGCGAGGTTTTTCCCAGCGGTGGTTTCGGGACGTGTTGGACATTGAAAAGCGATGGAGTTATTGGCCTCATGGTGGTCACCTTTTGCCTGCAGGCCAGCGGCAGTACTGCCTAACCCCACATCCCAATATACACTTTATAGCAGCCCTTGGTGGCCTCAAAACAGACATCAAAACCAACGTACGGTAGCTTAAAATCTTGCACAGATTTTGAAATACCTACACCCAAAATTTGGGGGGCTCTCATTGCAATGGTTTGGCCATGAAAGAATAATGTACAAACACACAAAGAAACACAGACTCTTGAAAATATTTATATAGATTATCAAGTGAAACTGTGGTAAAAAAAAAAAATTCCCGCCAAAGAATAACCAACATCAAGGTCTCTGTTTTGTGATAACCACTATTATCAAGATGAGTGGGCCCGTTGGTCCATTGGTCCAAATTTTCATTGGTCTTCACGGCCTTGTAGCACACCTGCCTGCTGTACTGCTAGAGCATTAGCTTGCCTTTCACCAAGCAGAGATGTGCTTGGGCCAGGGTTGGGGTGGGGGGGCAGGGGGATTATACGTTCGTTATTATTCTTGCCAAATTTTATTATTAATTATTGTTGTTGTAATCATGACGATCCTTTTGATGTATCACATTCCACATCACAAAGCTCCAGAAGAACTCCACAACAACGATAAAAAGCATGACACATACACACACACGAGATGATATGAAACTTTAGATTGGATCTGTTGTTAAAACCTTATTAATTTATTTGGTATTATAAAATGTACTTCAGATTGAGTACTTTATATCAGAGAAGTGTTACAAGTGTCGAACATGTGAAGCCGAGCTGGCAAAGGAAAAGCCACTCGCTTGAACCAAATACCAAGGCTGCCACACCCAACAACTGTGCCAAGACCTCAGACCAATCTCAACTTGACAGAACAGGTACGTACCCACTTTGAGGAATGTTCCGAGACCATGAGGTCGAATTTCCTGTTGCCCTCGTCCTGCAACAGTCGTTTCTCTCCCAGAAAAAACAAACGGTTCAATTGTGCCATCTTGGGTTTCCACAAAATTCCGTGCTACCTCCAACGAAACCTGCGAAACGCACCTTCAGTGGCTCTCCAAGTGCGATCACAAATAAAACCACACAAGACAAGTGGCCACATAAGCCATTCGTTTCATGAATCAATAACAATACTTTAATGGAATTATGACTGCTCGCATAGATAGATAGCTTCAAGATCAAGTCGACACAGGAATGAGGTTTACCTGTACTTCATGAAAAATAGACACATCAGTTGATAGCCATTTCATTTTCAGACCTCAGTGTATGTATGCTTAACAAAAAAAAACATAACGTAGCCAGAAGGTTATGTATCTACAGCAGATGGTGTCACGTCACAGCGAGGAAATGTGAGAGCTTTCATCCGTCATGTACGACGGCTATACAAAGAGAGCATTTTGTATGTTTAAATACTGCATCAAAAGAACACTTGGTGAACAGACTGTTATCAAGTTTTTCAGGCCTCAGAAATTGCTGAGATTTCATTGAGGCGTACTTCAATAATAATCTCAAGCACCAGCTCGCTGGGACGGAGCCTGAGTTGAGATAGGTTAAATGATGCACAACGACAATGTTGCCGTTTTCATTCTCATCTCCTGGAGCCTCTTTATCTTTTGAATGCAGGAGAAAACCGACAAACATCGTCCTTGTGTGTGCCATTTAACCTATCAACTGTGATGGTTTTTTTGTGCATTATTAAGGGTCTATGCTCATGGAGGAGAGAAATGACAAAGGGCAGCAGATTTACAGACTATCAAAAGGTATGGGTGGGAAAGGGGGGGGTGGTTGGAGGTAGTGATGAGAAGAGTATTAGAAAGATAGGGAGACTATTCCACAATCGGGAGAACAAGGGGTGAATGAATGCAGGTAAGCAACCAGCCTGGACTTTCGGAAGGTGAACTGATGAGGATTTCTACAGGAATGTGTAACCTGAGGTGGCTAATTGGGGATGGCAGAGGTAGTAGAGGGCAAGAGAAGCAAGGCCAGATGCAAGCTTGTACAAAATGGAAAACCCACCAATTTGCCGATGGTGGGTGAATGACAGTCCCTGGAAATCAACCTCCTGTTTTGAGATTCAAATGGCACAGAAGGCCTAGTTTCTGATCGCTTAAAGAGGTCAGGAGCAAGGTGGACAACAGGACCACCAGCACTGATTTGGAAGCTATACTCCACGGGTCTCTGTATGAAAGCCTTGTACATTATGAGTTCAATACGACTCAGAATGCCTTAGCTCTATGAAAGAAACCCAGACAGGGACTCGCCTTGAAATGCTAGCTTTGTGTTATGATCCTCCAATGAAAGGTTATGACGGCAGATAGTCAGGCCAAGGAGTTCCATGGACTGAATCTCTTCCAGTGGCTGTCCAGAGAAGTGGATTGGCTAGTTTTGTTGCCGATCCTTGTGGAGAGAGACAGTTTGAGAGTGAGTGATTTGCTGACGCTGAACACAGGCAAGTCACATTCTCTCACAATCACACGCTGAATGACTGTAGAATCAATTTTTCTGTTGGGCTATCCTTAATCTAAAGGTTAGTGATGTCTGGAACCCTTGCAATAAAAATGTTCGTCAGTCTTCCGACACAATAAAGTTCCTCTGTGGTAGTTTTTGGCGAAAGAATCAAGAGGCAAGGATTTGGATTTTGGCACCAACTTGAATTTTTCGCAAGATACCATGGTGTTGTGATCTAACCTCATATACAGTACATCATGATGTTACTTCTAGCAACCAGTGATGCAAGACTTTCATTGTCATGCTGTCTCCACGAGCACATTATATACTGTGCTTGCACCTTGCTGACAGATGCCACACTTTACTGCTGGCTGCACACTAGCACTGAAGCTAAGGCCTATGCAAGCACACAGTCCCAAAGCGGTCAAACACAAATCAAACCACGCTTAAATGATGTTGACGCTTACGTGATGAAGTTGACTTGAGAAAGCAGAGCATGTACGCCTATTCAGGAAATCCATCAATTACAATACCACACACAGAGAGCGTAAAAATATATTCCTCAGAATTATTAGCCCCCGTTGGACTAAGTCCAAAACGGGAGCTTATGGATTTGGTCTCGATTTTCGTGCCCGTGGGTGCGTGCATGCGCCAGCAACTATGTCTCGGCCATGTATGGGCCAATTTTATTCATACTTGGCACAAAGACAACACATGATGGTATACATATGCACATCATCTTGGTTCACGATGCAAAGATGGCCGACTGGTGGCCATTTTAGTTGTAACCCCCCCCCAGTGTTGAACAAGTCCTCAACCATTTCTCGGACATGCATTTACCGATCTTGTTCAAACTTGGCACGAGCACAGAACATGATGGCATACACGTGCACCTCATCTTTATTTTGCGATCTGATCAAAATGCATGATTCAGGCCAAATTTTGAATGGTTCAACTGTACATCGACATTAATATTATTACGTGGAAATGGGGGGTGGGGGAGGGGGTATCCATAGCTAGATTGTGCAAAGAATAGTATGGACTACAGTGCTTTCAGAAAGTATTCACACCCCTTGACTTCTGTCACATTTTGTTGTGTTACAGCCTGAGTATAAAATGGATTGAATATACATTTTTTATGTCACCGATCTACACAAAATACCCCATAATGACGAAGTGAAAACATGTTTTTAGAAATTTTTACAAATCGATTAAAAATGAAAAGCTGAAATATCTTGCGTCAATAAGTATTCAACCCCCTGAGCCATTACTTTGTGGAAGCGCCTTTCCAGTGATTCACGCTTTGAGTCTTCTTGGTATGTCTGTATCAGCTTTGCACATCTGGATTTGGGGATTTTCTCCCATTCTTCCTTGCAGATTTGCTTAAGCTCTGTCAGTCAGATGAAGAACATGGTGAACAGCAATCTTCAAGTCTTTCCACAGATTCTCAATGGGATTCAAGTCTGGGCTTTGGCTGGGCCACTCAAGGACTTTCACATTCTTCGTTCTGAAGCCATTCCAGTGTTGCTTTGGCTGTATGCTTGGGGTCATTGTCCTGTTGGAGCGTAAATCTTTTCCACAGTCTGAGATATTTTGCACTCTGAAGCAGGTTC
>CM068953.1:37648151-37679004 GCA_035128595.1 Eptatretus atami | reverse complement strand
TCTGCCTGTATTTAGCTCCATTCATTGTTCCTTCTATCCTTTCAAGTCTTCCAGTCCTTGCTGCTGAAAAGCACCCCCATAGCATAATGCTGCTGCCACCATGCATCATGGTAGGGATGGTGTTAGATGGGTGATGAGCTGTGCTCAGTTTCTGCCACATGTAGCGCTTTCCTTTCAGGCCAAAGAGTTCAATTTTCCTCTCGTCAGACCACAGAATCTTTTGTCTCATGCTCTCAGAGTCTTTCACGTGCCTTTTTGCAAACTCCAGGCATGCTATCAATGTGGCTTTTTCTCAGGAGTGGCTTCCGTAAAGCCACTCTTTCATAAAGCCTAGATTTGTGAAGTGCTGCAGAGACTGTTGTCCTTCCGGCAGGTTCTCCCATCTCAGCCAAGGAACTCTGTAGTTCTGTCAGAGTGGTCAATGGGTTATTGGTCACCTCCCTGACCAAGGTCCTTCACGCCCGGTTGCTCAGTTTGGTCGGACAGCCAGCTATAGGAAGAGTCTGGATAGTTCCATATTCTTTCCATTTCCTAATGATGGAGCTCAATGTGCAATTCTGAACTTTCAACACGCTAGAAATCATGTTATACCCTTATCCAGGTCTATGCCTCCTCACAATTCTAAATCGGAGTTCTACGAGCAGTTCCTTGCACTGTTTCTGCTCTGCCATGCACGGTCAACTGTGGCACCTTATATAGAAAGGTGCGTTTCTTTATATATCATGTCCAATCAATTGAATTGGCCACAGGTGGACTCAAATCAAGTTTTAGAGACATCTCAAGGATGATCAAAGGAAAATCAGATGCAACTGAGTTCAATTTGAAGTGTCAGAGCAAAGAGTATGAATACTTATTGATGCAAGACATTTCAACTTTTCGTTGTTAATAAATTTCAAAAAACATGTTTTCACTTTATCAGAATAGGGTATTTTGTGTGGATAGGTGACAAAAAATATTTAAATTTAATCCATTTTAAATTCAGGCTGGAACACAACAAAATGTGACAAAAGTCGAGGGGTGTGAATACTTTCGGAAGGCACTGCATGTGCCAATTCGCTTAGATTTACTCCTGTATCAGGGACGTGTCAGAAGTAAATTGTAGAGTTAAATGTGCATCAAGGAGGTTAGAGCAGAATAGGGTAGGGTTGTGTATTCAAAGGGATAATGAGTGACTGAAATTTTCTTATTATCCTCTCCTGAATGGTGCTTCTCCACCACTTTATGTCTGACTTCTTTGGAAAGCTCCTTGGTCTTCATGTTTACCTTGTTGGTTGACCAAGTGAGTTGCACCGTAAAACTCCTTAGATTAAGTGGGGGAGGTTAATTTTTAATTTAAACCACCGATTACATTGAGGTGAAACCTATTACACTCATTTTGTAACCCTTCAAACAAATAATTTTCTCCTGAAGTTATTTAGGCTTAAATAGGCAAAGGGGTTGAATACTTATGCAACTGAGAATCATCTGATTTTCTCTCTGTTAATCAAACTGCTTAGCATTTTAAAATCTGTATCACTTTGGAGTAGTTTGTGAAGACTCTATATATTAAGTTTGATTTGAAAGCATCATGAAATAAGCTCATGTGGAATCAAAATGTGAAAACTTTAGAGCGGCGTGAATACTTTTGCAGGCCACTGCAAGATAATGTTTCTTTTCCCCCATCAAACCCTGTCTATTCCATTATTTATTACCCTCACCGAAGGAGAGGGTATTGCATTTGGGTCCGTTTTTTTTGTCTGCGTTTGTCCACACAGAACTTTCGTGTCTTTCTCCGCAACCGCTTGTAAGATTGAGACGAAATTTTCACCATTGCTGCGACTAGTTCTGTAAAATGTTTGAATGATAATTATGACGTCATATGTCACATGGTGTTGGCAACCATATTGGAAAAACGGAAAAACTTTGGACCTCTGCATCTCAAAAACCGCAGCAAGGAAAAAATTGAAACTTGGCGCATAGCAATTACTCCTCATGGGGAATGAGTATGATTTTTTTTATGACATCATAGGTGCCTTCGTTATGATGTCATAATTGCATATGTAGAACGCCACGTGTGATCAGTATGAAAATGTTTGAGGGTCATCTTGGGATAAAATGGTCCACAGGAAAAGAAAATTGATGACGTCATCGGTCACGTAATTCGGCAGCCTTTCTTTTTTTCTTTTTAAACCTTCAAAAAAAATCTTCTTCTCTTAAGTGGCTGAACAGATCAAGGCGAAAAACTTTACACATATGACCGCCTGTCCATGAGGAACAAAAGGTTCACACATGATGTCATTGGTCACATGGTTTGGCAGCTATATTGGATTTACCCTAAAACCTAAAAAAATACATCATTCAAAATAAGTCCTGGCAAGGGTCTGCAACCTTTGATTGCTCTTTTCCTTGTTGATCGTCATATCCATCTTTATCCCCCATATTTGTTTTATAATAAACATCTTTCCTTTTGCTTTCTTTTGGCGTGGCACACGTGCACGTATAACATATACCATTTTAATGATAATAAACCAGACTTTTGCTTTCATGCGCGACCAACCGCCAAATTTGGTTGATGAATTGGGCGATCCTTGGAGGATTGTAAATGGTAATATTGATTTTGAACACAGTATAGTGAATTAAACATCGTTTCAGTCATTCGCGGAGGCCTTAAGACCCCCGGCTCAGACAGTCTGTGTTAGCTGGGCCTCTGAAAGTGACGATATTAAAGCATCATGTGTGACCAGCCATCTAAAAATCCTCACTGATTTTCTGCTGGAGAATTTTATTATCGAGTTATACACACTAACTGCTCTATACATTTTTTTTAGCAATGCACTCAATGACACCTGTTAGTAGAAGTATATCAATTCAATGTATTCAACATGTACTGTGAGCATTTACAGATATCGAATGAACACAGACTGCAGAATAGAACCAACTCAACGTTGAAGTCGATGTGCAAGTATGCTGAATGAAAACCTTCATTTTGAGCATCAACTCAATGAGTTAAAGGATGCATAAGTTGGAGAATCTTTGTCCAAGATCAACATAGAATCACCATGATAAACAACCAAAAAAAGGTTTGATCATACCTCTGGTGTGCTAAATATCTGCTTTACTTGCTGGATGCTTGAAATCAGCCAAGTGTACTTTGAGAAAGTTCCCATGGATACACCATTTTTTGTCACAAAATCTTTGACACAGAGAAAAAGGGCAAGGGGGCAGGTAGGGAATTATTACAGCACATGATGGCATGAAATATAATGGTGAATAAATAAATAACACCACTCTTAATATCCCCATGCGGTAAAAAAAAGAAGAAAAAAAAAGAGGTGGGTCTGAGGGGTCTTTAAAGGCTGAAGTCGGACTTCCGGTTCCGATTTTTGAGGTGACGGTTGGTTCTCTCAGGGGTCTCTGCCAATATTCTCAAAGATAGGTTTCTGGTCGTTGTTTGTCACGTTTTGACTGATTATTTTGTTACCTCCTTGTTCGGTTTTGTTTCAAAATGTGCTATTTGGGGAGTTTTCGTCCGTCTTGTCATATCAGGGAAACCTGAGGCGTCCATTTCCATATCTATGGATTTAAACGAATCTTTGTCTTCCCATCGATGTGCACGATCGTGTTTACATGTATTTTCTCCTTATTACCATCAGTTTTTATTTTCACCACTTTTCCCTCCACCCTCCTTCTATCCCTCCCAACTATAACCTCTGTTTCATGTCTTAAAGTATAAAAAATACAGAAAAAACAAACAACCTTTTCCCTTCTCACCTTATACCCCATGTAACCACACGACATCTTGTACCGACTCTTCTTCTTCCTTCACCTCTCTCTTCCCTGCCAATCCCACTCTGATCGTGAAGGTTTTCACCACACACCTTCACGACCTTTTCTTCAAACTTTTCTTTTACTCTTCCCCCGCTTCCTTAATCTTCAAAAACAAAAACAAATAAATAAAAAAAGGTCTCTTCCAATGCTTCAACTTCCCCTCTTCACCAAGTTCTTCTTCAAAATGTTGTGTTCCATTCGACCTTTCTTTCATCTCGTGTCTAAAAATTCCATCTGTTACAACGCTTCCTCTCTCCACTCTGTCAATTCTTCTGTACTTCGTCTATCTTCCAATGCATTTAAACAAATCTCTGACCTACAAATTAAAAAAATCCCATTTTGCAATACTTATTCATCTTCCATTATTAATCGTTCTTTTTTTCCAACTTCAGTGCAAATACATCCCACCTCCTTAAATCTACCACATCCTAACTCCTTCCCTGTTATACCCTCTCCTTACCCCTCCCATCTTGCCCCCATCCAAGGATCTCTACACTGTCCTCTCCCTTACGACAGTTCCCCCTCTGACATCGCAAACTGTATGGTTTTCAAATGTTTCACACTCTCATTCAGCACACTGCTTAATATCTCTATCATGCTCTCCTTTCCTGTCATCACATCTGCCCCTCAAATCTTGTTCCTTCCCTTGCCTGCTCCCACCTCTACCATACAACTGCCCTGTCTCATCCTCCCCTTCTCCCCACCCTCCCTTATCCCTCCTCCTCCAAGACCGTGCCTGCTCTCATCGTCTCCTCTCCCTCTCCTCCCTCTTCAAAGCAAACTAAACTCTCTTACCACCCCCCCCCCCAGCTTCCCCTCACCCTTTTCCCTCATTCTCCCCTCTCACCTTCTCCCCAAATGTCCCTCCTCACCCAAATGTCCCCCTCACCCTTCTCCCCTTCAAATCTCTTTCCTCACCCCTCCCCGTCGCATCTCCCCCTTGCCCCTCCACTTCAAATCTCCCTCCCCACTCCCCCTTCTCAAAGCTGCCTCCCCTCTTCCCACCCCCTCAATTCTCATCACAACTCCCCCCCCCCACTCGCTCCCATCTCCACAATACCTCTACCCAGTCTCATCCTTCCCCTCTCCCACCCCTCCCTCTCCCTCCTCTCCTCTCCCATGGCCGTGCCTGCTCTCATCATCTCCTCTCTCCTCAAAGCTACCCTCTCACCACTCATTCACAAATAAACCGCCCCTCCCTCTTCAAAGCAAGCTTCTCTCTCTTCCCTCTCACCTTTCTCAAAAGCTCCCCCCACATCTTTCTCCCTCAATTTCTCCCCCTACCTTTCTCCCCCCACATCTCCTTTCAAATCTCACCCCTCACTCTCCCTTCACAAAGCTGCACCCCTCACATCCAAAGCTGCCTCCTTTCCCCAACCTCTCTCTTCCAGCTCATTCCTCCACTTCCTCCAATCTCCCACTTCCCTTTGTCCCCTGTCTTATTACTCTCCATTGCTACTCATCCCTTCACCACCTAGCCCTTTGTCCTCCTCCCCATCCGAACCTCTCCCCTAGCTCTTCTACAATCTGTCATCAACTGTCAACAGCTCTCACTACACCCACTCCTCCCCTGCCCTGCACCCAAAGCCTCCTACCCTCCCTCTTCCTTAATAGTGTGGACCTCAAACATCCAGGGCCTTTGCTCAAACCAGACTGATCTCTCTACAAAGGTCACCACTGACCAACCAGATATAATCTGCTTAACAAAACCTTTCCTCCTTCAAGACGTCTCTGACTCCTTAGTTTCTCGCCTGGTTACTCCCTCCTCCGGTATGATAGAACTGAGCCTCGTCCTGGTGGCAGAGTTGCTCTCTCAAAAACTCTATCCCTCTATCCATGCACTGCCCTCACTACCCCACACCCCAGGTATACATCTGACTCTGGCTTCCCCTCCGCTCCCACCTCTTGTTCATCTGTGTTGTACCGCCCACCAAACAGTGATGACTATTTACATCTCGCTCACCGAAAACATCGACCAACTTCTATCCACTCATCCAAACTCTCTCTTCCTCATATGTGGTGACTTCAATTGCCATCATGCCAGTTGGCTGAGTGTGGGTACCTCCATCGCCTGCCATGGCACTTCAGCAAAGGACTTCTGCAACTCATTGGGACTGACTCAATCTGTCAACTTCCCGACCCACGGATCTCAGCCAACGGTCCTCCATCTCTTCTGGATTTGATTCTGACAAATTCACCAGAAAATGTCTGCTGTTCTTCTTCTGCTCCAATCGGTTCATCTGACAATATGCTTGTTTAAAGCTGTCATCTCTCTGGCCATTATTAGAGAACCACCTCAGCACCGCCGAATCTGGCACTTCACTCAGGCCGATTGCAGGGTCTTCAAGCAGCCATCAAACTTCGAGACTGGTCTTCCATTCTAGTTTCTCCGACATCAACTCATCCTGGGAATTCTGTCAAAGAAATTTGCTCTCTCTCGTGCACAGATTTATCCCACCTCGTCTTCAGTTGTCATACCCTTTCTCTCACCCATGGTACACTGAAGCTTGTGGTGAGGCTGTTGTCCTGAAACAACTTGCCTTCACCTCGTGGAAGGCAAATCCAACTCAAGGCAATCTCAATTCCTTCCACAAAGCTCACAAGTGTGTGTCTACTCTGAGGGAAGCCAGCACACAACATCTTTACCATCTCAAGTCTGAACTCTCAAACCTTTCTCCCTCCTCCAAATCCTGGTGGCATCGAGTTGTTAGTTTCTGGTGTATGTTCCCCATCCATCCCCTCCCGTACCTCAAATGGCTGCACAGCTGACACTGCACAGGAAAAGGCTGCACACCTAAACTGTGTTTGCTTCAAAATCTTGTGTCCCAAACCCATTGCTTTCTGCACCCACATTACCCAGTTGCACACAGCTGTTCCTGGACTCAATGTCCTTTTCTCCTAACAAGGTGGAGAGCTTGCTATCAAACCTCGAGTCAGATTGTGTAACCGGTCCAGAAGGCATCAGTCTTCATGTTCCAAAAACCTGCTCTGCTGCTCTTGCTCACCCTCTCTCTGTTCTATTCACCCTCGTATTTTCTCAAGGTCATCTGCAATCTGCTTAGAAATCAGCAAACATTACCGCTCTGTATAAAAAGGTGAAAAAAACGAATCCCTGCAACTACAGACCAATCAGCCTGCTCCCAATCATGAGCAAGGTCATGGAATCCATCATTGCTTCCGACATCAAATCCTTCCTCTTCTCCAATGGCTTGATTTCTGACTATCAATTTGGATTTAGACCAGGTCACTCTACCCTGGACATGCTGCTTCTGCTTTCCCCAACAATGGATGGAGGTCCTAAATGCCAAACATGAGATCAGAGCCATTATCCTAGACATATCTCAAGCTCTCGATACGGTCTGGCATCCCGCACTGCTCACCAAACTCTCTTCTTATGGTATCCAAGGCAATCTCCACTCATGGCTCGTGGACTTCCTCTCCTGCGTCGGTCAACGTGTAGCTCTTCATGGAATTCTCTCATCTCCTCTTCCCGTCCAGGCTGGAGTTCCTCAAGGCAGTGTTCTTGGCACTGTTCTTTTTCTGGTTTTCATCAATGATCTTTCCGACTGAAAAATCCTCTGTCGCTTTGCTGATGACTACCCTCTGCCATACCATCTCTCATCCCTCTGATCGGCAGGCAGCAGCCTCTTCACTCTCTGCAGACCTGGATAAAAATCACAAGCTGGTCAAAACTTGGAATACGTCTTTCAATACTGACAAATCTCACACCCTCACCAAGTCTCTCCGAAAGGACTGTTTGGAAAATGCCCCCCATCTACTTTCTCAACAATCCCCTTGAAGAAGTCCTTTTATTCAAGTTTATGGGTCTCACTATCTACCACGATCTTTCCTGGGAAAGCCACATCTCCAAGCTGGCCTCCAAAGCCAGTCACCGACTGGCCATTCTACGTCGTGCAAAGTCCTTCCTTGGCATACCTGAGCTCCTAACCATGTACAAAGCTTTCATCTGAAGTCTGATGGAGTACTGCTACCCCCTCTGGGGTGGTGCTCCTGCCTCACACCTATCTCAACTTCACACTGTGGAAACCAAGACTTTTCGGATCATTGGAATCTCTCACGATGAAGCCGAGTCTTTGGGTCTCTTACTCTCTCACAAGAGGCAGGTCGGTGGTCTTTCTGTCTTCTACCGTCTCCTCTCCAGCCTTTCCCCCCGCCCCTCCCACCCCCCTGCTATGTCTGTGATCTATCCCCCCTATATTTCCTCAAAATGTTCAAAGTCTGCCAAAAAAAACCCCTTCTGGTGACAATGCCAAAATAAAAATTTTTTTCCCACCTCTGGAACAAACTCCCACACTGTCTTCAAACCAGCTGTCCACCACCATCTCTCATCTTCCCCCATCCAGAATCTTGATCTTTACCACCCCCGTTAATCCACGCCAAACCCACCTTCTTCAAATTCCCTGTTTTCCTTCCTGAAAGTCACTGTAGTACCATCTTGTATACCCCGTGTTCTCCGCCCCATCCCTCTCCTTTTCACAGACATCCTATTGTCTTTGTTCCCCACTATTTTGTGCTTCCTTCTCCCTCCCCTCTTGTCTCCTGCCTTGTTATATGTTTATGTATTAGCTCTTACACGAGCCTCCACTTGATATACAAAATAATAATAATTTTTTTAAATGGGAGGAGGAGGGGGGGGGAGACTGTAATCGGGTCAGTCAGTCAGTCAGTCAGTCAGTCAGTCAGTCAATCAGACCATCCATCCCAGACAGTTGTGCAGAAATTCACCGAACTTGGTAGTTATGATCACAACATGGCAAGAAGGTGCAATAGCAGTATCCTTTTTTTCCTCGCCACCTAGAGTCCTGATGTGGGATCAAAAGGTCAAATACCTCCCCCAAAAATGCAGTTACGGGCACATTTTTGAATGAAACTTTTAAAATGAAACACATCAAATGAAAATCAACATTGAGGGACGCATGACATATGTCATGATTGTTTTGGATTTGACCCCCGGTTCATCCCCAAGGGGTGGGGACTTAGAGTTTTCTTCTCCTCCTCTTCCCTTTATAAGGGGTGAGGTCCGATGGCACCACGCTTCTGTCCTGCCTTGGCCATGATACTCCTCCACCCCCTTGTCCTCAGCCAACTCTCAACACTCTCCAACCACCCCTACCTTACGGATATCCCTTCACACACAATCCTCCCATATCAACTGCGGTCTACCTCTTTTCCTCCAACCTTGCTCCCTCAACCTATTCACTCTCTTTGTCATTCTCTCTTCCCCCATCCACACCAAGTGTCCTGCCGATTTCAGCTTGAATTTTACCAATCTCCCCGTCAAACTCATCTGCACACCAATCTCCTCGCTTAGTTCACCCATCCTCCTTCTATCCACCCTCTTCACTCCCACAATCCACCTGACCCAGTTGTTCTCGCAAACCTGCAGCCTCTGTCGTTGTCTGTCAATGCCACCGTTTCCAGACTGTAAAAGGTAGGCCGGTGTTACACATGACATCAGAACCTTCCCTTTCAATATTCTTGATAATGTGGCGGTTCTGCAAAACCGCATGCCTAAGGCAATGGCACCCAACATACAGTGATCAACAGGCAGATATTTCATAAGTATTCGTGTAGTTAATCCTTCCCTGATGTCTAGTGGGTAAATGAGATGAATTGCGTTGTGTGGGACTCGTAGTTAGGTCTCTATATATACATACATCTTTAATCCTTACTCCGACCTCAATTCTAACCCCTTCCTTTCAGCCTTAATATACACCAAGAAAGCAAGCACGCATGCCATTTAACAAACAAATTGGTAGACACGCCACGATGCGACCCGGGGCTCGGATCATCTTACTCGTGCACAAGACAACCTTCCCCGGGAATCTGCGCGCCATATTTCATTCAAATCTGCGTGCCAATTTCCAACCGGCATCTCACTTCGCTCCTCACCTTGCTCACCAACTTGACCACAGACGCCTCCCGCACATGGGAAAAATACTCCTGCACCCCTTCGTACTTCTGCATCGCTACAATTCACCACTATTTTGAGCACCACGTGGTGCTGGCCATTGTTTTTGGCACCGCACGGCGCTCGACCACGCTACAGACATTATATTTGCCATTGCATCTCACCGGGAACATCCTGGATGAGTGTCCAGAATTATCACAGCCCTCACCCAGTCATCAGACCACAGCAAGACCACAAGCAATGAGGAGGGGTCACGGGAAGGGTAATCCAGGGATTTGGTTCGGGACCTGAATGTGCATTGTAGTTCGTGAAGGAGCCCGTGGGTAGCGGAGAAAGTCCGCTACCATCCTACATACAAACTACGTTCAGTGCATGTTCGGGGCCGGGGTGCCAGCTCGAGGAGCATGCTCGCCATGTAAACCGGGGAGCTCCGAACCGTGCTGACGTTGGCGGACGTCTGAGCCGGGTTCTGATCCCGGAGCCTGGCGGGGCGTGGCTCGAGCCGCTGTGGCCCAATCGAGGAACTGGATTTGGGCCACAGCCCGTCGCTTTCTGGTCCTCGCCCCCTCCTTCGCCCGGGGCATATAAAAGGGAGCGGCGCAGAGCCGCTGAGAGAGCTTCTTCGAGGTAGAGCAAGCAATATTTGTGTACGGTTGCCATCCTTCGAGTGTGCGCGAGTGGGACTCCTGCCGTGCTGTCGACATGCCCCCACCCCGGCGAAGCCAGATGGGTTCACCACCGGTCACAGAAGGCAGACCGGTGCTGAGCGCACGTTGCAATGAGTCCCGGCGAACGAACAAGGAGGAGATAAGCCATATCACGAGGTGGGAACGCTCAGGCGGAGCGTCCCACGGAGGTACACGCTTACATATACAGATCTTTACATGGTTAGGTTAAGGATTTTCCTTCTCACACATCCATTCTTCTATCTCTCTACACCCCTCTATCCCACTACTGTGGACGCACAAAGAAGAACGCGTTACTGATACGCAATCACATTTTCCTCTTGCATGAAACCACACCCCTCACGTCGCATACATCGCACCTCCCACTCCCACATTGTAGACACGAGTATCTTTCCCACCTAACCCCCCCCGAAGCGTCCTGGGCCACGTTCGTCAGCCGACCGCGCCAGGTATTTTGAGGGCGCTTATCCTCACCTTTTTATCTTTCTGGCTGTCTAACTTTCTGAGGGTGTGTGTGTGTGTGTGTGTGTGTGTGTGTGTGTGTGAAATGGCGCCTGCCTTAGTGCAAGTAAGATTATAGAAGGTAGTTTGGATAATCCTACTCTGTGTTCGCCTTTGAAAGTTGTTGTCTTTTGCCGCACTCCACAAATTCCTTGCCATCTCTTGCTGTACATGAAATAAAACCCCATTCACTGTGCCACATACCTTTCCTCGCTTCTCTATCAAATCAATGTATTGTATAGAAATGTTCCCAGCTCATTTTCGTGTTTTCTTTCATTGGCCCAGCATGGCTCGCACTTTAGTTTAGCCGGGACGTTATTCCCCAATGATCTGTTTCATCGCCGGTACATGCTTAGCAATTCCGCTCAACTGCATCTGATCTGGTAAGGTGATCCGGTTTAAGCAAGCACGTACCGAGGGCATGTTCCCCGGTAATTAGATCACGTGACCTTGAGGTAAACAGTATCAGATGGAGGACCCTAAGTCATGTGGTTGAGTTTTTGGCATTCGTGGTCGATTAGCGACCCGCCACGTCACAAAGATATTCGTGAGTGATGGCCTGTGATTCCCTTGAGTCCGGTGGGAACCAGAGGTAGTTCACCCCTCATGGTCTTCGCCTCGACCCCGGGTCCGCAACAATATATTTCTGTCTGCCATTACTCCCTCCACCCTCTTCCACACATTCACACCCACCTGAATCTGGTTCCATGCCTCTGCCACAGACTTACCATCCCTGGTCACTGTTCCCCCAGATACTCAAACATCTTTCCCTGTCTGATCTCCTTCCCCTCTTACCTATTATTCATTTATTTTCTCTGCTGCCAGACCCACATCACCTCAGTCTTCTCCATACTCATCTTCAGCCCATGCTTCCTTCCACCACCCCCCACCCCCATTACTTCCTGCAATTTCCCACCCACTCTCCACCACAACAGCCAGATTGTCCACATAAAACATCCTCCCAATACTACCCTTCAAGCTCACAGGGGTGAAATAGAAGATTTGATATTGGGTCATTCCTGGTGCAACTTTTTACCATCTTTCAACTTTGCATTAGGTGGGAAGCATAGGGATTTGTGATTGCACGCCATCGACTTTGCTATTGTAGATAGATGCTTCACTTTACTGTGGCCAGAGTAATGTCAAAAGGGAGGGCTTGACGCAGTAATGTGTCCCATTTCTCAAAGTCGCAATATTCGATCGCTTACGATCACTCATATTTCTCCTTTTCAAACCGGAACACATTACTTCATCAAACAACTCCGTTTTGACACGACTTCCCTGCCAGGGGCTTGAGCTTCGCCTTCCCTTCATATGATCATTTCTTAAACCAAATTGAGTCATCAAATAGAGATCCTATAAATATTTGTTTGCTTTATTTTTGGAAATAACTTAATTTTCTTATAACACTCATCACCATCGAGTATTACCTCAACTCGGTTCTTGATTTAAGTATCTTTGTTGAGCAGACATGAAAAATGACATAACTCTCTTAATACTCTTGGCTGAGCACGTCATTTCGGACTAATGACAGCCTGACTCAAACTTGGAAATTTTCCCAGACAGACTTAACCCATTATTCTTTTTCCTGTTTTTCAACCGCACCCAGTGTTTCCCTGAAATACTGTCGGACCGTGTTTCACTTTCTCAAAATAGTTTTTTGCTTTATAAAGCCGTGTTTCTCACTCGAAAACATTTTGACCCAATGGAGATGAACGAGAATTTGCTTCATTCACCATCTTTCCTCTGATGAATATAACGACCCATCATAACATTGGTAAGTTTCATACACTATAAACTGTCATGAAAGCTTTGTATATGATTAATTCCTCAAAGGTGTGTGTGTGTGTGTGTGTGTGTGTATTGTTAAGTCTGGCTTCCTTCTTGGAACTATGGTGCAGTAATTGGTCTTCATTTTGATTGTATATGATAAATTATATAACTAATTATTTATTTTCCTTTTTATTACAGCATTTCAAACTCACTCACAGATGAGGTGGATTGTTATGCTAATGATCTCCACAAGGAATGGAAAGCTCTGAATGAGGTCCTGACAGAAATTCAGTTCGTTCATCAAGACTTTCACAACGACCTAAATATATGCATTAATAACCTACCTCCGAGATGGACATCACATAATTTACCCAATGTTTCAATGTTCTTTGAAGATTTACGTGAAAGATATTGTACAAAATAAAATACAATGATGTTAAATGAGACTGCCTCTTTTCTTAAACACACTTTATTCTCTTGAACTCTGTGTTTGCTGCTTTTACAGTGTCAATCATGAAGAAAGCACAGATATGTTGCCTCTTGTTCCAACCAGTCATCATAGACTACCCCAGGTAATTAATTATTCATCTCTGACTGAAACTAATATACGAGTTAGGATTTATTTATTTATTGACAATACGATATACTCAGGCACCTCCTTAAGTATTCACATGTGTCATGTTTGGTTTGTAATTATTGAATTTTAAATTACAAGAAGAGCATACAGGGAAAAGAAAGGGGAGTGTGCCCTCACTAATGACCCACCCCTTCCCCCATCCCACCCCCTGCACGTGTATGGGGAAGAGTGGAGGGGTTGGTCAAGGGTGGGGGCACACAAGGGGAGGGGATGATGGGATATATGAGTGTGGCTTGTGTGGATGTGGCTTGTGTGGGTGTGGCTTGCGTGGGGGTTGACAAAGAAGGGGGTGCAGTGAATTTTTAATTAAATAAACGAGTTGTGTGTGGGGAACTCATAAACTAATCATTGTATGAGGGAGTATGGATGTGGTGTATGGACGTGGATGTGGTGTATGGATGTGAATTGTGAGGGTGGAGTGAATATATTTATTTATCATCTTTGTTTTTTGTAATTCTTGTGAATAAAATGAACCCAAGATTTCTTCTCCCTTTAAATCATATAATTTGCAAGTCCAAGGAACTGTATCTATTACATCAACGATTTAAAAAAGTTAATTTGTCCATCGCTTAGTATTACCTTTATTAAAGTGTGATTTCCACCGATATATTCTTACGACATCACCAATCTTAAACTTTGGATTTCTCATATTAATCTCCCTTTCATATTCTAATTTTGTAAATGTTTCTGATGTTTTTGATTTTGTTGAGGAATGAACCGTATTGTTGTAATTATCAACAATGTCCTGAATTAAAGATAACCATTGTTGAGAACAGAGTTGAGTGAATATTTTATATCATCTCTCTTTTAAAGTGCGATTAAAACGCTCAATAACAACCACCTTTCTTTCATTAAAGGTGCTGTATAATGTAATACCGTTATGTTTAAGAAAATTCATAAATATTTTGTTGTCAAACTCTGTTGCCTCATCACTCCACAATTTATGAGGTTTTCTCTTGCTTTTATTAAATATCTATTGGAAGGCTAACATAAGAGTATTGGGTTTATGTAATTCATCAGCTAATTGCTCTTCAATGTTAATGGCATCATCAGAGCTTAATAGTTTTTTTGATAACCAAGTCCAAGTCTCAATTTAGCACTTATCTTCTTCACGATGAACCTATGAACTTTTTCTCTCAAGGTTGGATTTTGTATCAAAGACAAATCAAACAACATTTCTCGATCCGCTTCGTGTTTTTCTTCCAACGTCATGCTATTTCCATAATCAATATCGTGCTTCATACACACTTCCATCCATCCATCTATTGGGACCATACGCTGTGCAGAGCGTTGGTGCTGCATAAGCAGTCTTCTTGGCTATTGGGCACAATCCTGGATGGGTTGCCACTCCGACACAGGATACCAGCAAGCTGGCACTCATTTTGCCGACCTCAGAAGGATGAGAGGCAGAGTCAACCCCAGTCAACCCAAAACAAAAAAACGATACAGGATATTGGGTATAATCGATACAGGATACAGAATGAAAGCAAAGGGTTGTGAGGTAATGTTTTCTGGTATTCTTCCAAGATTAGGATATTGAACATAATTTATGAGAAAAGTAAGAGATGTCAACCAATGGCTGGAAGAATGGTGTAGGGAGGAAGGTTTTGCATTTAAGAAACAGTGGGAATCATTTTGGGGGCAAAGGGAGTGTTTCCAGAATGATGGCCATATGCTAAATAGAAAGGGGACAGCAAGGTTTGCATTGGGAATTGAGGAAGGTATTCAGGCTCTTTTAGGTCAACGGAGGGTGGGAAGTTACAAAGGAAGGAACTGATGATATAATTGCAATTAGTAAGGCCAGACAGGAAAATTTAAGGAAGGGAAAAGTTAAACATATTCTATACCAATGTCAGGAGTTTAAATAAGATGGAAGAGCTTGAAGCCAAAGTCGATAGCGAGAAATACGACGTAGTTTCAGAAAGTGAGACATGGTTTAAGGAGGAGAGTAACTGGAGGACAGGATTAGAAGGCTGCAAGGTGTATCGGTGTGATAGGAAGGAGAGAATAGGAGAAGTAGCAATCTGGGTAAAAGACAGCATTGCATCAAGAGAAAGGGGTGACATTAAGAAAGGAATTAATGTCAAAGATTCTGTATGGGTAGAGATTGTAAAAACAGTAAGATACTGGTGGGATGCTTTCATAGGGCTCTGAGTGTGAAGGAAGAGGAGGAAGGAGGAGTACATGAAAAATTCAAAAGGGCATGTGGTAAGGGAAGAGTATTGATTATGGGGGATTTCAACTTGCCAGGGAGAGAATGGGTCCAGGAACAGGAAAAGAGCTGAGCAGATTAGGATTTCCCAGATTTAGTCCAGGATTGCTTCTGAACCGAGTTTGTAGATAAGTACATGAGTGGGAGGGAGTGAGTAGGTGCAGTGTTTGACATATTTTCAAGTAACTATCCCAATGGATTGTGGAGGAAGTGGAGGTAGGAGAGCAATTGGGATCAAGTGACCATAACATTGCTGTTAAGGGTTGCAGTTCAGGATCGTAGAGTATGGCCATTAAATTTCAGGAAGGTAAACCTTGAGGGTATGAGGAGAGAGCTGAGTGACGTAGATTGGGAGAAGCTAACAAGAGGACAAATCAGCATCAGAGAAATGGAAAACCATCAAGAAGCAAATGTGTGGAGTGCAGAGCAAGTACATTCCAATGAGGTTGAACACCAGAAGCAGAAAGAGGCCAGGGTGGTTGCGTGGTGAGATAAGGAATGCTATTAAGGAGAACCATAAGGCACTTACTTATGGAGGTATAAAATAACAGGTCTGGAGTTAGATTTATATCAGTCAGAGTAAACAGAGAAAGTAAAGAAAACAACTCAGCAAGCTGAAAGAGCATGAGAAGGACATGACTCAGAATATTAAGCATAACAGCAAGGCATTCTTTAAGTACATCAGGGGAAAAGAACAGGTGAGGACAAGTGTGGGCCCAATGACGAATAGCGCCAGGAGAGTGGTTAGTAAAGAAAGTGAGATGGTAGGCTTATTAAACAGGTATTTTGATTCAACACTTACACAAGAACAGTCAGGAGAATTGCCAATAGCTGAGAGTATCTATCTAAGAGGTGAGAAAGGGCTTTTACAGACTATCCAAGTTGGAGTGAAGTAAAGGAACAGCTCGGTAATCGAACAGTCGATAAGGCTCCCGGTCAGATAATATGCACCTGAGAGTATTGAGGGAGGCGGCTGAGCAGGTACCATATTTTCCGGTGTGTAACCCACGACCGTGTATTAACTGCACCCATGTCACACCCTCAAAAGAAATGAACATGTTGATCATTTTGTTTTCTGATCGAGATCTAAATACATTTGTACATTAACTTTGTATGGAACAAAGTGACAGAGGTATCAACATGCTTACTCCCATGTCCGCTTAATTTTGTCTAACAGTTTAATTCTCATTTTCATGAAGTTGAAGAAGAAGGAGAGGATACCAAGAAGTCTTTAGTTTTCTTTCTTATTTTTTAATGTTATAAAGAGGATTTTTTGTTGCAAGAAAAAGGAACAAAAGGCATTCATACAGGTGTCCTACACATTTCTTGTGGATTTGTGGAGCTGCAAAGGGCCGTTTGGGTTTGACAAAGCTTTTCAGCTAAACCTGAGGAAATCCTCATCAATGCTTTCCTCATCGAAGACGGCACGTAACTCCTTGTCCGAATCAGGGTAGAGTAAGTCCCCATTGTTGTTACTGCCATTTGCAGCCTCCTCCTCCCAAATGATGTCGTCCTCTGTGCTGTCCATGTTGTTGGAGATGCAGAATTTCAAAATTGCTCGCTTGATGATGTCTGATGGTATCTCCTCCCACACCTTGACAATTCAGCCGCAGATCAATGGAAGGTCGACCTTTCTTATCCTCCCACTCTTGGTGTAGGTCTTCTCCCCACTCATTATCTAGTCGGACCAGCAGTAATGTAGCCAGTCTATGAACGGCTTGTTAATGGACACATTGAGGGGCTGAAGGAGCGATGTCATTCCACCTTGGATTATGAGATCGGTGTTGGTCCGACAGAGCAGCGCTTTGGTATCGTAGGTCTTGTAACAACTGAACGCATCCAGGACTAGCATGCTCCGTCGTCGAGAGAGACTGCCATCCAGTCTTCTACTCCAGACCGTGCGCACCCAGTCCTGGACAAGTCCCTCCTCTATCCACCCCTTCTGCTGCGCATGAACAATGACGCCGGCTGGAAACTTGTCTTTGGGCAATGTCTTCCTCTTGAACACGACATACGGGCGAAGCTTGCCACCGTCTGTGGTGCAGGTGAGCATGACGGTGAATTGGTCCTTCTCGTGACCAGTAGTGCTGATTGTCACATTGCGCTCCCCCTTCACTCTGATGGTGGTCCCTCTCGGTATGGTTTATGTCGAAGGTTGGGGGGGGGGGGGTTGTGTCAGCATTCCTTATCCTGCTGTGGGGATATTCATGCTCTCGGCAAAGCTTGATGTAGTACTGAAAGCACGTCGTCTATTAGCCATACCATTGGGTAGGTGTTGGGAGATGTGTGTTCGGCATCGAACCGACACCGGACAGTTGATGTGTGTGCGGCTTCGAACCATGCCATGAATCTGTAGGCCCACGACGGGCTGGCCGTGAAGTCCCCAATGTCATCCTACTTAACTAAGCTCCTCTCCTTCAGCCTGAAAGTAAGTGCTGAGGTGGCATAACCCTCTGCTCTCTTCTCCCAGACACAAGCGACGAGACGCTGCGGTCAGTTCGCTGACTTTCCCCCTCAGCGCCGTCTTCTTCCTTGGTATCTTCTCTAACGTTGCCTTGCTTGTTCTCCAGCACCGGATGGCAGACTCGTCCATGCTGAATCGCCTCCCAAACTCTTCTGAAGACCAGCAGACGGAGAGTTTGAACGCTGTGGTGAATGGGCGCCTTGACATCTTGATCGATACAATGGATAATACGTGACGTAATCTGGTGATGTAAGCCGAGGCACTCGCAAAGCACAAAGTGGCCTTTTTTGAGGGTCACGTGAACGCCCCCAAGCTGTTGTCAGATGCACGTAAGTTTGCGCACAAGCTTATTTGAGGTGGGTGCTCCGTTATTAGACTCCAGCTATTGTGGATAATTCTTCTTTTAATGTGAGACCAGGTGTTGTTCTTTTGTGTTTAATGGTGTTTTCAGAGCTGCGAGGCTCTATAAACGCCACACACCCAAACTCTGGGTGTCTCCAGACGTTTCCGAGTGACTTTATTTAATTACCGCACACGGTTAATAAAACGCTGTACAAACTGTTAATCTGAACCGATTTTCAAACTTTAAATGGCAGAATTGAGCTTAACAGCAGTTCTGACTGCTACAACAGTGTTCATTTGGAATGTACTTGAAATTCAGCATTGGTCGTATTTAAGACTGATTTTTTTCTCCACCCATGTATTAACCACACCCCCAACTTTTACCCTTTTTGCCGATAAAAAAGTGCGGTTTATACACCGGAAAATACGGTAAGCAAGATGTTAACGGATATTTTCAATGGCTCTCTGAAGTCAGGACAGGTACCAGAGGATAAGAGAGTCGCAAATGTAACACCAATATTTAAGAAAGGTTCCAGAGAAGAATTGGAGAACTATAGACCTGTTAGTTTGACTTTAGTTGTGGGGAAGGTGTTGGAGACATTAATTAGGGACCAGATGAGGAACCATTTAAATAAACACAATCTAATTAAAGGTAGTTAACATGGATTTACCAAAGGTAGGTCTTGTCTAACAAATCTTTTAGAGTTCTTTGAAGCAGTTTTTGAATGGGTGGATGAGGAAAGGGCAGTGAACAGAATGTATCTAGACTTTCAGAAGGCATTTCATAAAGTACCACATTGGAGGTTGTTAACCAAGGTGAGGGCTTGTGGAATGGCTGGTCAGGTGGCTAATTGGATTGGAAACTGGCTTAGTGATTGGAAGTAAAGAGTGGCTGTGAGTGGGAGGATGTCTTGCTGGGAGGATGTACAGCAAGTGGAGTGCTTCAGGATCAGTACTAGGATTATTATTATTCATAATTTACATCAACGATTTGGATAGTGGGGTGAAGAGTAGGCTTTCCAAATTTGCGCACGATACAAAGCTTGGAGGTAAGGTAGATAGCAGGGAGGGGGTGATCAGATTCAGGAAAGTATTGATACTTGCATAGATTCGGCAAAAGACTGGCAGATGTAATTTAACCTGAGCAAGTGTAAGGTGTTGGAGATGGGAAAAAAATCACGAAGCTAGAGATCACATGATGCAAGGGACGGACAATCTTGAAGCGTGTCACACAGGAGAAGCATCTGGGGGTGGTAATATATCTGGGGGGTGGGGGAAGGGGAGAGCAGACAAGACAGTGTCAGACAGCTACAGGGAGAGCAAAAATGGTTTTAGGCTGTACCTGTACGGGAATAAATTTAAATTAAAAGAGGCCCAATTGCTCAGTCTCAGATTCTACAGGAATTTAATAAGGCCTCATCTAAAATATTGTGTGCAGTTTTGATCACCACATCTCAGAAAGAACATAGTGCCAGAGAGGGGTTTCACCATAGGGCTACTCGATTGGTACAGCTATGAGAAGTGGCTGAAGGAGAGAGGGCTTTATACATTGGAAAGGAGGTGGTTATGAGGGGGATATGATTGAGACGTTTAAGATAATGAAGGGTAGAGACAAAATAAAAATTATTATCGTGAACGTACCAGTGCAGAAGAATTATTCAGCAGAATAGATCGTGACCGTACCAGGGGATATAGCCTGAGAGTAAAGTAGAGAGATAAGACGGTAGTACAGCAAGGGTCTTTCACTCAGAGTAGTTAATGTATGGAATGGTCTTCCTGGAAAGGTAGGGGCAGCAAAAAAAGAGTAGATAAGCTGAAATTGGAATTAGATAGGTACCTGGAAGCATTGGAGACAGAAGGTTATAGGAATAATGGTCGGACTTGGAGGTAGCTCGAGTATGGATTGGTGATTGTGAACATCTGTTGCTGAGTGTGATGTTCGTGAGGTCTTGTCAAGGGATAGTGTGGTCGTTGTTGTATATTCTTCACCTGAAACTGAAAAATGCCCTCAACCACCCCTCCCCCCCCCAAAAAGTTATTTCTTCCCCCCCCCCCAAAAAAGTTGTTATTCTTCCCCCCCCCCCTTTCAATTTTAACATCCAGGTGCTATCCCTGAGCTTGCCACACTTTTCACATCCCCTCTCCTCTCCACATACCCCCAATGAAATCAAGGCATTCGCTTGACGTATTTATTTAATTTGGTGATGATGCAGCAAAGGCATTATAGGCCAAATGGCCTCCTCCTGCATCCAATTTCCTTGCTATTCCTTGTTTATACCATTACCTTCAGTACAAACTTTAATGATCAACATTTCAACTCATGTGTTGACTTCAATTCATTGTTTGCGACAAGATATCCTACCTGTTGTGGAGTTGGAAGTCTTTTTTTCTTGCTTCCAATGACATACGGTTCTGAAGGGCTTCAAAGAATGCTTGTGGAATGTGAAAGATCAGTGGTTCAGGTTACCTGTACAGACAATGGCAGTAAAGGTGAATGCAACGAGATAGGATGTTTTTCAAATCATATATTTTAAGCACCAATGATCACACCAGACGTTAAATAAAATACGTGAAACAGTGGCTGATGGAAGAGGAAAAAATAATGAAAGAAATTTGACTTTGAAAAAAAAAAGCATATCTTCAATTTTCTGCTGACATTTTGTGATAATCAAATTTTTCCGCCTTGCCATGGAAAAACAAAAAGGTAGTTATAAAAAACAAACAAACAAACAAAAAAAACTCGAGTCCATACAACTCCTTAGCATATGTTCATATCCTTAGCAGTGTTCAAGTATACCAACACATTACCCATGAGGCGATTGTGTCACCCCCCCTCCCCCACACAGTGAAACACACACACACACAACACACACACACCACACACACACACACACACACACACACACACACACACACACACCTGAGGCCAGTTACATTTTGGTTGTGAGTAAAGCTACACATGCAATTTGGGCGTGTGAAAAATTAGCACCACCATTTATTCCTTTTTTCTTGATATTCATCATAGAATGAGGCACATACATGTATTGTATAACAATTCATATAGAAAAAGTATCAATTATGGCTTTTGGTGATTTATAGCATAGTAATAGACATCTGAATACAATACTGTAATACACACAGGAGGTGGTCTCTTTTTACCCTCGCCAAAGGAGAGGATATTGCATTTCGGTCCGTTTCTTTGTTTGTCAACATAGAACTTTAGTATTTTTCTCCGCAACTGCTTGTTGGATAGAGAAAAAAAAATTTCACCAAAGGAGTGACTACTCATGTAGAATGTTTTGTTGATAATTATGACGTCATAGGCAATGTGGTGTGGTAGCCAAGTTGTAAAAATGGAAAAAACTTTGGACCTCTCCATCTCTGAAACCACACAAAGGAAAAGATTGAAAGTTGGCACATGGCAAGTGCTCCTCGTGGGGAATAACTGTGATTTTTTTTAAATGACATCATAGGTGCCTTTGCTATGACATCATAATTGCATGTGTAGAATGCTACATCTGATCAGTATGAAAACTTTTGAGGGTAATCTAGGGATAAAATGGGACACAGAAAAAAATTTTGATGACGTCATCGGTCACGGGATTCAGCAGCTATATTGTTTTTTTTTTTCATTAAAAAAAAAACCTTCAAAAATATTCTCTGAAGTAGCTGAACAGGTCGAGGCGAAACTACACATATGACCGACCGCCTATCCACGAGGAACAAAAGGTTCACACATGACATCATAGGTCACATGGTTTGGCAGCCATATTGGATTTACCATAAAACCTATAAAAATCTTCTTCTCCAGAATGGCTGGACAGATCAAGGGTAAGCTTCAAAAAAAATGTTCCCCAAACCTTGGGGATACCAGGGTATTCACAAGTAATTGATGTCACGTGGTCTGGCAACCATATTGGATTGAACAAAAATCTTTTAAAAATTATTTCTCTTCAACCACTTAATCAGGTCAGGTAAGGCATGGGAGCATGCACTGGAGCAGTGAGTCGCTGCGTCCACTTTCTGCCGGTTTGGCCGGCACCGTCTGGCCATTCCCCAGGCATATGCTTGGTCCATTCCCATCTCCTTGAGATGATCAACCTGCTGCAACCACAAGGCACATGGTCGGCCCATTGGCCTCCTCCACTCATCCGAGGCTCCCTTGCTGAGAGAATTGGGTGAGCAGGATCAGCATCAGGAAAATGAGCCACATGTCCATAATAGCCGCAGCCGACGCTCATGAACTATATTAGGTAACAAATTTCATCTGAGTCTCTCTCAGCAACCGCTCTTGGACACAAAGTCCGACCAGCGATAGCCAAGGATTCTCCGAAGAGACCTGGTACCGAAGGAGTTTAGTCTCCGTCTCAGATCCCTCATCAGAGTCCAAGTCTGACATCCGTAGAGCAAGACTGGAAGCACCAAGGACCTGAAGACTTGGACTTTCATCCTCCTGCACAGGTACCGACAGCGCCACACCCCATGATCCGATGAATCCATGACTCCCCAGGTCAGGCCCCAGATGTCTGTTAACCTCTCGCTCACAGCCAGCGGCGACATGAATGCTCTCCATCAGGCCATTTGGCTGCATGAATGGTGATGGCGATTTTTGAAGCACTGTGCCTTTGTCGATCAGCTCTTGTATATTCAGAGATGACTGAAGATCGGCATTTGGGGCATTATGTAGGATCAGCTGGAATGTCCAAAAGATGTTCTTTTCTGTTTCCCTCATGTCAGCTTCTGGGGGTGTAACTTCAGTCAACACTGAAGTTGTTCTTCTACATTTTAGAAATATTGTTGCGGGGCCGGACATCAGCCGCGAGCACGACCGCGAGATGGAGCTGCAGCGTCGGCTCGACCAATCGCCCGGAATTCAGATCGTACTTCTTCGGAAAACTCCGGAGAAGTACGGGTCCCTTTTTTGGACCGTGAAGGGTCAATATTTCTACCACGTGGTACAGGGTTATTTGCCAAATCTTCAAAATACCTAGAGACCACGTGGCGATCTACCGAGTCTTCACACCCTCGACGGCACCCGTACGGAATGAGCTGCTTAGCGTGCTCACTCCGTGTGCGACCCGAGCGGTTTGATCGCCGAGTTCCGTCGGTCTGATTATCCCGTTACAATGGCCACGGTGGCGGCCTGCTAATTCCCCAGCACGCTAAACGTTCAGTCAATGCAAGAGTGGACACGAACGAGCTGAAACATTGAACAAATGGGGTTTATTTATACAATAGGTGGGGAATGAGGGAAGCACGTAAGGGCAGAGCTAAACCGACTATTGAGAATTGCAATTATATACAGCAAAGGCACCTAACAGTTTACTACTTAAAGACGGGGCCCCAGACACACACGCGCACACACAAATACCCCAAAAATGACCAGACCAATTGGTCTTTATTGAGACCTATCTTGGACCTGTCCGCCTCGTGCTGTCTTCAAGCTGGTCGGTCCGGCAAGAGGCGAGACGAACCCGGACACCGGCGGTCGACCCTTGCAGTTCCTGCGGGAACTGGCGTCACTCGAGCTCTCGGTTGAGGTGAGGAGGAGAAGGACGGCGTCGACCACGACCGGCTCCCTGGGACGAGCGCTCCAGCAAGACGAGATGTCCAGGTCGGGGAAATACTCTTTCGTCCGGAGCTCTTGAGCTCTTCCGCTCCTCTGCCCTCTCTCTTCTCTCTCCTCCGCTCTCCTCCCTCTCTTCTTTGACCAGCTTCTCACTCCCCTTTTATGCGTCTCCGCTGGCCCGACCCCTCCCACACTCGGGCCGCAGAGAATCCCGGGGCTGTTCTCATTCTCTGCAGCACTGCCGCAACGGTCGTTTCTGTTGTCGTTGCTGATTTTATTTTCCAATAAGACCCTAACTATAAAAATAAATCACAGCGCATTGACATTTATTTACCAATTAGACAAGGGAAAGGAAGCCATCTATAAAACACATACTTACCGATATAACTAATCTAAAGGACCTGAATGTTGTGTGCGATAGGTTTCCAAATTCATAACAATATGTCTGAAGGCTCAATGGATCTGTGTCTTGAGTGTTGTGTGGTGGGCCAATCATATGATATACCATGCCACCGATTCTGCAGTTACCCACTCCTCCTTGGATGGTCGTGTCTGTAGTTTTCATTGTGGCCATAGACATGGCTGCATTAAATCTTCGTATCTTGGTGTGGAAGTGCTTGCTGGTTGCATTGTTCTCTGTCAACAGACGGTGTAGTTCATGAGGTGGATCTGGTATTGGTGGCATTTGAATTTTCCCTGAGACAGCATAATCCAAACTGTGGTGTATTCAAAGTTCCACCAACATACTCGCTGATCCACATTAGAGCATGACAGTGTGCCTGCATCAGACCACAGGTGTGTTGTGCTGTGACAAAGTCAAGCTGATCTGATCAATGTCAAGACTCCATCGTATATAACCACGATGCAAGCTGATCAATGTCAAATTGTCATGCGATCCGATGTAGATTCACTCGTCGAGCCTGCAGTTCCTGTAAACACCTGAGTACCACAGATCAACATCACCACACTGTTGTCGAGACTAAGTATCACAGAGACTTCTGGGGGCTGAATTACACCACTGATATCGCAAACATGCTGTGATCAACGCGAAAAAAAAAGGTGATTTGTGTTTTACAGTGTTCAAGTATTGAAATTGAATTGAAATAAAATATACGTTAAAGATCACAGAAAAAAAATAAAATCAAGAAGTTTACCGCTGTAGATGCCGCATCTTATACATCACATTAGCCCGCTACCAGTTTCACCGACGGGATTGTAGGTTTGCTTTCCATCTGTCCATCCCACCTGGCGTTTTGCGACTTTTTTCCCATACCCTTCAACACATTTATCCGAAGCATGGTACATGACTTTATTATGACTAGTACATGCCCGTAAAAAAAAAATAATAATAATAATTCAAACCGCGAGCAAGAAACAACAACCACACAGGCCGTTTCTTCGCTCTTGCATGCCCGTACATGCGTGGCTCGGAAATTCGCATATTATTCGCAGTTACGATTATTCGCAATTTAGTTTTAATGCCCAAATATTCAATTAGCGCCAAACGTATTTTGCCTTTTCGCAATGTCATCGCAAGGAAAAACAAAAGAAGAGAAGAGAAAAAAAAATTACTTCCTGGTTCGGAGCATACCAGCACTCTGATGTTACCGAAATTTATGCACCGTCTAATTGAAAACGATCATAATTGGGCACTCCACAACTCTTCAGGACCCCCCAAAGCACCCAGACCCCCCAAGTGTCCACTCAGCCTGTTCGCAAACTCTCAGCTACTCTCTCATCCCTGAGCTTGCCAACATCCAGCCTAGGCTGGGATGGTACCATTCTCGAGGATTTAAGGTGCAGCTTTAGAGTTGCTACAACAAGCCTGTGGTCTAGTATTGAGGAACTGAGCACTCCGGTAGACCCTGCAGTTCTGGATCATCCTCCAACGACCGTCAATGAGGACATGGTCAATCTCCTTTGCCACACGCCAGCGTTGGAATACCAAGTCCAGCGATGAGCTTGTGGGCGCTGAAACCATGAACCAGCCACCCTAAGTCCATGACTTCTTGCAAAGTCAAGGAACTTAGTGCTATTCTGGTTCATATTCCTGACCCATGGGACCAAACACACACCTCATAACCATCCCTATCAGTTCCAGTCGATGCATTGAAATCCCCAAGACTAGAAGTGTATCTCGTCTGGGGCACTGATAACCACAGACTCGAGCGTGGCGTAGAATGCATCCTTCACGGTGAGATCAATCGCCTCAGTCGGAGCATAAACAGAGACCAGGGAAATGACACCTAAGGAGTGACGAATCCTTAATCTCATAATACGCTCGTTGACCGGTGTTACCTCAATTATCATTGGGGTCAGCTTATGGACACAGCTACAGCAACTCCTTGGGTATGGTAACCATCAGACGACCAGACCAATAGTAGGTGTAAACACCCACCATTATCTCGCCGCAATCCGGTCTCCGAACCTCAGAGGAGACTGCAATCCGATGTCCAAACGCTTGAGCTCAGATGATAACAGAGCACGGTGATCATCCTCTCTTAGGGATAGGACATTCCAGGCACCCACCCGAAGGACCGCCTCAGGTTAACCCAAGGAGACCGCCGTCTGGTGGACGACACCTCAGCACCACTCCGACACCCTCTCCCGCAATCTGACCCAGGGATGTTACCCGTGGTTTCCCTCCTATCATCAAAGATTGGGGTCCCGGAGGCTTTGCCCCAATCCCGTCATCCGGTGAGCTGCCCTGCGAAGGAAGCTGCACAGGAGTTACTTCCACGGAGTGGGTTTTCAGATTTTTTGCGTTTTTGTGTTTTGCGGAATGAAGGGTTTACGGTGGCCGGAGTGCAAATCCTACACCAACCTCCTAATAAAAAAATAACCCAACTGCAGGAGGACGTCCGCAGACACAGTTGGGCACTAGATATGGATGGCCGTTGGCTCACAAGGGCTCCTCCGCCCTTTGACAGGTTTTGTTTTTATCCTGCTGGGTGTCCATATCCAAACACCCTCCTCACCAGAAAACCTGGTGGGGAGACGGTTTAGTCGCCGACAACCGACCATGGAACAGGTTAGTACAGGTTTACATGTACCTGTAGCAGGCACAGATCGAACCTGACCTGACGAATAGTTTGGAGTGCCTTCAAGACCACCGTCCTTGATGTTGCCGGTGGATGTTTTGGAACTCACCGCAGGGCAAAGAAGAGTTTTGTCTCTCAAGGGCACTGGATACCATTGACCAGAGTCGCAGGGCCAGGCTGAATGGCAGAGCTGAGCTGTTCAGGGAGCTGAGGCGTAAAACTGTACGTGCACTGAGGGTGGACAAGGAGGCCTATGTGCGAGGAATCTGTGAGGGGTAGAGCATCACCTGTGACAGGTGATTCTCGTCCGCTTACAGGGAATTCGTGCATTGCGTTCATCCAAGCCCATCCCTCGGAGCACTGCAGTTAGACAGAGAGAGTGGTAGGCTCTTGACAGAGGAGTCTGAAGTGAAGGCCCGCTGGGCCGGTTGCTTTGAGCGGTTGTACCAGGCTGATCCCCCAGCTGTCGAGTTGGACGTCAAGGGTGTTACAGTCCCTGTTGCTGACCCTCGAATCAACTGTGGTCCACCTTCGCTTGTGGAAACACGGGCTGCGGTGAACCAGTTGAAACGGGGCAAAGCTCCAGGGATCTGTGGCATCCATGCTGAACTTCTCAAGGCTGGTGGAAATGCTGCACTCGTGTCGTTGCATGCAGTTTTGTGCTCTGCCTGGAACACAGGCATCATCCCAACCGATTGGAAGAGGGGCCTTGTTGTTCCTCTCTGGAAAGGAAGGGTGATCGCCAAGACTGCAACAACTACGAGGGTGACGCTGCTCTCAGTGCCGGGCAAGGTCTTTGCTCGGATAATTCTTGATAGGGTTCGCCACCATCTGCTTGAGCACCAGCGTCCAGAGCAGTCAGGCTTTACACCAAAGAGGTCAACGATTGACCGTATCCTTGCTCTTCGTGTCCTCACCGAACGCAGACGAGAGTTTCGGCAGGGGCTGCTTGCAGCCTATGTTGATCTCTGTAAAGCGTTCGATTCAGTGAATCGGGATGTCTCTCGGAGGATTCTTGGTCTTCGTGGGGTGCACCAAAACTGATCGATCTGATGTCTGAACTCTACTCTGGTACTGAGAGTGCCGTGAAGTGTGGGTACCATCTCTGACTTATTTCCAGTTGTTACTGGAGTTCGTCAGGGGGTTACTGGCCCCACACTTTTCAGCACTTGTATGGACTGGATTTTATGGAGGATGACGAGAGATCAAGCTGCGGTGCATCGTTTGGGAATGTCAAGATCTCGGACCTTGATTTTGCAGATGATGCAGTCATCTTTGCAGAGACTTTAGATATCCTTTTGGGGGGCCTCGAGGTGCTGAATGAGGAGTCGGAGCCGCTGGGATTACGGGTTTCTTGGTCAAAACTAAGATCCGGCTTTCGGTGACATCTTGATGCTGCTGTCCTGTCTGTGTCTGTTTGTGGTGAGGATGTTGAGGTCGTGGAGAGATTCACTTACCTTGGCAGTGATATTCATGTCTCTGCTGGCTGTGAGTCAGAGGTCAATAGACGTCTGGGTCGGGCCTGGGGAGTCATGGATTCACTGGATCATGGGTGTGGCGCTGCCGGTACCTGTGCGGGAGGACGAAAGTCCGAGTCTTCAGGTCCTTGGTACTTCCAGTCTTGCTCTATGGATGCGAGACTTGGACTCTGACCAAGGATCTGAGACGGAGACTTAATTCCTTTGGTACCAGGTCTCTTCGGAGAATCCTTGGCTATCGCTGTCGGATTTTTGTTCCAACGAGCGGTTGCTGAGAGAGATTCGGATGAGATTTGTTACCTGCATAGTCCGTGAGCGTCAGTTGCGGCTGTATGGACATGTGGCTCGTTTTCCTGGTGCTGATCCTGCTCACCAGATTCTCTCAGCGAGGGAGTCTCATGAGTGGAGGAGGCCAGTGGGCCGACCACGTGCCTCGTGGTTGCAGCAGGTTGACCATCATCTCAAGGAGATGGGGATGGGCCTGGCATCTGCCTGGGGATGGCCAGACGGAGCCCTGGAGTACCGGCGGAAAGTGGACGCAGCGACGTGCTGTTCTGGCACATGCTCCCATACCTGACCTGACATAACTTGTGGGCATTGTGTTTATTAATGCGCATAAGAAATCGAGAAATTATTAGAATACACGGTCATCACTCTCCGGAAGCCCGTACGTTGTAACCCGTAATGGGGAACGCGGCTGAGCTTCCTTCCCCATCGGCCATGCCCACGCAACAACGTGTCTTGTCATTGGTTTGGTAAATAAATGGCCATAACTTGGGAGGCACTTGTCCGATTAATATCAAACCTTGAAAAGGCACATCCTCAGGTCCCAGCAATATACCTGGCAAGTTTCAATTAGATCGGGACCAGTGGTTGTCGAGAAACAGCGGTCACAGACACACACACAGACACACAGACACACACACACACACACATTGCTGGAATTATAGATAGATAAGCTAAAGAACAAGTTCAAGTTTCATGGCGTTTCATTTTCTTCAGTTATGCCCTTTTAAACTTAGAAAATATCACATATTATAGATGGGTCAGTGTTCAGCTGCCCTGACTCCACCCTACTGCTTTACACCCATTGGCTGGACAGCGGGTCTGACTCCACCCTAATAAAATAATGTGCCGCCATTGCATGAAGCAGCACAGATAGGCAGGCCTCAGGCACAGTGCCATTGGAATGATCCCAGGTATATAACCACGATGTATTGTTACGGATTTGGAAACCTTGTGCACACAAACAGCCAGAGTCCCCGTAGTTCAGTTATCGATAAGTATGTGTACAGTTAGAATCCATCCCTATGTCTAATGGGAATTTCGCTGTGAGTTATTTTATAGTTAGGTTATTTAAATCTTCAGATCCCCTCCACTTGCGGCCACAGTGTCTTTTAGCGCTTGCGCCCTCGCCTCGCGGCCGTAGCATACGAGGCAAGGTCCTCACGTGCTTGATTCTACTTCCTCGAATTGGTCTGCATTCCAACACCACGAGGCAAAATCGTTGTTTCTCTAGCAAAAGGGGTACAGACACGCGTAGAGGGGGCGGGGTTTTCCCGGCTCGGCCATAACCCTGCCCAGAAAGGGTGGATCCATGGAGGTCCCTGTCCAATCAGGGTGATCAGCACGTCAGCTCCATCCATGCCCCGCCCCGCTCAGAGCGGTCAAGAAAGGACGACGTGACCCTCAGTGTGCGTTTGTGTGGAGAGTTCTTCTGGCTCGTTCGAGTTCGGAGAGTTCAGAGTTCAGAAAGTTCTTGCGTGTCCTTGGGAGTTCTTGAGAGTTCTTTGGGGGGAGCAGTTCTTGGAAGGCAGTTTGGGTGCGCTGTCATTATTGCTGGAGCTCTCAAGTCTGGAGTCTCCGCTGGCCTTCTACAAGGAGCGACCCTGGATCCGCTATTCACCATCCAAGCTCCCATGGACCACGGGTCCCACACGTGCAGTCGCGGGCCAAGCTGCACGAACATGGTCAGGTACCCCGACAGAACTCTGACCCCCAGCTCGACTATCCCCTTGGCTGAGAGGGTCGAATAAAGACCAATTGGGTCCTTTTTCTTTTGAGTGTGTGTCTGTACGTGGCACCATCCTATAAGTAAAACTGTTTAAGTGTTTATGATCATTGTAAATATTTGCTTGCATATAGTCGTGAATAGTCTACATCGCCCCTTTCTTTTTATCCTGTAAATAAATAATTGTTTAAATGTTCCAGTTCGTTTCTGTCCTTTCTTTGATTGACCCAGCATGGTTCGGACTAGAATTAGTGAGGCCGTTTGGGCCGGTAAGTTGTCAATGGGACCGGCGCGGCTCTGGTAACTCCGCTCGGTTACGCCGGATCCGAGTCGGTACCTGTGACTCGGCCCGGACAGAGTCGGCCGAGGGTGTGGTTTTCCCCGGTAGTTGGACGACGTG
>CM068953.1:37636656-37647979 GCA_035128595.1 Eptatretus atami | reverse complement strand
TCGCCACCGAACCCCGGCCCACAACAGTATTATATATTTATATGCCCACAAGCCGTATGCATGTTTTTGCTTTATATTTGTACATCGGGTTATTTTTACTATTTACGGCTTCTTTTTTTTAAAATCATTTTCAGCTTCATGTATGTACATCGGGTTATTTTTATACGTGCCATTATACCCCGCCCAAATAAACGAACATTCATTGAGACTGGTAGGGGACATGTATTGCAAAGCAATTCTCACTCTCGTTCAACACGTTACATAAGTTATTTGTGCGTGTTGTTTTGTCTTTTATATCATTAAAAAAAATCTAGTAAGTTTCCTGTTTGGAATGATTTTTAATTTTGTTTGACTGCCAGACAAGCAGCCACTCAGACAGGGCAAAAAAATTATCTCGCTCCTCTCTGCGCGTGTGAGGTCGAGACAAATTCAGAGCCAAAGTACTGCTAAACTACAGGTTCGTTTTCCAATTCATATTCCGATTGGTGTTCAAAATAAAACATTCATTTGAAATCAAGTTGTTTCTCGGTCATAAAATGACTTCTTTTTTGTATACACAAGTCGAGGTTCATGGAAGAGCTGGTACACTGAATGGATCAGGACGTAACAGACAAAACCAAGATGCAAAACACGCATGCATGGAAAAGGATACTCCAAGGAAGAAAAACTGTAAAAATAAAAACTGCTCATAAATGCCGAGTGTGTTGGTGCTTTTATTTAATTTCCGCATATGTGATATGCTCTAGAATCTCTTAACCTGAGACAAATTTCAAAATTTAAACTGCGGAAATGACCTTAGCAGGAGTTCCAACTGCTTAAAAAAAAAGAAAAGAAAAAGGGTTCATTTGTCCAATTCGCACATTGTTTGACATTCTGGGCGTCTCCAGGTGGTGTTTCGTATCACCGATCGCTAATCATTTGCCAAGCCAGCCGTTCCCTTTCAATCGTTTCGCTGGAGTGCTTGCTTAAGTGCTTCATAGTGGTGGGTGGAATAGATTCCAAAGTACTCGATTCTCGATTCCAACTATGGAATCGAAAGGAATCGAGTAATGAACCGGTATCAACATCAATTCCGAGTAATTCCTACTTCCGAGAAATAAGGGTTTGTTTTGTTTTTTTTCCTTCTTCTTTTTCGGGGAAATTTTTTTCATCCCTGGTGGGCATGTTGCGGTTACACATGGCCTAAAACATTTAGCATTGTATTAATTGGTAATACATTAATTAGGTTATTGTATTAATGTATTACTGGTAATGTATTGATGTATTAATTGAATGTATTAATTAATACACTGGTAATGTATTAATTGAAAAGGAACACTCCCTTCGAGTGTCCCATTTACAATATAGCAGCTAAAGCAAGTCACATGCAAGGTAAATACACCCAAGTACGTTTTCCTTTTAAATGAATCGCAAGGCATTTAGATTTAGAGGGTAAAGCATACCGATTGCTTTGCTGACGGGCGGGTAGGCAATACATTGATAAAGTTTTGACATGTCATTCAAAAGGTCCAGAAGTGCAATTTGGAACTATTTTGGGAAGGTTAAAGAAGACGGTCTATAACTTGCGTGATAACTTTGTTCAATAAATATTGCTCATCGACGTCCAATATGCTAAAACATTTGAAAACCAAACAGCAGAGAGAGTACCTATTAGTGACGGTTGAGAATGCGGATTCAATAAAACAAAAGTCTGCAACAGCAACAAGTTCACGTTAGCAATCGACAATTGAAAGCACTTTTGCCCCGGTAATGCCCTGGGTCCACTGCCTTCCTTCCTTTCCCCTCATGCTCCCTTCCCTTCCCCTCCCTTCACACTAACCTCCTCTGAAACGCCCTCCACCACCATACAACTCTCCGGAGGTCGAGGAGAGGAATTGGTGTCAAAGAATATGTGAACTGGACAAATGAACACTTTTGTAGCAGTTGGAACTGTTGCTAGATTAAATTCTGCAATTTAAATTTTGAAATTTGGATCAGGTTAAGAGATTCCAGAGCTAATCTCATATGTGGAAATTAAATAATGGCACAAACACTGCCACGGCTTTTTAGCCGATTGAAAGAAAACACCATTCCTCCAATTATCTTCCCCTCCCCTCCCCTCACCTTATGGTTACCTCCTCCCCCCTCCATGGACATCTCTGGGTGGTGCTTAGGAAGACCCATTTGAATGTGCTGTTTTATCACACCCCATTTCGTCCAATCCTGTACTAATGCTGGAAGATGGACTGTTAGGGTTAGCATGTCCCCCTACCAAATGCAAGTCGAGAATCCCTCCCTCCCCATTTCTCCCTCAAGTCCCCATAGCAGACGCAATTCCAGAACACTCCTTTTCTCTCCCCACTTCCCCCTCCCCTCTCCTCCTCTGCTCTGCTCTCTCGCTACCCCCTCCTCTCTCTGCCACCCCCCCCCCGCCCTCTTGATATTCCCGTCAGCATAGCATCGGGTTGTATTTGATAGTCACATATCAAGAAAAGAACAAAGAGTATCTACTCTTCATATCTTTGAGCAACAATAACTGAGACACGGTCAGTTGAACTGTTAGTATGCTCTTCCATAAGAGAAAAACCTCCTGGGGATGATTCATGAGCAAATTTTCTCACAGTACCGAGTGGGACAAGTCACAACAATCATACTGGGTATAAGGTGAGTCAGAAATGTATAAAAAGAGAATAAAACAAATCAGAGCTTACCACTGAGCTGGTAATGCATCATTTCGTATATTCTTTCAGTCACACTGCTGAGCCAATCACGAAAGGACAGGTTCACCTTGCTTTCATCGTCAGAAAAGAGAGCTGAAATATACAACCAGAACCCCACCCTTGTGTCTCCTTTATTCCTTCCCTACAAGCATCCCTACAATTCAAATAATGGAATACTTTGCAACAGACAAACGTACAACATGAGGAATGAAGAACCTTGTCTCTTGGAAGAAACACTGACAGGCATGTGCCTCTTGGTTGGCTTTTCATCCACAAAGACTGCAGTGCCTTCTAATGTACCTGTTCAAAGGAAAATTATGCAAATTTTATCACTCAAATAGGCAGCAAATAAGGAGAAAAATATAAAATCGAGTCTGCCAGGGGTTTACTGAGATGCTTACCTCCACCATCTTGTATCCTTATCTTCCTCACTGGAGTGGAGCTGAAATTGAGCCATCTGCCACTCTTTTGTAGTAGCAAGCCTGGAGAGGCAAACAACTGCAGTCTTCAGCTTGTAACGGCTTTTCCTTATCAAGTGTCAAGTAATATGACTCCCCATAGTGTACTGGATCTGCTACTGCCCATCTTGTTCTCCTTGAGACCCTTCCACACCAATTAAATCTCAGGGTCATCTTATTCTCGCTCAGCATCGGCAAATTGATGGCCTTGCAGGTTTTTTTTTTGGTTTTTTTTAAAAGCCAGCTCTATTCTGGTCTTGCTACTCTTGTCCTCTCATCTCCAAACCCAGCTCCTGCTCCCTCCACGGATGATGCATTCTACCATAAAATCCTATTCTTGTGACCCTCCAAAGTCTAAACTCAACCCTCACCTCAATTCTCCCATATATATATATATGTATATATATATATATATATATATATATATATATATATATATATATATATATATATATATATATATATAATATATATATATATATATATATATTTCTCAACTGTGGAACGTCTTCCCGAGTCATAATCCATTGTCTGGGGGCTCTTTCCGATCGAATTTCAACTCAACTGCCCACTGCCACCTCATCGTTATTTTTAGAAAAAAAAGAAAAAGAAATAGATAAAGGCTACAAAACAAATACAGGATATCACAAGTGCAGAAAAGACTGAAACATAACTAGCTCCAAATGCTAAATGTTTTAGACAAATATATAAAGGGTGACTAATCTGCAGTGGCCCTGGGCCCAATCTAATAGTATATCCATTTGTTGTTGTCCCACTATTTTCCTTTTGCCCCATTTTTCTCATGACCCATTGCACCCTTGTCTTTCTGCTCTTCAGTAACACTTGGCACGTATATTTTAAAAAATGAGACAATAACACGACGCGGAAGAGTCAGTGGATAGGCCTATGCCAGCATTCGATATAAACAGGCTATTACAGTTGCTCTTCATTAAAGGTGACATGAATAACTAAAGGTCACATGAAAGACAGCACGTAAGAAAAGAGAGTTAAGAGAAAGAGAGACAACATCAGATGCTTCTAACTTATTGTTGCCGCTCCCTCTCATCCCTCCATCTCAATTCAGCTGCCTCCTCCCTCTTCAAGGGAAGCATCACTCTCCCGCCCCCACACCCCCAAGCTTCCCCTCACCTTGCTCCCTCAATTCTCCCCTCCTCACCTTTGCCCTCAATTCTCCCCCTGGACCCTCCCCTTCAAATTTCTTCCTCACTCCTCCCTCTCGAATCTCTCCCATCTCAAAGCTGCCTCCCCCTCTCCCACCACCTCAAATCTCATCACAACCACTACTCTCAACCTTTCGCTCTCCCACTCTCTCTTCACCTCTTCTCCCATGGCCATGACTGCTCTCATCGTCTCCTCTCTCCCTCAAAGCTACCCTCTCACCCCTCATTCACAAAAAAACGCCCCTCCTTCTTCAAAGCAAACTTCTCTCTTCCCCTCACCTTTCTCAAAAGTCTCCCTCACCTCTTCCTTTCAAATATCGCCCCTCACTTCCCTTCTCAAAGCTGCGCCCCTTAACATCGACAAAGCTGCTTCCTTTCCCCAACCTCTCTCTTCCAGCTCATTTCTCCACTTCCTCCAATCTCCCACTTCCCTTTGTCCCCTGTCTTATTACTCTCCACTGCTACTCATCCCTTCACAACCTACCCTTTGTCCTCCACATCTGAACTTCTCCCCTAGCTCTTCTACAATCTGTCATCAACTCTCACTACCCCAACTCTCCTCCCTCACACTACCCACCCTCCCCCTCCCCTGCACAAAGCTTCCTCCTCTCCTCTTTCTTAACAGTGTGGACCTCAAACATCCAGGGCCTTCGCTCTAACCTGACTGATCTTTCCATACAGGTCGCCACTGACAAACCAGACAGTCTGCTTAACAGAAACTTTCTCCTTCAAGACGTCTCCAACTCCTTAGTTTCTCTCCCTGGTTACTCATTCTTCATCAAAGACTCAATCCTCATCTCCTGGCACTGCCCTCACTCTTCCACACCCCCAGGAATACCTCTGGCTATGGCTTCCCCTCCGCTCCCACCTCTTGTTTGTCTGGGTGTTGTACCATCCACCTAACAGTGATGACTCCATTTACATCTCGCTTGCCGAAAACATGGACAAACTTCTATCCTCTCATCCAAACTCTCTATTCCTCATACATGGTGACTTCAATTGCCATCATGCCATTTGGCTGGGTGTGGGTACCTCTCTCCTGCGTGGAAGTAATTTCTTATTTAAGACATTCTGTTTGGACCTTTAAGAAGAAAAAAAACCAAACATTAAATAAATGAAAGCAGTTTAAATAAGTGAAGCCCACATAATGCTTTGTACAAGCCGTGAAGCCAGAGGCCCGAAGCATGTCTTGTGTGCATATGCACAGCTTACATGATCTATATCTTTACTGCTTACTTGCTAAAACCTACTCCCTCTGCCTCACTTTCGCAAGAGAATACAAAGGCTTGTATTCTCTAATGCTCCAGCTGCATTATTTGACAATATTCGACATTGAAATGCTTTACTCTGAATTAGAATCAGTACAAGTTTAATTGCTCGTTGAAACAGCTGCTTGTAATGTGTAAGCATGTAAAGGAAGTTATTCACAACCTTGTCTATTACTGGCTTGGAATAAGTGCTGAAGGGATCATTATCTACTCACAAAGAGCTGTGTATTTCATCATTGAATCATGAAAAAGATATTTGTGCGTTTGAATTTTGCTGAGTTCATCCTGCAAAAGCAGTTTTGCTCAAATTGCCTCATTGCATCAATTTGCTTGAGTGTATATAAGTGGCACCTAAGGCACATAATTAGGGAGATCTTGGCACTATTAAGTACTGTGTATTTTCTCTCTTCATGGATCCATGCAAATAATGATTAAACTCTGTTAAAATAAAATTGTTAAAAGAATCTGAGAGTGAATTTTCTTCGACACCTGCCACGGCACTTCAGCAAAGGATTTCTGCGACTCATTGGGACTGACACAATCTGTCAACTTCCCGACCTAGTTCTCAGCTTTATCTCATCATCTTTTGATTTTTGGTTCAGCTTTTGGGGGTTTTTTTTCATCATCTTTTGGTTATCATCAGAACTCCATCTTTTCTGGATTTGATTTTGACCAATTTCCCGGAAAATGTCTGCTGTTCGTGTTCCGCTCCAATCGGTTCATCTGACCATATGCTTGTTAAAGTGGACATCTCTGGCCGTTATTAGAGAACTACCTCAGCACCGACGAGTCTGACATTTCACTCAGGCCGACTGGCAGGGACTTCAAACAGCCAAACTTCTAGAATGGTCTCCCATTTCTACTCTCTCAGACATCAACTCATCCTGGGAATTCTTTCAAAGAAACTTGCTCTCCCTCATGCACAGATTTATCCCATCTCGTCTTCAGTTGTCCTCACCTTCCTCCCACCCACGGTACACAGAAGCTTGTGGCGAGTCAGTTGTGCTAAAACAACTTGCCTTCACCTCATGGAAGGCAAATCCTACTGAGGGTAATCACAGTTCCTTCCACAAAGCTCGGAACAAGTGCGTGTCCACCCTCAGGAGAGCCAGGAAACAACATCTTTCTAATCTCAAGTCTGAACTCTCAAACCTGTCTCCCTCCTCCAAATCCTAGTGGCATCTAGGTAAATCTGTTTGTGGTGGAAGTTCCCCCTCCATCCCCTCCCTTACCCTCTCAAATGGCTGCACAGCTGACACCGCACAGAAAAAGGCTGAATACCCAAACTCTGTGTTTGCTTCTAAATCTTGAGTCCCAAACGCATTGCTTTCTGAACCCACCTGACCCAGTCACACCCAGCTATTCCGGGACTCCGTGTCCTTTTCTCCTGACAAGGTGAAGTGCTTGCTATCAAACCTCGACTCAGATTCTGCAATTGGTCCAGATGGCATTAGCCCTCGTGTCCTAAAAACGTACTCTGCTGCTCTTGTTCACCCTTTCTCTGTTCAATTCACCCTCTCATTTGCTCAAGGTCATCTGCCATCTGCTTGGAAATTAGCAAACATTACAGCTCTGCATAAAAAGGTGCAAAAACAGATCCCTGCAACTACAGACCAATCAACATACTCCCAATCATCAGCAAGGTCCTGGAATCCATCATCGCTTCTGACATCAAATCCTTCCTGTTCTCCAATGGCTTGATTACTGATCATCAATTTGGATTCAGACCAGGTCACTCCACCATGGACACGCTGCTTCTGCTTTCTCAACAATGGATGGAAGTCCTCAATGCCAGACATGAAATCAGACCAAACTCTCTTCCTATGGTATCCAAGGCAATCTACACTCCTGGCTCGCAGACTTCCTTTCCTGTCGCAGTCAATGCAAGACCCTGAATGGAATTCTCTCATCCCCTCTTCCCGTACAGACTGGAGTCCCTCAAGGCAGTGTTCTGGGCCCTGTTCTTTTTCTGGTTTTCATCAATGATCTCTCCGACTGAAAAAGCCTCTGTCTCTTTGCTGGTGACTCCACCCTCTACCATACCATCTATCATCCATCAGATCAGCACGCAGCAGCCTCTTCATTCTCTGCAGCCCTGGATAAAATCACAAGCTGGTCCAACACTTGGAACATGTCTTTCGATCCTGACAAATCTCACACTCTCACTGTCTCGCCTAAAAGGACCGTCTGGAAACCCCCACCCCCATCTACTTTCTCAACAATCCTCTTGAAGAAGTCCTTTCATTCAAGCTTTTGGGTCTCATTATCTGCCATGATCTTTCCTGGGAAAGCCACATTTCCAAACTCGCCTCCAAAGCCAGTCGCCGACGGGGCATCCTCCATCATGCAATGTCCTTCTTTGGCACACCCGAGCTCCCGACCACATACTAAGCTTTCATCCACAGCCTAATGGAGTACTGCTCTCCCCTATGGACTGGTGCTCCTGCCTTCATGCTTTTTGAAACGTCATGCAAGCATTGTTTTTTTGGATACCATCTCTCAATGGTGAAGCATCAGTTTTGTGCTGTATATCGTTTTTGGCCCTATCGCTCAATGGTGAAGAATCATGATAAAATTCCAGTGTCCAGATTTGGATGTTCACCAAAATACAACAGTCCTCGTCACAAACCCAACCTGTCCCCCAAATTTTGTCCGAATCCGTCCACAACTTTTTGAGATATCCTGCTGACAGAAATAGACAGAGACAGACAGGTGAAAAGAACCTCCATCCACCTTCGGTGACAGAGGTGAAAAGGAAACAAGTAAACAAACAAAAAGTACTCAAAATCTGGGTTTCAAACAGCAATAACTACTCCATTTTCTTATTCAATGGTTGATCAGCGAAGATTACAGGTCGAATGTCCACCGAAAATGCAAAAACTAACACTTCAACACAAATGGCTCAGAATATAAATATTTAAAGGGTTACGAAGTCAGTCACGCCCAAAAGGTAACAGATGTGAGTGGTGACAAAAAAATCACCCAAGCGGATCACAATTGTTTTACCTTCATTATCTTCCATTTCGATCTTTCCAAATGACGGGCAGCTGATATCCAGTAGACCGGGACCCCGTTTCAGCAAGCCTGGAAATCATACGATACACATATAATTGGAGAAGTGTTTGTTTGTTTGACTTGTATGCATTTATAAATCGCTGGACGATATGTGTTAAAAACTGCAGGTTGTACTCAGGGTGTGCATGGGAAGGTTTTAAGCGGTTTAAAAAAATATATAAAAAAATTAATCATAGTACAGGGAGTTCAGGGTGAGGGGCGAGACCCCAATTCTCTCCATGTAAATGTGTATCGTATCATGCTGCTCCCAATGGGAAACAGCATTCAACTAGAATAGCATTCGGGAGAGCACACGCACTACATGTCCAAAAGTATGTGGACACCTGCTCGTCCAACATCTCATTCCAAAATCATGGGCATTAATATGGAGTTTGTCCCCCCCCCCCCCCCCCCCCTTTGCTGCTAGAACAGCCTCCACTCTTCTGGGAAGGCTTTCCACTACATGTTGGAACATTGTTGTGGGGATTTGCTTCCATTCAGCCACAAGAGCATTCGTGAGGTCGGGCACTGATGTTGGTCGATTTGGTCTGGCTCGCAGTCGGCGTTCCAATTCATCCCAAAGGTGTTCAATGTGGTTGACGTCAGGACTCCGTGCAGGGCAGTCAAGTTCTTCCACACTGATCTCGACAAACCATTTCTGTATGGACCTCGCTTTGTGCACAGGGGCATTGTTGTACTGAAACAGGAAAGGGCCTTCCCCAAACTGTTGCCACAAAGATGGAAACACAGAATTGTCCAGAATGTCATTGTATGCTGTAGCATTCAGATTTCCCTTTACTGGAATGAAGGGGCCAAGCCCAAACCATGAAAAACAGCCCCAGACCATTATTCCTCCTCCGCCAAACTGTGCAGTTGGCACTATGCATTCGGGCAGGTAGCATTCTCCTGACATCTGCTAAACCCAGATTCCTCCGTCAGACTGCCAGATGGTAAAGTGTGATTCATCATTCCAGAGAACGTGTTTCCATTGCTACAGAGTCCAATGGCGGTGAGCTTTACACCACTCCAGGCAACGCTTGGCATTGTGCATGGTGATGTTAGGCTTGTGTACGGCTGCTCGGCCATGGAAACCCATTTCATGAAGCTCTCGACGAACAGTGCTTGTGCTGACGTTGCTTCCAGAGTCAGTTTGGGACTCGGTAGTGTGTTGTAACTGACGACAGACGATTTTTCCGCGCTACGCGCTTCAGCACTCGGTGGTACCGTTCTGTGAGCTTGTGTGGCCTACCACTTCGTGGCTGAGCTGTTTGTCCTAAGACATTTCCACTTCACAATAACAGCACTTACAGATGACCGGGGCAGCTCGAGCAGGGCAGAAATTTGACAAACTGACTTGTTAGAAATGGGGCATCCTATGACGGTGCCACGTTGAAAGTCACTGAGCTCTTGAGTACGGCCCATTCTACTGCCAATGTTTGTCTATGGAGATTGCATGGCTGTGTTGCTTGGATTTTTAATACAGCCTGTCAGCAATGGGTGTGGCTGAAATGCTGAATCCACCATATTAGAAAGGTGTCGCATACTTTTGGCCATGTAATGCACCTCCACCAGGCTAAACAGTTTATGTTTTGTATCCTCGTGATGTCCGGTGCAGATCCGGCCTTTAATACACAATATCTAATCGGCTTGTTCTCGTCTCCGACCCAACTCATCCACCAAGTTTTGTCATAATCGGTCCATCACATTTTGAAATGGCATGCTATATATCGTTTTTGGTCCCATTTGTCAATTTGTCAATGGTAAAGAATCACTTAAAACAATAAAAAAATTATTGTATTTGTATCCGGATCCGTATCTGGATGTTCACCAAAATCTAACCAATTTGTCCTTGTCACACCCAACCTGTCCACCAAGTTTTGTCTGAATCTGTCCACAACTTTTTGAGATATTCTACTCACAGACAGGCAAACAGACAAACAAACAAACAGGAGTGAAAGAATTAACCTCTGTTCGCCTTCGGTGGCGAAGGTAATAAAATACGCCACAGACATCACAGAAGTGGAGCAATTTACCAGTCTGCAAGGACGGGTTATTTTCTGGTAAGGTCAATCTTACTCGGACTATTGTGCTTTGCCACAGAGGTGATATGGAAGTCGTTTGAAGACTGAGAAACACGTACAGGAATGTAAACTCAACTTGAAACTGCCACCTGTAATCCAAATTGAAGATCCTGTGCTCGAGTGAAGTGGTGGAATCGCATGTTGCGTGGGATTATCCACACTTAAAAAAAGAATCTGTACATCAGTAAGCAATTGGTGTACATGCGTCAGTAAGCACGTGACAACTGCATATCAAATCATTTTACTTAATCACATTCTAAACAATCCCTAAACATTTAGCAGACAATCTACATGAAGAAAGCGAAGGTGCCAGCCTGCCTCTGTCTGCCGTTTTTCCTATCTCCTCACTCTCAGTACTTTGTGCACAGTCACCAAACTTTGTGAGCTTAATTAACAATGCAGGTAACCCTCAATTTACAAAAGGGATGTGTTACTAGAAAACAGAATGTAAACCGAAAAGAAAATTTTTTTTTAATCGCAAATCAAAAATGCTTTTCCCATTATTTTAAAGGTTCAAAAACAAGAGATGTGTTCCTGACAATCTTTTCAGCCTCCCTAATATAAAAAGCCTCCCTCACATCA
>CM068953.1:37620499-37636646 GCA_035128595.1 Eptatretus atami | reverse complement strand
TCACTGTAACGTAAGAAAAATACTGTTACAAATAACCCCAAACAAAAACATGAAATAACTAGAAGGGCACTCGGTAGAGAGCATACACCTCCGCCGTGTAATGCCTGATCCACGCGAACATATCAGACCCAATACATTTTTGAAATATGCTATATATCGTTTCTGGCCCTATCTCTCAAATGGTGAAGAATCACTTTTCAAATCAAACTACAAGGGCACTCTTCGATGTCATGGTGTCGCCAGATATGCCTCCACCCACATTATCACATCATTATACATACATGTACCAAGTTTCATTTAAATCCCTGAACCCAGAATCAAGATATTAAATAATTCTGGCTGCCAGACCATGCGTACGATCAGGTTGAAATTTAAGACATGTATTCCCCATCACTACTAGATCATAACTGTGACGTTTCACATTGATTGATCAAGCAGTTCAAGATAAATACATTTTTAAAAGATTTTTGTTCAATACAATCCATATGGATGCCAAACCATATGACCTATTAATTATTTGTGAACACCCTGATATCCCCAAGGCTTGGGGACCATGTAGGTGAAGTTTCCCCTCGATCTGTCAAGCCGTTCTGGAGAAGATGATTTTTAAAGGTTTCATCATGATCATCATCTCATTGTTTTACGGCCATTGCATGCGCAAGCCGTGGTTCACCTAATGAGTGCTTTCCAGGCTGCACGATCCCTTGCTCGCCCTTTTGTTAAGCCTTTAACTCTAAGATCGTCTCTTAGAAACATATCCCATGTTTTCCTCGGACGGCCTCGAGCTCTCCTTCCATTCACATTCACATTTATACACCTCTTTACACAACTACCCACCCACATCCTTTCCACATGTCCGAACCATCTGAACCTACCCCTACGCATAACCTCACTTGTGCTTTCGATACCAAACCTATCTCTTAATTCCACATTTGGTTTCCTATCCTTCAGTGTCACATCACACATCCATCTCACCATTCTCATTTCATTTCATTAACACACCTCAGTTCATCATTCTATTTCATCACCCATGTTTCACTGCCATCCAACATCACGCTTCAAACGCAAGCTGCATAAAGTTTTCCCTTTAATTGGAGAGAGGTCAATCTTGTCAATAGGGGTAACAGCTCCCTAAACTTCCTCCAGCCACTTCTAATTCTTGCATTCACTGCTGCTTCCACAACACCACCTGCACCAATCATATCACCAAGGTAACAGAATATATCTACACATTCCAGAGATACAGTGGGGAGAACAAGTATTTTATACACTGCCGATTTTGCAGGTTTTTCCCACTTACAAAGCACGTAGAGGTCTGTAATTTTATCATAGGTACACTTCAACTGTGAAAGACGGAATCTAAAACAAAAATCCTGAAAATCACATTGTATGATTTTTAAATAATTAATTTGCATTTTATTGCATGAAATAAGTATTTGATACATCAGAAAAACAGAACTTAATATTTGGTACAGAAACCTTTGTTTGCAATTACAGAGATCAGACGTTTCCTGTAGTTCTTAACCAGGTTGGCACAGACTGCAGCAGGGATTTTGGCCCACTCCTCCATACAGATCTTCTCCAGATCTTCAGGTTTCAGGGCTGTCGCTGGGAAACACAGACTTTCAGCTCCTCCAAAGATTTTCTATTGGGTTCAGGTCTGGAGACTGGCTAGGCAACTCCAGGACTTGAGATGCTTCTTATGGAGCCACTCTTAGTTGCCCTGGCTGTGTGTTTCGGGTCGTTGTCGTGCTGGAAGACCCAGCCACGCCCCATCTTCAATGCTCTTGTTGAGGGAAGGAGGTTGTTGGCCAAGATCTCGCGATACATGGCCCCATCCATCCTCCCCTCAATACGGTGCAGTCGTCCTGTCCCCTTTGCAGAAAAGCATCCCAAAGAATGATGTTTCCACCTCCATGCTTCACGGTTGGGATGGTGTTCTTGGGGTTGTACTCATCCTTCTTCTTCCTCCAAACATGGCGAGTGGAGTTTAAACCAAAAAGCTCTATTTTGGTCTCATCAGACCACATGACCTTCTCCCATTCCTCCTCTGGATCATCCAGATGGTCATTGGCAAACTTCAGACGGGACTGGACATGTGCTGGCTTGAGCAGAGGGACCTTGCGTGCGCTGCAGGATTTTAATCCATGACGGCGTAGTGTGTTACTTATGGTTTTCTTTGATACTGTGGTCCAGCTCTCTTCAGGTCATTGACCAGGTCCTGCCGTGTAGTTCTGGGCTGATCCTCACCTTTCTCATGATCATTGAGGCTCCACGAGGTGAGATCTTGCATGGAGCCCAGACGAGGAGATTGACTGTATCTTGAACTTCTTCCATTTTCTAATAATTGCGCCAACAGTTGTTGCTCTCACCAAGCTGCTTGCCTATTGTCCTGTAGCCCATCCCAGCCTTGTGCAAGTCTACAATTTTGTCCCTGATGTCCTTAGACAGCTCTCTGGTCTTGCCCATTGTGGAGAGTTGTAGTCTGATTGATTGAGTGTGGACAGCTGTCTTTTATGCAGATAACGACTTCAAACAGGTGCAGTTAATACAGGTAATGAGTGGAGAATGGGAGGGCTTCTTAAAGACAAAACTAACAGGTCTGTGAAGCCGGAATTCTTACTGGTTGGTAGGTGATCAAATACTTATTTCATGCAATAAAATGCAAATTAATTATTTAAAAATCATACAATGTGATTTTCAGGATTTTTGTTTTAGATTCCATCTTTCACAGTTGAAGTGTACCTATGATAAAATTACAGACCTCTACGTGCTTTGTAAGTGGGAAAAACCTGCAAATCGGCAGTGTATCAAATACTTGTTCTCCCCACTGTATATCCCCCATAAACTAACCTTTCCATTCTAACTGGAGCTACTTGTTCACCTGCGTTAAGAACACATTTGAAGACTGGAACCACCTGCAGTCTACCCCTGATGCCACTACACCTCCTGTGTACCCAGCAGTTGCAAGATTTACACAATATTGAATTGCTACCTACACCTTTTTATTTTTTGTTGTTTGTTTTACAGACAGAACAAGGCCACCTCCCTCTTTTTTTCCACACTTCCTTCTCCCACACCACGAAGAAGTACTTTTGTTATCTCTGCCACGTGTGACTTCTTTAAGGTCACACTGAAGTGAACAGAGCTGCTATCCACAGGAGCGACTCCTTGAGGAATATCTGCCTAGAGAGATTCCGATGAAATCGTTCTACAGGTAACCATGAAAAATATGCGTTTGCCTCATAACGTCACCAAATCACGTCATAATGTCTCAAACTTGATATATCTAGAAAGCACTCATCGAGGTGTTCAATTGAGGTACTACACGATATGGTTCCTAAAACTTGAAAATTTGACCTTGGGGTCAAATATGTTTGACCTAGGCGTTAACACTGAATGTCAAGGCCAATCGCCACCAAAAATTAATCAGCTGAATGCCAGACCATGAACTATATTCCATGAAGTTTGAAGACGATCCGATCAAAATTACTCAAAAATAAGGTTTCGTCGACTCCCCTGATTGCGACAAAGTGACCTTGACCTTTGACCTTGACCTTCAAAATTTTATGCGCTGAAGGAGACTCTATAGGCCTCTGATATGCGAAGTTACAAAAATTTCAAGATACTGTGCTCTGCAGAGTGATTTATACGTGATTACAGATAAAAAAAAACAAACAACAACAAAAAAAAACACATGAAGGTCAAGGCCAAATCGCCACAAATTAATCAGCTGAGGCGCCAGACCATGAAATATATTCCCATGAAGTTTGAAGACGATCCGATCAAAATTACTCAAAAAAATAAGGGTTTTGTGGATTCCCCTGATTTGCGACAGTGACCTTGACCTTTGACCTTGACCTTCAAAATTTTATGGCCTGAAACGGGACCTCCATAGGCCTCTAAATATGCGAAGTTACAAAAATTTCCAATGAAAACTGTGGTCTGCAGAATTTTTTTTGCGTGATTACGACAAACAAACAAAAAAAAAAAACAAAAAAAAAAAACATACAGACTGACTACATATCTTGCAAAAACTTCGTTTTGGCAAGATAACAAGCGGTAGGCGGCCATGGGTGCGCCGAGCATGAAACTATAAGATATAGAGCAAAATGGATTGTCATATAGCGAATAGGGAATCACCTAAATTATGCATATCAAATCTCATCCAGTTCATCTTACTGATAACTATCGTATCCATTTGAATGAAAAAGTACGAAAAATGCGGTTTGAAATCGGAAATCCCAAAGTTGAGGGGTGCTGGGGTGAACAAAGATCTAAATCGAAAATCCGGCTCGATCGTTTGTGCACAATGTATTCCGAACGATTAGTGTGAATTTTCATGACCATCCGACCATAACCCTAGGAGGAGTAGCATTTGGCGCGAAGGCACCTCCAGCTCTCGCATAATTATCGATTTTTGCCCTTTGACCCCTGACCTAAGCAATATGGTCAATATGTCCTGAGGCAAAGTTGTAGTTCTCATTGCGTGCTATGAACCTGCAAAGTTTCATTCGGATCGATGCACTCACCTGGTCGCTAGGGCCTTCAATTTTCGGGCATACCCTTTTGTAGGGGGCGCTGCGGGTAAACTATTCCATATATCACAAAACCGGAATATATTTGGTAGAGCATCACCTGTAGATGTTGCATGCAAAATTTCATAAGCCTACGTGGGATAATGGCTTTCGGAATTGATTTCACGTGAACGGTACCGTTTTGAAGAGTTTTTTCGGGCTGTTGCTAGGGAACCAAAGTCCTCCTAGCAACCAATCACAATTTCAAAAGCACTTGGTCATAAGATGTACTACCACCTCGAGTTTGGTCAAAATCGGCCCACGTTTACTACCAAATATAATGCTGAATGACAAACAAACAAACATCCAAATAACACAAATGTCACCCTTAGGGTGATCCGTATCTTGCCCAAAGGTGACCACGTGTGACTTCTTTCAGGTCCCACACTGAGGTGAACAGAGCTTGCTATCCACGAGGAGCGACTCCTTGAGGAATCTCTGCCCTACGAGAGATTCCGATGAGAACGTTCTAGCTAGAGTAAACCATGAAAATATCTTTGCCTCATAACGCACCAAATCACTATAATGTTCTCAGCTTGATATATACTAGAAAGCACTCATCGAGGTGTCAGTATTGAGGTATACACGATTGGTTCCTAAAACTGAAAATTTGACTTTGGGTCAAATATGTTTGAACCTTAGGCGCTAACTGGAAGGTCAAGGCCAATCGCCACCAAAAATAATCAGCTGAGTGCAGACCATGGAACTATATTCCCATGAGAGTTGAAGACGATCTGATCAAAAGTACTAAAAAAATAAGGGTTTTCGTCGACTCCCTGATGCGACAAAGTGACCTTGACCTTGTACAAATTTTTATGCGCTGAAAGGGCCTCTATAGGCCCTGATATGCGAAGTTACAAAAATTTCCATGAAACTGTGCTCTGCAGATGATTTATACGTGAAACAATAAAAAAAAAAAAACAACAAAAAAAAACACATGAAGGTCAGGCCAATCGGCCACAAAATAATCAGCTGACGACCAGACCATCGAACTATATTCCCATGAAGTTTTTGAAGACAGTATCCGATCCAAATTGAAATCTCATAAAAATGATGGGAGTACTTTGTCGATACAGACCTAATCTTGGTAAAAGAGGGAAAGGAGCGAAAGCTAAATCAGAGGGGGGGAAAGGAGGGGGAACACAGGCGTAGATGGAAAGGATATGGTGGGCCGGTGAACGGTGGGGCGGGCGGATGTATTGGGGGGAGGAGGGTAAGGAGAACGGGGTGAGGGAAAGGATGGGGAGTGTGGTAGAAAATAAACGAGATAAATGAGAGAATACGATCCTGAGGGTGGGGAAAGAGAAAGTGAAGAGGGCATAGAAAGACGTTAAAAAAAAAGTTGAAAAGGGGGAAGGGGTAAGGAGGAGGGGGGAAAAAGGAGAAGGAAGGGGGAGGAAGAGCAACATAAAGGAGGGGAAAAAAAGGTGTGAGTAAGGAAAGAAAAGAAAAAAAAAAGGACAAGGAAAAAAAAAGGGGGGAAAAAAAAGGAAGGATTGACCTTCCTTTATACTTAATTTGTGCGCTGAAAGGGAACCTCCATAGCCTGCGATATGCGAAGTTACAAAAATTTCCAATGAAAATGTGGTCTGCAGAAATTTTTTTTCGTGATTACAGCAAACAAAAATAAACGAAATAAAAAAAACATACAGACTGACTAACAATCATTGAAAAACTTTGTTTGGCAAGATAACAAACAGACAGAAATTAACTGACAAAAGGTACCTATTTTGGCGACCCAACAAAGAAATTGGCTCGTTGAGCAAGGAAATTGCCAGAATAACTTGTCATATCTCCAATGATCTCTGAAAAAACAAAAAACCTGGAAATCAATTTCGTCTTATAAGTCGATAGTGCTAAAACTGTTTACAATAGTTATGCGCACTCTTAGTTGTGTCATGATCATAACTTGGAAGTCAATCGGACTGAAATGGCGTTTTTATCGGCAATTTGATTTTGACCAGCCACCCCCTGACATTCGACCCCGCGACCGCCGCCAAGAAGGTGTGTGTGGTACACCTCCAATGAGACAATGGTTTGGATGCAGAATTGGAGACTGCACATTTGGATTTGGTTTGAAGTCGATAACGACATTTTAGCGGACGTTATTGCGAAAATAATTTCGGTTTTCGCTGACCTGACCTTGAACCTTTGACCTAGATTCACAAAACGACAAGTGTCTAAGTGGACCAATGTCCCTGACGTCTGTACGCCAGTTTGGTCATGATCCGCTGAAAGGTGTGGCTGCTACAGGGTTAACAAACACACCAAAGACAACAGACACACCAACCGACCCAACATAATTGCCGAAATCCGAAGGATTCCGGAAAATTACAAACAGACAGAAAGGGGTGAAAACATAACCTCCTCACCTTCGGTGGACAAGAGATAACAAAATACTCTCTCGTGGTGGTGGGAGAGGAAGTGTGGAAAAAAAGAGGGAGGTGGCCTTGTTCTGTCTGTAAAACAAACAACAAAAAATAAAAAGGTGTAGGTAATTCCAATAATGAATAAAATAAAAATGTGTAAATCTCTTGCAACTGCTGTACAAGGAGGTGTAGTGGGCATCAGGGGTAGAATCTGCAGGTGGTCCAGTCTTCAAATGTTTCTTAACGCAGGTGAACAAGTAGCTCCAGCTTAGAAATGGAAGGTTTAGTTTTTATGGGGATATACAGTGGGGAGAACAAGTATTTGATACAACTGCCGATTTTGGCAGGTTTTTCCCACTTACAAAGCACGTAGAGGTCTGTAATTTTATCAATAGGTACACTTCAACTGTGAAAGATGGAATCTAAAACAAAAATCCTGAAAATCAAGCATTGGTATGATTTTTTAAATAATTAATTTTGCATTTTATTGCATGAATAAGTTAATTTGATCACCTAACGGAACGCAGTAAGAATTCCGGCATTCAAACAGACCTGTTAGTTTTTGGTCTTTAAAGAAGCCTCCCATTCTCCACTGCATTACCTGTATTAACTTGCACCTGTTTTGAGTCGTTATCTGCATAAAAGACAGCTGTCCCCACACTCAACAATCAGATACAACTCTACCACAATGGGCAAGACCAGAGAGCTGTCTAAGGACATCAGGGACAAAATTGTAGACTTGCAGCAAGGCTGGGATGGGCTACAGGACAATAGGCAACAGCTGGTGAGAAGGCAACAACTGTTGGCGCATATTAGAAAATGGAAGAAGTTTTCAAAGATACAGTCAATCTACCTCGTCTGGGGCTCCATGCAAAGATCTCACCTCGTGGAGCCTCAATGATCATGAGAAAGGTGAGGATCAGCCAGAAGCTAACACGGCGGACCTGGTCAATGACCTGAAGAGAGCTGGGACGGAAACAGTATCGAAAACCATAAAGTAACACACTACGCGTCATGGATTTAAAAATCCTGCAGCGCACGCAAGGTCCTCTGCTCAAGCCAGCACATGTACGTCCCGTCTGAAAGTTTTGCCAATGACCATCTGGATGATTCCAGAGGAGGAATGGAGAAGGTCATGTGGTCTGATGAGACCAAAATAGAGCTTTTTGGTTTTAAACTCAATCGCCATGTTTGGAGGAAAGAAGAAGGATGAGTACAACCCCAAGAACAACCATCCAACCGTGAAGTCAACTGGAGGTGGAAACATCATTCTTTGGGGGATGCTTTTTTCTGCAAAGAGGGACAGGACGACGCCACCGTATTGAAGGGGAGGATGGATGGGGCCATGGTATCGGCGAGATCTTGGCAACAACCATCCTTCCTAACAAGAGGCATTGAAGATGGGGCGTGGCTTGGGTCTTCCACACGACAACGACTCGCTGAAACACACAGCCAGGGCAACTAAGGAGTGGCTGCCATAAGAAGCATCTCAAGGTCCTGGAGGTTGCCGTAGCCAGTCTCCAGACCTGAACCCATAGAAAATCTTTGGAGGAGCTGAAAGTCTGTGTTTCCAGCGACAGCCCCTGAAACCTGAAGGATCTGGAGAAGATCTGTATGGAAGGAGTGGGCCAAAATCCGCTGCTGCAGTCTGTGCAACCTGGTTAAGAACTACAGGAAACGTCTGATCTCCTGTAATTGCAAACAAAAGGTTCTGTACCAAATATTAGTTCCTGTTTTTTGATGTATCAAAAATACTTATTCAATGCAATAAAATGCAAATTAAATTATTTAAAAATCATACAATGTGATTTTCAGGATTTTTGTTTTGATTCCGTCTTTCAGACAGTTGAAGTGTACCTATGATAAAATTACAGACCTCTACGTGCTTTGTAAGTGGGAAAAAACCTGCAAAATCGGCAGTGTATAAAATACTTGTCTCCGCCACTGTATCTCTGGAATGTGTAGATATATTCTGTTACCTTGGTGATATGATTGGTGCAGGTGTGTTGTGAAGCAGCAGTGAATGCAAGAATTAGAAGTGGCTGGAGAAGTTTAGGGAGCTGTTCCCCTATTGACAAGATTGACCTCTCTCCATTAAAGGGAAAACTTTATGCAGCTTGCGTTGAAGCGTGATGTTGGATGGCAGTGAACATGGGTGATGAAATAGAATGATGAACTGAGGTGTGTTAATGAAATGAAATGAGAATGGTGAGATGGATGTGTGATGTGACACTGAAGATAGGAAACCAAATGTGGAATTAAGAGATAGGTTTGGTATCGAAAGCACAAGTGAGGTTATGCGTAGGGGTAGGTTCAGATGGTTCGGACATGTGGAAAGGATGTGGGTGGGTAGTTGTGTAAAGAGGTGTATAATGTGAATGTGAATGGAAGGAGAGCTCGAGGCCGTCCGAGGAAAATGGGATATGTTTCTAAGAGACGATCTTAGAGTTAAAGGCTTAACAAAAGGCGAGCAAGGATCGTGCAGCCTGGAAAGCACTCATTAGGTGAACCACGGCTTGCGCATGCAATGGCCGTAAAACAATGAGATGATGATCATGATGAAACTTTAAAAATCATCTTCTCCAGAACGGCTTGACAGATCGAGGGGAAACTTCACCTACATGGTCCCAAGCCTTGGGGATATCAGGGTGTTCACAAATAATAAATAGGTCATATGTTTGGCATCCATATGGATTGTATTGAACAAAAATCTTTTAAAATGTATTTATCTTGAACTGCTTGATCAATCAATGTGAAACGTCACAGTTATGATCTAGTAGTGATGGGGAATACATGTCTTAATTTCAACCTGATCGTACGCATGTCTGGCAGCCAGAATTATTTAATATCTTGATTCTGGGTTCAGGGATTTAAATGAAACTTGGCACATGTATGTATAATGATGTGATAATGTGGTGGAGCATATCTGGCGACACCATGACATCGAAGAGTGCCCTTGTAGTTTGATTTGAAAAGTGATTCTTCACCATTTGAGAGATAGGGCAGAAACGATATATAGCATATTTCAAAATGTATTGGGTCTGATATGTTCGCGTGGATCAGGCATTACACGGCGGAGGTGTATGCTCTCTACCGAGTGCCCTTCTAGTTATTTCATGTTTTTGTTGGGGTTATTGTAACAGTATTTTTCTTACGTTACAGTGAAAAAAAAAAAATGATGTGAGGGAGGCTTTTTATATTAGGGAGCTGAAAAATTGTCAGGAACACATCTCTTGTTTTTGAACTTTAAAATAATGGGAAAAGCATTTTTGATTTGCGATTAAAAAAAAATTTTCTTTTCGGTTACATTCTGTTTTCTAGTAACACATCCCTTTTGTAAATTGAGGTTACCTGCATTGTTAATTAAGCTCACAAAGTTTGGTGACTGTGCACAAAGTACTGAGAGTGAGGAGATAGGAAAAACGGCAGACAGAGGCAGGCTGGCACCTTCGCTTTCTTCATGTAGATTGTCTGCTAAATGTTTAGGGATTGTTAGAATGTGATTAAGTAAAATATTTGATATGCAGTTGTCACGTGCTTACTGACGCATGTACACCAATTGCTTACTGATGTACAGATTCTTTTTTAAGTGTGGATAATCCCACGCAACATGCGATTCCACACTTCACTCGGAGCACAGATCTTCAATTTGGATTACAGGTGGCAGTTTCAAGTTGAGTTTAATTCCTGTACGTGTTTCTCAGTCTTCAAAACGACTTCCATATCACCTCTGTGGCAAAGCACAATAGTCCGAGTAAGATTGACCTTACCAGAAAATAACCCGTCCTTGCAGACTGGGTAAATTGCTCCATTCTGTGATGTCTGTGGCGTATTTTATTACCTTCGCCACCGAAGGCGAACAGAGGTTAATCTTTCACTCCTGTTTGTTTGTTTGTCTGTTTGCCTGTCTGTGAGTAGAATATCTCAAAAAGTTGTGACAGATCAGACAAAACTTGGTGGAACAGGTTGGGTGTGACAAGACAAATTGGTTAGATTTTGGTGAAACATCCAGATACGGATCCGGATACAAATACAAATAATTTTTTATTGTTTTAGTGATTCTTTACCATTGACAAATTGACAAATGGGACCAAAAACGATATATAGCATCCATTTCAAAATGTGATGGACGATTTGAACAAAACTTGGTGGATGAGTTGTCGGAGACGAGAACAAGCCGATTAGATTTTGTATAAAGTCCGGAGCAGCCGCGCTATCACGAGGATACAAAACATAAACTGTTTAGCCTGGTGGAAGGTGCATTACAATGCCAAAAGTATGCGGACACCCTTTCTAATTGGTGGATTCAGCTATTTCAGCCACAACCCATTGCTGACAGGTGTATAAAATCAAGCACACAGCCATGCAATCTCCATAGACAAACATTGGCAGTAGAATGGGCCGTACTCAAGAGCTCAGTGACTTTCAACCGTGGCACCGTCATAGGATGCCCATTTCTACAAGTCAGTTTGTCAAATTTCTGCCCTGCTCGAGCTGCCCGGTCATCTGTAAGTGCTGTTATTGTGAAGTGGAAATGTCTTAGGACAAACAGCTCAGCCACGAGTGGTAGGCCCACACAAGCTCACAGAACGTACCACCGAGTGCTGAAGCGCGTAGCCGGAAAAATGCGTCTGTCGTCAGTTACAACACACTACCGAGTCCCAAACTGACTCTGGAAGCAACGTCAGCACAAGCACTGTTCGTCGAGAGCTTCATGAATGGTTTCCATGGCCGAGCAGCCGTACACAAGCCTATACATCACTCATGCACAATGCCAAGCGTTGCCTCGGATGTGTGTAAAGCTCACCGCCATTGGACTCTGTGCAGGAAGAAACACGTTCTCTGGAATGATGAATCACACTTTACCATCTGGCAGTCTGACGAGAATCTGGGTTTAGCAGATGCAGGAGAATGCTACCTCCCGAATGCATAGTGCCAACTGCACAGTTTGGGAGGAGGAATAATGTCTGGGGCTGTTTTTCATGGTTTGGGCTGGCCCCTTCATTCCAGTAAAGGGAAATCTGAATGCTACAGCATACAATGACATTCTGGACAATTCTGTGTTTCATCTTTGTGGCAACAGTTTGGGAAGGCCCTTTCCTGTTTCAGTACACAATGCCCTGTGCACAAAGCGACGGTCCATACAGAAATGGTTTGTCGAGATCAGTGTGAAGAACTTGACTGCCCTGCACGGAGTCCTGACGTCAACCACATTGAACACCTTTGGGATGAATTGGAACGCCGACTGCAAGCCAGACCAAATCGACCAACATCAGTGCCCGACCTCACGAATGCTCTTGTGCTGAATGAAGCAAATCCCCACAACAATGTTCCAACATGTAGTGGAAAGCCTTCCCAGAAAGGGTGAGGCTGTTCTAGCAGCAAAGGGGAGGGGGGGGGACAAACTCCATATTAATGCCCATGATTTTGGAATGAGATGTTGGACGAGCAGGGTGTCCACATACTTTTGGACATGTAGTGCGTGTTGCTCTCCGAATGCATATTCTAGTTGAATGCTGTTTCCCATTGGGAGCAGCATGATACGATACACATTTACATGGAGAGAATTGGGGTCTCGCCCCTCACCCTGAACTCCTGTACTATGATTAATTTTTTATATATTTTTTAAACCGCTTAAACCTTCCATGCACACCCTGAGTACAACTGCAGTTTTTAACACATATCGTCCACGATTTATAAATGCATACAATCAAACAAACAAACACTTCTCAATTATATGTGTATCGTATGATTCTCCAGGCTTGCTGAAACGGGTCCCGGTCTACTGGATATCAGCTGCCCGTCATTTGGAAGATCGAAATGGAAGATAATGAAGGTTAAAACAATGTGATCCGCTTGGGTTATTTTTTTGTCACCACTCACATCTGTTACCTTTTGCTGACTGACTTCGTAACCCTTTAAATATTTATATTCTGAGCCATTTGTGTTGAAGTGTTAGTTTTTCATTTTGGTGGACATTCGACCTGTAATCTTCGCTGATCAACCATTGAATAAGAAAATGGAGTAGTTATTGCTGTTTGAAACCCCAGATTTTGAGTACTTTTGTTTGTTTACTTGTTTCCTTTTCACCTCTGTCACCGAAGGTGATGGAGGTTCTTTTCACCTGTCTGTCTCTGTCTATTTCTGTCAGCAGGATATCTCAAAAAGTTGTGGACGGATTCGGACAAAATTTGGGGGACAGGTTGGGTTTGTGACGAGGACTGTTGTATTTGGTGACACCAAATCTGACACTGGAATTTTATCATGATTCTTCACCATGAGCGATAGGGCCAAAACATATACAGCACAAAACTGATGCTTCACCATGAGAGATGGTATCCAAAAAAACAATGCTTGCATGACGTTTCAAAAAAGCATGAAGGCAGGAGCACCAGTCCATAGGGAGAGCAGTACTCCATTAGGCTGTGGATGAACTTATATGTGTCGGGAGCTGGGGTGTGCCAAAGAAAGGACATTGCATGATGGAGGATGCCGTCGGCGACTGGCTTTGGAGGCGAGTTTGAAATGTGGCTTTCGCCAGGAAAGATCATTGCAGATAATGAGACCCAAAAGCTTGAATGAAAGGACTTCTTCAGAGGATTGTTGAGAAAGTAGATGGGGTGGGGGTTTCCAGACGGTCCTTTTAGGCGAGACAGTGAGAGTGTAGAGATTTGTCAGGATCGAAAGACATGTTCAAGTGTTGGACCGCTTGTATTTTTATCCAGGGCTGCAGAGAATGAAGAGGCTGCTGCGTGCTGATCTGATGGATGATAGATGGCATGTAGATGGGTGGAGTCACCAGCAAAAGAGACAGAGGCTTTTTCAGTCGGAGAGATCATTGATGAAAACCAGAAAAAGAACAGGGGCCAGAACTGCCTTGAGGACTAGTCTGTACGGAAGAGGGATGAGAGAATTCCATTCAGGTCTTGCATTGACTGCGACAGGAAAGGAAGTCTGCGAGCCAGGAGTGTAGATGCCTTGGATACCATAGGAAAGAGATTTGGTCTGATTTCATGTCTGCATTGAGGACTCCATCCATTGTTGAGAAAGCAGAAGCAGCGTGTCCATGGTGGAGTGACCTGGTCTGAATCCAAATTGATGATCAGTAATCAAGCCATTTGGAGAACAGGAAGGATTTGATGTCAGAAGCGGATGATGGATTCCAGGACTTGCTGATGATTGGAGTATGTTGATTGGTCTGTAGTTGCAGGGATCTGTTTTTGCACCTTTTATGCAGAGCTGTAATGTTTGCTAATTTCCAAGCAGATGCAGATGACCTTGAGCAAATGAGAGGGTGAATTGAACAGAGAAAGGTGAAACAGAGCAGCAGAGTACGTTTTAGGACACGAGGGCTAATGCATCTGGACCATTGCAGAATCTGAGTCGAGTTTGATTAGCAAGCACTTCACCTTGTCAGGAGAAAAGGACACGGAGTCCCGGAATAGCTGGGTGTGACTGGTCAGGTGGGTTCAGAAAGCAATGCTTGGGACTCAAGATTTAGAAGCAAACCAGAGTTTGGTATTCAGCCTTTTTCTGTGCGGTGCAGCTGTGCAGCCATTTGAGAGGTAAGGAGGGATGGAGGGGGAACTTCCACCACAAACAGATTTACTAGATGCACTAGGATTGGAGGAGGGAGACAGGTTTGAGAGTTCAGACTTGAGATTAGAAAGATTGTGTTCCTGGCTCTCCTGAGGGTGGACACGCACTTGTTCCGAGCTTTGTGGAAAAACTGTGAATTACCCTCAGTAGCGATTTGCCTTCCATGGTGAAGGCAAGTTGTTTAGCACAACTGACTCGCCACAGAGCTTCTGTGTACCGTGGGTGGGAGGAAGGTGAGGACAACTGAAGACGAGATGGATAAATCTGTGCATGAGGAGAGCAAGTTTCTTTGAAAGAATTCCCAGGATGAGTTGATGTCTGAGAGAGTAGAAATGGGAGACCATTCTAGACAGTTTTGGCTGTTGAAGTCCCTGCAGTCGGCCTGAGTGAAAGGTCAGAGCTCGTAGGTGCTGAAGTATTCTTCTAATAACGCCAGAGGATGTCCACTTTAACAAGATATGGTCAGATGAACGCGATTGAGCGGAACACGAACAGCAGACCATTTTCCGGGGAAATGGTCAAATCAAATCCAGAAAAGAGTGCAGGTATCAAAGATGATGAAAAACCCCAAGTAACCAATCAAAAGATGGATAGATAAAGCTGAAAACTAGGTCGGGAAGTTTGACAGATTTGTGTCAGTCCCAATGAGTCGCAGAAATCCTTCTTGAAGTGCCGTGGCAGTTGTCGACAGAAAATTCACTCTCAGATTCTTTTAACAATTTTTTTTAAACAGAGTTAATCATTATTTGCATGGATCCATGAAGAGATGAAAATACACAGTACTTAATAGTGCCAAGATCTCCCGTAAATTATGTGCCTTAGGTGCCACTTATATACACTCAGCAAATTGATGCAATGAGCAATTGAGCAAACTGCTTTGCAGGATGAACTCAGCAAAATTCAGAACGCACAAATATCTTTTTCGAATGATTCAATGATGAATACACAAGCTTTTTGTGATTAAGATATGATCCCTTCAAGCACTATTTTTCCAAGCCAGTAATAGACAAGGTGTGAATAACTTCCTTACAGCTTACAGCATACAAAGCAGCTGTTCAACGAGCAATTAAACTTGTTATATTCTAATCTCAGAGGTAAGCATTTCAATGTCGAATATTGTCTAAATAATGCACGCTGGAGATTAAGAATACAAGCCTTGTATCTCTGCGAAATGAGGCAGAGGAGTAGTTTTAGCAGTAAGCAGTAAAATATAATTCATGTAAGTGTGCAATATGCCACACAAACATGTTCGGCCTCGGCTTACGGCTTGTACAAAACATTATGTGGGCTCACTTATTTAAACGCTTTCATTTATTTAATGTTTGGTTTCTTTTTCTTTTATAAGGTCCAAACAGAGTCTAAATAAAGAAATTACCCACGAGAGAAGGTACCCACACCGCAGCCAAATGGCCATGAATGGCAATGAAGTCACCATTATGAGAATAGAGAATTTGATGAGAGGAAATAGAGTTGTCCATTTTTCGGCAACGAGATCGGTAATGGAGTCATACTGCTTAGTGGATGGTACAACACCCAGACAAACAAGAGGTGACGGAGGGAAGCCATAGCCAGAGGTATTCTGGGCTGTGAAGAGTGAGGGCA
>CM068953.1:37610225-37620474 GCA_035128595.1 Eptatretus atami | reverse complement strand
TTCTTGTTTGTTTCCAGGGCTTTTCCAAACCCCACCCCCTCCCCCAAGCTGCCTTTTTTTTCAAACCCACCCCCCTGCCTTTAACCCCCCAAGTTTGCTTTCAAACCCCCAGTTTCTCAACTCACTCCCCCCCAAGTGCTTCAAACCCCTCCCCCCCCCAAGTGCTTCAACCCCCCCTCCCTCCCCCATGCTTCAACCCCCCAAGTGCTTCCTCATCACCCAACACCTCCCGTAGCTTCTTCCCCCCCTTCCCCCCCAAGTGCTTTTCAACCCCCTCCCCACAATCCTCTACCCCGCCCTGCTTCCCTTTACTTCATGATATCTCAACCCCTCCCCCATCCATCCCAAGTTGCTTCAACTCCCCCCCCCCCCAAGTGCTTCAAACCCCCCCCTCCTCCCCCCCAAGTGCTTTTCAACCCCCCTCCCAAGTGCTTTCAAACCCCCCCCAAGTGCTTCAACCCCCCCCAAGTCTTCAAACCCCCCCCCCCTCCCAAGTGCTTCAACCCCCTCCAAGTGCTTCAACCCCCCCCCCCCCCCAAGTGCTTCAACCCCACCCCCTTCCCAAGTGCTTCAACCCCACCCCTTCCCCAAGTGCTTCAACCGCCCCTTCCCCAAGTGCTTCAACCGCCCCTCCCAAGGCTTCAACCCCCCCCCCCAAATGCTTAAACTCTCCCCAACTTGTCGGCTCGCTTCTGACGTCACATGGTGTTTTCGTGCTGTGCTCCCCCCGGTTCAGGTTCCCGGGGATATCCGCCAAGAGATGTGGTTGCTCGGAGGTGAGAGCGCGGCTCCTCCGCTCGTTACAACGTGCGTCGCGTGCCTCCATGGTGGTCCGGTGCACCCGAGCTCTCGGAACCCCTTCGGTTTCCTGCACTGCACGTTTAACCGCCACACCAATCGCGTGCCGGCGCCGCACAGCGCTCCTTCCATTGCGCCTGTGCGTCGGGAGGATCGCTGCGGACTCGGAGCCCGATCCCCTCCGAGCCGTCCGCTTGTGTGCTCATTTCTACTGCTGCATATGTGCGTTTACCAGTGACTTGAAACTTGAACAAGAGTTTGGGGAGTTTATCAAATGGCCTCTCGGTAATGATGCTTGCCAAATTCCACGGTTCCGCCTCCGTCGTCGTCGTTGATAGAAATATATTAAACGTGTAATTGAATTGAAATGATTTTAAATTTTAATTTCATTTTTCTTACCGTCTTGGAGAACCGCCAAGCTTGTTGCAACGGAAGAGTGTGGGCCCATCGGATATCGGCTGCGTGTCGGTGGACAAGATGGAAATGGACGATGACAAAGGTAATGCTTTGTTTGGATTAGCTCGTACATTTTGATTAACAGACGTAGTGACGTCAGCGAATGACCAACGATGTCATGACGTCATTACGCTCTCTCAGCGGGTACGTCACATGTCGCCATGCAAACGAATGTAAAAATTAAGAAAATCTCCAAAAAATTCTCAAACCTGTCCGTCTGGCGTGATCTCACTAGCCTGTTGATGCACATTAGACCACAGAGCACCCGCATGCCGACAGTGGGGCACAATCCGTCCGGCAGTTTCGGAGGAGATACGTCCACAAAATATGGCGTAGTTTATTGATGATATAATAATGTTATGCACGTGATGCCTGATCGACGAGAACATATCGGGCCCAACACGTTTTTGAAATATCATGCTATATCGTTTTTGGCTCATCTCTCAATGGTGAAGAATCACTTTCAAAAATTATCAGATCCGGATCCGGATTCGGATCTTCACCGAAATCGAATAAATTGTTGTGGCCACACACCCAACCTGTCCACCAAGTTTCATCCGAATCCGTCCACAACTGATTGAGATATCGTGCTATATATCAGTTTCACCCTATCAATGGTGAAGAAGCACTTAAAAAATTATCAGATCCAGATCTTCACCAAAATTGAATCAGTTCTTCCTGGTCACACACCAACGTGTCCACCAAGTTCATCAGAATCCGTCCCGCACTTTGAGATATCCTGTATACAAACAGACAACAAACAAATAAACCAATGTCACCCGTAGGGTGATCCGTATCTTGCCAAAAGTGACCACGTGTGACTTCTTTAAGGTCACACTGAAGTGAACAGAGCTGCTATCCACCAGGAGCGACTCCTTGAGGAATATCTGCCTACGAGAGATTCCGATGAGAATCGTTCTACAGAGTAACCATGAAAAATATGCTTTGCCTCATAACGTCACCAAATCACGTCATAATGTCTCAAGCTTGATATATCTAGAAAGCACTCATCGAGGTGTTCAATTGAGGTACTACACGATATGGTTCCTAAAACTTGAAATTGACCTTGGGGTCAATATGTTTGACCTTAGGCGTTAACCATGAATGTCAAGGCCAATCGCCACCAAAAATTAATCAGCTGAATGCCAGACCATGAACTATATTCCCATGAAGTTTGAAGACGATCCGATCAAAATATACTCAAAAAATAAGGGTTTCGTCGACTCCCCTGATTGCGACAAAGTGACCTTGACCTTTGACCTTGACCTTCAAAATTTTTAGCGCTGAAAGGGACCTCTATAGGCCTCTGATATGCGAAGTTACAAAAATTTCCAATGATAACTGTGCTCTGCAGAGTGATTTATACGTATTACAGATAAAAAAAAACAAACAAACAACAACAAAAAAAAACACATGAAGGTCAAGGCCAATCGCACCAAAAATTAATCAGCTGAGCGCCAGACCATGAACTATATTCCCATGAAGTTTGAAGACGATCCGATCAAAATTACTCAAAAAAATAAGGGTTTTGTGGATTCCCCTGATTTGCGACAGTGACCTTGACCTTTGACCTTGACCTTCAAAATTTTATGGCCTGAAAGGGACCTCCATAGGCCTCTAATATGCGAAGTACAAAAATTTCCAATGAAAACTGTGGTCTGCAGAATTTTTTTTCGTGATTACAGACAAACAAACAAAAAAAAAAAAAAAAAAAAAAAACATACAGACTGACTAACATATCTGCAAAAACTTCGTTTTGGCAAGATAACAAGCCGTAGGCGGCCATGGGTCGCCGAGCATGAAACTATAAGATATAGAGCAAAATGGATGTCATATAGCAGATAGGGATAACCTTAACATTATGCATATCAAATCTCATCCAGTTCCATCTACTGATAACTACTCGGTATCCATTTGAATGAAAAGTACCGAAAATGCGGTTTGAAATCGGAAATCCCAAAGTTCGAGGGGGTGCTGGGGTGAACAAAGATCTAAATCGAAAAATCCGGCTCGATCGTTTGTGCACAATGTATTCCAGACGATTAGTGTGAATTTTCATGACCATCCGACCATAACCCTAGGAGGAGTAGCATTTGGCGCGAAGGCACCTCCAGCTCTCGCATATTATCGATTTTTGCCCTTTGACCCCTGACCTAAGCAAAATTGGTCAATATGTCCTGAGGCAAAGTTGTAGTTCTCATTGCGTGCTATGAACCTGCAAAGTTTCATTCGGATCGATGCACTCACCTGGTCGCTAGGGCCTTCAATTTTCGGGCATACCCCTTTTGTAGGGGCGCTGCGGTAAACTTCCATATATCACAAAAACCGGAATATTTTGGTAGAGCATCACCTGTAGATGTTGCATGCCAATTTCATCAGCCTACGTGATAATGGCTTTCGGAATTGATTTCACCGTGAACGGTACCGATTTTGAAGGTTTTCGGCTGTTGCTAGGGAACCAAAGCTTCCTAGCAACCATTCACAATTTCCAAAGCACTTGTCATAAGATGTACCTACCACCCGAGTTTGGTCAAAATCGGCCCACGTTTACTACCAAATTATGCTGATACAAACAAACAAACATCCAAATAACAAATGTCACCCCTTAGGGTGATCCGTATCTTGCCAAAAGGTGACCACGTGTGACCTCTTTCAGGTCACACTAGGTGAACAGAGCTGCTATCCACGAGGAGCGACTCCTTGAGAATATCTGCCTACGAGAGATTCGATGAGAATCGTTCTACAGAGTAACCATGAAAAATATGCGTTTGCTCATAACGTCACCAAATCACGTTCATAATGTCTCAAGCTTGATATATCTAGAAAGCACTCATCGAGGTGTTCAATTTGACGGTACTACACATATGTTCCTAAAACTTGAAAATTTGACCTTGGGTCAAATATGTTTGACCTTAGGCGCTAACCATGAAGGTCAAGGCCAATCGCCACCAAAAATTAATCAGCTGAGTGCCAGACCAGGAACTATATTCCCATGAAGTTTGAAGACGATCTGATCAAAATTACTAAAAAAATAAGGGTTTCGTCGACCCCTGATTTGCGACAAAATGACCTTGACCTTCAAAATTTTATGCGCTGAAAGGGACCTCTATAGGCCTCTGATATGCGAAGTTACAAAAATTTCCAATGAAAACTGTGCTCTGCAGAGTGATTTATACGTGATTACAGATTAAAAAAAAAAAAAACAACAACAACAAAAAAAAACACATGAAGGTCAAGGCCAATCGCCACCAAAAATTAATCAGCTGAGGCGCCAGACCATGAACTATATTCCCATGAAGTTTGAAGACGATCCGATCAAAATTACTCAAAAAATGAGGGTTTTGTCGATTACCCTGATTTGTGGAAAAAGTGACCTTGACCTTTGACCTTGACCTTTAAAATTTTGTGCGCTGAAAGGGACCTCCATAGGCCCTCTGATAATGCGAAGTTACAAAAATTTCCAATGAAAACTGTGGTCTGCAGAATTTTTTTTTCGTGATTACAGACAAACAAAATAAAAAAATTAAAAAAAACATACAGACTGACTAACATATCTTGCAAAAACTTTGTTTTGGCAAGATAACAAACAGACAGAATTACTGACAACAAGGGTCACCTATTTTGGCGACCCAACAAATGAAATTGCTCGTTGAGCAAGGAATTGCCAGAATAACTTTGTCATATCTCCATGATCTCTGAAAAAACAAAAACCTGGAAATCAATTTCGGTCTTATAAGTCGATAGTGCTACTGTTTAATGAGTTATCGCACTTAGTTTGGTCATGATCATAACTTGGAATGCAATCGGACTTGAAATGGCGTTTTATCGCAATTTGAAATTTTTGACCCGACCCCCCTGACATTCGACCCCCGACCGCCAAGAAGGGTTTGGTGTGACACCCCAATGAGACATATGGTTGGATGCAGAATTGGAAGATGCACATTTTGATTTGGTTTGAAGTCGATACGACCATTTTAGCGGACGTTATTGCGAAAATAATTTCGGTTTTTCGGTGACCTTGACCTTGACCTTTGACCTAGATTCACCAAAAACACAAGTGTCTAAGTTGGACCATGTCTGACGTCTGTACCCAGTTTGGTCATGATCGCTGAAATGGTGTGCTGCTACAGGGTAAACAAACACACAAACAGACAGACAGACACACACAACCGACCAAATAATTGCCGAAATCCGAAGGATTCCGGAAATTAACAAACAGACAGAAAGGGTGAAAACATTAACCTCCTTCACCTTCGGGACGGTCACCTTTTGGCAAGATACGGATCACCCTACGGGTGACATTGGTTTATTTGTTTGTCTGTCTGTTTGTATACAGGATATCTCAAAAAGTGCGGGACGGATTCTGATGACACTTGGTGGACACGTTGGGTGTGTGACCAGGAAGAACTGATTCAATTTTGGTGAAGATCTGGATCTGATAATTTTTTAAGTGCTTCTTCACCATTGATAGGGTGAAACTGATATATAGCACGATATCTCAATCAGTTGTGGACGGATTCGGATGAAACTTGGTGGACAGGTTGGGTGTGTGGCCACAACAAATTTATTCGATTTCGGTGAAGATCCGAATCCGGATCCGGATCTGATAATTTTTGAAAGTGATTCTTCACCATTGAGAGATGAGCCAAAAACGATATAGCATGATATTTCAAAAACGTGTTGGGCCCGATATGTTCTCGTCGATCAGGCATCACGTGCATAACATTATTATATCAATAAACTACGCCATATTTTGTGGACGTATCTCCTCCGAAACTGCCGGACGGATTGTCGCCACTGTCGGCATGCGGGTGCTCTGTGGTCTAATGTGCATCACAGGCTATGTGAGATCACGCCAGACGGACAGGTTTGAGAATTTTTTGGAGATTTTCTAATTTTTACATTCGTTTGCATGGCGACATGTGACGTCACCGCTGAGAAGCGTAATGACGTCATGACATCGTTGGTCATTCGCTGACGTCACTACGTCTGTTAATCAAAATGTACGAGCTAATCCAAACAAAGCATTACCTTTGTCATCGTCCATTTCCATCTTGTCCACCGACACGCAGCCGATATCCGATGGGCCCACACTCTTCCGTTGCAACAAGCTTGGCGGTTCTCCAAGACGGTAAGAAAAATGAAATTAAAATTTAAAATCATTTCAATTCAATTACACGTTTAATATTTCTATCAACGACGGACGACGCGGAAGTCCGTGGAATGTTGGCAAGACTTACCGAAGGCCATTTTGATAAACTCCCCAAACTCTTGTTCAAGTTTCAAGTCACTGGTAAACGCACATATGCAGCAGTAGAAATGAGCACACAAGCGGACGGGCTCGGAGGGGATCGGGCTCCGAGTCCGCAGCGATCCTCCCGACGCACAGGCGCAATGGAAGGAGCGCTGTGCGGCGCCGGCACGCGATTGGTTGGTGCGGTTAAACGTGCAGTGCAGGAAACCGAAGGGGTTCCGAGAGCTCGGGGTGCACCGGACCACCATGGAGGCACGCGACGCACGTTGTACGAGCGGAGGAGCCGCGCTCTCACCCTCGAGCAACCACATCTCTTGGCGGATATCCCCGGGAACCTGAACCGGGGGGAGCACAGCACGAAAACACCATGTGACGTCAGAAGCGAGCCGACAAGTTGGCGAGACGTTTAAGGCAACCTTGGGGGGGGGGTTTAAGCACTTGGGAAGGGGCGGTGAAGCACTTGGGAAGGGCGGTTGAAGCACTTGGGAAGGGTGGGTTGAACGCACTTGGGGAAAGGGGTGGGTTGAATAGCACTTGGGGGGGGGGGGGTGAAGCAACTGGGGAGGGGGTTGAAGCACTTGGGGGGGGGGGTTGAACCACTTGGGGGGGGGTGAAGTACACTTGGGGGGGTTTGAAAGCAGCTTGAGGGGGGTGAAGCACTTGGGGGAAGATTGGGGGGTTGAAGCACTTGGGGGAGGGGGGGTGAAGCACTTGGGGAAGGGGGGGGGGTTGAAGCACAGGGGAGGGGGTTGAACACTGGGAGGGGTGATAGACATTGGACGGGGGGGTTGAAGCACTCTGGGGGAGGGGTGAAGCATCTGGGGGGGGGTTAAGCACTTGGGGGGGGTTGAAGCACTTGGGGGGTGTGGTGAAAGCACTGGGGGGGGGTGAAGCACTTGGGGGGGTTGAAGCACTGGGTGGGGGGTTGAAGACTTCGGCAGGGGGGTTGAAGCACGCTTGGGGGGGGGGGGGTGTTGAAGCACTGGGGGGGGGGTTGAAGCACTTGGGGGGGGGTGGTTGAAAGCACTTTGGGGGGGGGTTGAAAAGCACTTGCGGGGGAGCGGCAACTGGGGGTAGGGGGGGGGGGGTTTGAAGACTCTCTGCTGCTCCCCACTCCCTTTCCTTGGTCTTGGGCTTTTCCTTTATTTGCGGGGGGGGGTGGTGGAAAGCACACTCATCAACAAATACCTGTGTCATCTTTGGGGGGGGTTGAAAAAAGCGGAAGAAGAGAAGCACTTTTTGGGGGTTGAAGCCACTCCTTTATTTATCGTGGGGGGGGGGGGGAGTTCGACAGAGGAAACGTTAAAAGCCAAGAATCACCTGCACAGCGTCCAATGAAGACTCGTGCACGGAAAGGGGAGTGGACCACAGGCGGCAGGCGACAGCTTGCTGCACGTGATGACAAGGAACGACCCCGGAGCGCCCCTGGCACGACGACAGGTAACAGTGTCCCGAGGCCAGCGGGTCCAGGAAGCCCTCGTCCACACCCGCCTCGTCCTTGGGTAACACGACAAATCCGCGCTGCTCGGGCCCGCAGTCGCGGCCTCGTACCGAGAACAGGTCCCCGTCCGTGCCGTCGCTCCCCACGAGCAGGCGCACAGCACCGGTGTCGCGCTGTCGGACCCCCAGACGGAACACCAGGCCGCAGCGTTCGTTCTTACAGCGTAAACCCCGACAGCCATTTTTGGTGCCGCAATTCGGGCATCGCTTCAACCCTCGCAACGTGGGCCGGCCGAGGCCGCGCAGCAAGGCGCTCGGACAAGCGGGCGCGTCCATGTCCGCAGCGCAGACAGATCCGCGTTCGTCCGACAAAACACGGCGCGAGTTTCCCTCCCTCAGGAGAGAAAGAACACTCAGATCGGCAGCCCGCCTCGAAAAAGAATGAATAATTAACGGAGGACGAGGGAATGAGTGAATGAAAAAAATCTATTAATAAATAAATCACAACCACAGAAAAAAAGGATGTTGAAGGGTTTGTGGAACGAATGAAGAACAAAATTATTTTGGGAAAGAAAAAATCACACAACTGTACAAGGAAAAAAAATATATAAAACAAAAATAATATATGGCGCGTGTTCCACGAGCAAGCGGCTTGCTTTTCAAAGCGCTCAAGCAAGCACTCCAACGGAACTCAGTGCTCGGCACCGCTAATCAAAATGGCGGTCTCCATGGAAACAAGGATTATTGTGGTTCTCGAGAAAATGCTCTCCAGGGTCGTCGTTTTCCGTTTTACTCGATCCTCTTTGTGACAACTTCTCCGAATGAATTTATTGTGTAACCAACGGAGAGCGAGGGAGAGGGAAAGAAAGATTAAAAAAATGAAAAGTCAGAAAGAAGGAGGATTCCCCTGGGAGTGAGTGATTTTTACCACGTTCTCAAGGCGAGACACGTGGCTCTGGGGAGCTGGGAGCTGGGAGCTGGGAGTTCTTCTTCTTCTTCTTCAGGACTCGGCTCTTTTATATACAGGATCCGGATCTCCTTAAATACTAAACACATGTACACATCCTCACATAGACGGTGCCTTTTGAGAGCGTCTATCAGGAACTTTTAAATATATTCGGACATTTGCTTTTAAGTTTCGAAAAGTTCACGTTACTATTTAAAGATTATTCCATTTAATGTGTTGTAATTTCGTAAATACACTATTTTCTCGTCATGAACGACTATCGTCCATGACGGGTGTCGCTATTGGCTCAATCAAGGCACGTGACGAAATATCGGAAGTTGTTTTTTCTTCTTCTTCTTCTTCTTCTTCTTCTGAAGACAAAACCTTTAGGACGCGGCTCTTGGACACATTTGTCCTTGTTTTTTGATGATGTCAGAGGCGGCTTCGTTATGACGTCATTGTATACTTCGAATGCTTTATCCGATCAGTATGAAAACCTTTTTACCTCCGCCACCGAAGGTGAAGGAGGTTATGTTTTCACCCCTTTCTCTCTTTGTTTGTTAATTGCCGGAATCCTTCGGATTTCGGCAATTATGTTGGTCGGTTGTGTGTGTCTGTCTGTCTGTTTGTGTGTTTGTTTACCTTGTAGCAGCCACACCGTTTTCAGCGATCATGACCAACTGGGTACAACGTCGGACATGGTCCAACTTAGACACTTGTCGTTTTTGGTGAATCTAGGTCAAAGGTCAAAGGTCAAGGTCACGGAAAAACCGGAAATTCTTATTTTCGCGAATAACGTCCCTAAAATGGTCGTTCGACTTCAAACCAAATCCAAAATGTGCATCTTCCAATTCTGCATCCAACCATATGTCTCATTGGGCGTGTCACACCAACACCCTTCTTCGCGGTCGGGGGGTCGAATGTCAGGGGGTCGGGTAAAAAATTCAAATTGCGATAAAAACGCCCATTTCATGTCCGATTTGAACTTCCAAGTTATGATCATTGACCAAACTAAGGTTATAACTCATTAAACAGTAGCATTATCGACTTATAAGAACCAAATTGATTTCCAGGTTTTCGTTTTTTCAGAGATCATGGAGATATGACAAAGTTATTCCGGCAATTTCTTGCTCAACGAGCAATTTCATTTGTTTGTTTGTCTGTCTGTTTGTGTGCAGGATATCTCAAAAAGTTGTTGGACAGGTTCGGTGTGTGACAAGGACGAACTGATTCGATTTTGGTGAAGATCTGGATCCGGATCCGACTACTCTAATTTTTTAAGTGATTCTTCGCCATTGAGAGATAGGGCCAAAAATGATATATAGCATGATATCTCAAAAAGTTGTGGACGGATT
>CM068953.1:37599621-37610034 GCA_035128595.1 Eptatretus atami | reverse complement strand
GGCGGAGGTATGCGCTCCACCGAGTGCCCTTCCAGTTTATGTAATGCAGTGATGTTGGCGGATTTCCAAGCAGATATGAGATGATCTTTGGTAAATGACAGGGTGGAAAGAGCAGAGAGAGGATGGGAAAGAGCAGCAGAGAGCAGGATTTTAGGACACGTGAACTGATGCCGTCCGGTGCAGCAGCAGAATCGAGGGTTGAAAGAACCTTTTCCACCTTATGAAAGGCACAAAGTCCAGAAGCAGTTGCGTACGACAGGGAAAGATGGATTCGGCTGTGATTTCATTTGAAGACAGGGAAGGGATGGAAGGGGAGCATTCACCCGGAGATCGACTTAACAAGGCGCCACCAGTTTTTAGAGGAGGGAGACAAGTTTGAAAGTTCATTCTTGAGGTTAGACAGATGTTTTCTGGCTCTCCTGAGAGCGGACACACACTTGTTGTGGACTTTTTGGAATGAACTGAGATTGCCTTCGGTTGGGTTTACTCTCCAAGAAAAGAAGGCAAGTTGTTTCAGAGGAACTGCCTCACCACAGGATTCAGTGTGTCATGGGGCAGGAAGAAGGGTGAGATAATTGCAGACGAGATGGGATGAATCTCTGTGTGAGAGAGAGAGAGAGAGAGTCAGAGAGAGGGAGAGGGAGAGGGAGAGAGGAGAGAGAATGAGAGAGAGAGAGAATGAGAGAGAGAGAGAGAGAGAAAGAGAGTGAGGGGGGGAGGAGGAAAAAAAAAGAAAGAAAGGTGAGGGGAGGAGGTGGCATTAGCAAAGATAACAATGATATGTGATGGTTAATGACCGAACACAAAAAAAACTCATGTCAGAACAGCTGTACACACAACAACACAACAGAGTTTGTAAAGTAATCCGCTGGTACATCTGCGAAAACTTTGATATTCCAGTTCCAGATAATTCGTGGGATCACGAACCAAAAGCAATCACTGAAAACATTGAAGTACCCCCTCACATATGATCTAATGATCCCATCGAGCGTGAACATCGAAAACAACGCGTTGTGACCAGATATCATACTTAGGTACAAAAAACAAGAGAAGAAGGCATTGCTAATTGAGGTGTTAATACCAGTGATTTTGGATTAAACGATGTAGAAATTGAGAAAATGACCAAATACCAAGACTTCAAGAATGAAGTGAAAAGATTCTGGAAGCTGAAGAATGTCAAAATTGTACCAGTGATCGTTGGAGCTATGGGAATGATGACAAAGAACCTCACAGAGATATTGAAAACCACCCTGGGAATATTACTACAAACAAACGGCAGTTGGAAGCTGTCCGGAGCTCAGTGACAATCCTGAAGAGAGCGCTCGACACAAAACTTTGAGAACAGAAAACTTCACAGCTTTGTCTGTGTTTCGTGACCCCTTACTGAAATAAAGGTGGATACTTTGAGCCTGCCCTGGGAATACTCCATTCCACATTCTGAAACTTGCATATGTAGATACCAATCAACGACACACACACATGCAGATGGATACTTTGAGACCTGGTGGGTCTCTGTTTCACCTCCTGATGAAACCCACCCACATGTGGAGATAGCAGGTAACATAGAGTGTGTCCTGTCTTGAAACCCTTCTGTCCTGAATCCTCTGACATAGAGTGTGTGTATCTCTGATTTTTCCTCCTGTAATGGACTACTTTGCATTTCTTTTCAATGAATTATAATTACCACTTTCTAGAGCATTCAGTGACAACATCCACGTCTTTTTGAAGGGCTTCAGCATCACCTTGACAGTCAACAACTCAGTATATCTTTCAGGCAGGGCATATAGTCTGACAATCTTACATATAGCCAAACGTTTGGTTTCTCAACGGATTTCGGTAGTGGAGGGTTAAAACTTTTAAAATCCATCAGGTGACTTTTTTGGAAATTCTCAGGTATCACGTGATTAATGATGTCATCAAATGTTAAAAAATATCTGAATAGGAAGCATGTGACCACTGTTGTTTTTGTTTTTTTTATACATTGTCGAGGCTCGTATGAGAGCTAACACACAACGCACAACATGTGGGGCAGGAGACAAGAGGGTGGGAGAGGGAAGGACAAAACAGTGGGAAACAGAGACATTAGGACATCTGTGGAAGGGAGAGGGATGGGGGCAGGGAACACGGGGTGTACAAGATGGACATCACAGGAACTTTCAGGACCATACACGACAGGGAACTTTTGGGAAGGAAGGTGGGGAATTTGAAGGATGTTGGTTTGGGGTGGATTAACGGGGGTAGAAAAGATTGTGGCTTTGGATGGGGGAAGATAAGAGGTGGTGGTGAGCAGCTGTTTTGAAGACCTGGCAGGGAAGAGCTGGATTGAAGAGTGTTGAGTTATTCCAAAGACGGGGAAAAAGAGCATGAAAGAGTGAGGTGAGCAGTTATTTCTGATTTGGTAGTTTTACCAGAAGGGGGTTGCTGGCGGACCTTGAGCTCCTGGTGGAATATGGAGGGAACATATCGAACAGACAGGGGGCGAGACTGAGAGGAGACGGTAGAAAAACAGAAAGACCACCGACCTGCTTGCGGTGGAGAGATGAGGAGGCCAATGACTCAGCCTCACCGACCCTACTTACGGTGAAGAGAGAGAGTCCCAAATGACGCAGGCCTCACTACCTGCTTGCGGTGAGAAGTTGAGAGCGCCAAAGCGAGCCTCAGCCGACTCGTCTTGCTGTGGTGGAGTGAGAGGCCAAGTCGTCAGCTCACCGCTGTGTTTGAGAGAGCCAAACTCAGACCGTCAACCGACTGCTTGTGTCAGGAGTGAGAGGCCAAAAGCACTCAGCCTCACCGCGGTGGAGATACCATGATCGAAATGCCTTGTTCCACAGCGTGAGCGCCAGGAAAGGTGAGAGGCGGAGCACCACCCGGCGGGGAGAGCAGTCACCATCATGCTGGACAAAGCTTTGTATGTGGTCAGGACTCAGGTGCGAGGAAGACTTGCATGACGGAGATTCCAAGTCGGCGACTGCTTTGAGAGCGAGGTTGGAAATGTGCTTTCCCAGGAAAGATCATGGTAGATCATGAGACCCAGAACTTGAATGAAGGAATTCTTCCAGAGAAATGTGAGAAGTAGATGGGGGTGGGTTCCAATCGTCCTTTGGAGAGACATATAGAGTCGAGATTTTCAGATTTAAAAGACATGTTCAACGTGTTGACCAGTTTTGATTTTATCCAGATCTGCAGTGAGCGAAGAAGCTGCTGCTTGCCATCTGAGGATGACAGATGGACGCAGAGATGGAGTCATCAGCAAAGAGATAAAGAGATTTTCCAGAGAGTCGGAGAGATCTTGATGAAACCCAGAAAAAGAACACGGCCAAACGCTACCTTGAGGAACTCCAGCCTGGACAGGAAGAGGGATGAAGAACTCCATTTAGGCCACACCTTGGCTAGACAGGAGAGGAAGTCTGTGAGCCATGAGTGAATGGCCGTTGATACCAATAGGAAGAGAGTTTGGTGAGCAGGGCAGGGTGCCAGACTGTGTCAAAAGCACGCGATATGTCTATGGAGATGGCTCTGATTTAATGTCTGGCATTGAGTACCTCCATCCATTGTTGGGAGAGCAGAAGCAGCATATCCGGGTTAGAGTGACCTGGTCTGAAACCAAATTGATGATCGTAAATCAAGCTATTGGAGAAGAGGAAGGAGAACCCCCCCTCCCCCTGTAAACCCCTTTAGACCCCGACTTTTTTCATGTCAAGAACAAACTGTGATCAAAAGACGAAGAAAAAAAAATTGGGGCAATACCCCTGGATGCTCATCGTGGCTGGATAAGAAAACTAGGGAACCACTAGTAGGCATGGATAACCCAAAAAATATTTAATGGAGAAGAAATTAAATACTTTTGGATGTTTTTTTTTTAATGCGTTGAACAAACTTTGGTATATCATGGGTGATGAAGGTTGTCCTCAAGTATCATCGGAATCATGTGTGTGGTTTCGGAGAAGAAAGCAAATACATATTTTGGGGGACAAACCCCCCCCACCCCCTTGTAAACCCCTTCAGACCCCGATTTTTTTCATGTTGTGAACAAACTTTAGTACATCATGGGCAATGAAGGTTGTGGTCAAGTTTCATCAAAATTGTGTGTGTGGTTTCGGAGAAGAAAGGAAATACATATTTTGGGAAGCAACCCCCCTGTAAACCCCTTTAGACCAAGATTTTATTAATGCCATGAACAAACTTTAGTACATCACAGGTGATGAAGGTTAAGGTCTAGTTTCATCGAAATCATTTGTGTAGTTTCAGAGAAGAAGTTGCAAGTGTTTGTGGACGGACGGACGAAGAACTTAACAATTCAAAATTACAAATGATTTTTTTCTGATTTTTAACATTTAATGACATCATTGATCACGTGATACTTCAGCATTTCCAAAAAGTCACTTGATGGATTTTGAAGGTTTGAACCCTACCAGTCCCAACCCAAATCCATGTTGCTCTGTAATTTTTGTCCATGTGTTTTATCAGGGCTTTTATTATGATCTTCACCATGAATGTGCATATCACGGAGTGAAGGAGGGCAGGCTAATTGGTCTGTAGTTAGTATCAGGTCAGGTCAGGTATGGAGCAGCGCGTCGCTGCGTCCACTTTCCGCCGGTACTCCAGGGCCTCCATTGCCATCCTCCAGGCAGATGCCTGACCCATCCCATTCTCCTTGAAATGCCGAGCAACTTGCTGCAACCACGAGGCATGTGGTCAGTCCATTGGCCTCCTCCCCTCACGAGGCTCCCTTGCTGAGAGAATCTGGTGAGCAGGATCAGCGTCAGGAAAAACGAGCCACATGTTCAACAGCCACAGCTGAGCTCACAGACTATGCAGTTAACAAATCTCATTTGAGTCTCTCTTAGCAACTGCTCGTTTGACACAAAGTCCACCAGCAATAGCCAAGGATTCTCCGAAGAGACCTGGTAACAAAGGAGTTAAGTCTCCGTCTCAGATCTCTGTCAGAGTCCAAGTCTCACATCTGTAGAGCAAAACTGGAAGCACCAAGGACCTGAAGACTCAGACTTTCTTCCTCCTGCAGAGGGACTGCAGTGCCACACCCCATGATCCAGTGAATCCATGACTCTCCAGGCCCGACCCAGACAGCGATTGACCACTGGCTCACAGCCAGGAGAGTCTTGAATATCACTGCCAAGGTAAGTGAATCTCTCCGTGACCTCAACATCCTCACCACAACAGGTACAGACAAATAGCAGCATCCAAGATGTCATTGAAAGCCTGGATCTTAGTTTTGACAGAAACCCATAATCCCAGTGGCTCAGACTCTCATTCAGCACCTCGCGGGCCCCAAAAGGGTATCCAGAGTCTCCACAAAGATGACTGCATCATCTGCGAAAATCAAGGTCAGAGATCATGACATTGCCAAACGATGAACCGCAGCTTGATCTCTCCGAACTCCTCCCAGAATCCAGTCCATACAAGTGCTGAAAAGTGTGGGGCAGTACACACCCCTGACGAACTCCAGTAACAACTGGAAATAAGTCGGAGATGGTTTCACCACATCTCACAGCACTCTCAGTACCAGAGTAGAGATCAGATATCAGATTGATCAGTTTTGGTGGCACCCCACGAACACAAGAATCCTCCAGAGGGTATCCCGATTCACTGAATCGAATGCTTTGCAGAGATAAACAAAGGCTGCAAGCAAGTCCCTTCCGAAACTCATGACCCGAAGGCAAGGATATGGTCAATCGTTGACCTCTTTGTGTAAAGCCTGACTGCTCTGGATGCTGGTGCTCAAGCAGATGGGATGAACCCTATCGCGAATTATCAGAGCAAAGACCTTGCCCGGCACTGAGAGCAGCGTCACCCCTCGGTAGTTGTTACAATCTTGGTGATCACCCTTCCCTTTCCAGAGAGGGACAACAAGGCCCCTTTTCCAGTCAGTTGGGATGATGCCTGTGTTCCAGGCAGAGCACAAAACTGCATGCAATGCCACGAGTGCAGCATTTCCACCAGCCGTGAGAAGTTCACCATGGATGCCACAGATCCCAGGAGCTTTACCCCATTTCAACCGGCTCACCACAGCCTGTGTTTCCACAAAACGAAGGTGGATCACAGTTGATTGGAGGGTCAGCAACAGGGATAGTAACACCCTTGACATCCAACTCGACAGCTGGTGGATCACCTGTGCAGCCGCTCAAAGTAACCAGCCCAGAGGGCCTTCACTCCGGACTCCTCTTTCAGAGCCCATCACCCTCCGCTCTCACTGCAGTCCATCGAGGGATGGCTTGGAGGAACGCAATGTGCGAATTTCCCTGTAAGGCAGACGAGAATCATTGACCACAGGTGATGCTATACCTTCTCAAGATTCCTCGCACATAGGCCTCTTTTCCACCCTCAGTGCATGTTCAGTTTTACGCCTGCGACTTGAGCGTGGCATAGAATGCGTCCTCACGGTGAGATCACTCGCCTCAGTCGGAGCATAAAAAAGACCAAGGAAATGACACCCAGGAGTGACGAATCCTTCGTCTCATAATAAGCTCGTTGACCGGTGTACCTAATTATCATTGGAGTCAGCTTATTGGACACAGCTACACAACTCCTTGGGAATGGTAACCATCAGAGCAACCAGAACAGTAGTAGGTGTAACCCCCCACCATGATCTCACCGCAATCCAGTCTCCAAACCTCAGAGAGTGCTGCAATACCGATGTCCAAACGCTTGAGCTCAGATGATACCAGAGACAGGTGTTCATCCTCTCTTGGGATAAGACATTTCAGGCACCCACCCGAAGGGACCGCCTCGGGTTAACCCAAGGAGACCGCCGTCTGGTGGACGACACCTCAGCATCACTCCGACACACTCTCCCGCAATCTTGACCCAGGGAATGTTACCCCGTGGTTTCCCTCCTATAATCAAAGATTGGGGGTCCCGAAGGCTTTGCCCCAATCCCGTGATCTAGTCAACTGGCCTGTGGAGAAAAGCTGCACTGGAGCTACTCCCACGGAGTGGGTTTTCAATTTTCTTTGCCTTTTCCTTGTGTTTTGTGGAGTGAAGGGTCTTCCGGTGACCTGAGTGCAAATCCTGCCACCAACCTCCTCAAAAACCAAAGTGACCCAACTGCAGGTTGATGGCCGCAGACACAGTTGGGCACTAGATAGGGATGGCCGTTGGCTCCCAAGGAGCTCCTCCGCCCTTTGACAGGTTTTGATTTTAATCCTGCTGGTTGTCCACATCCAAACAACCTCCTCACAAGGAAACCTGGTGGAGGAGAAGGTTTCGTCGCCGACAACCCGACTATGGAACAGGTTTGTACAGGTATAGCCTCCATGTTACCTGTAGCAAGTCACAGAATTAATCTGACCTGACCTGACAATAGTTCTTCTCAGTTAGTATCTCCTTTCACCTTTCAACTCTACATTCTTCTCACGTTTCCCGAGCCTCCTCCATTCTATCTTTCCTCCTCGTGGACGTTGTTTGTGTACTGTTTACAAAAGATGGACCTACAAAAACATTGCGAAATATTTTTTTTTTAATAGGTTCGTGGAAAATTAATATCGTCCCCGATTCCCAAATGTCTAATTAATATTTAACATTTTTCATCGTACCTTCCAGCCCGTTTTAACATTCATTGCATTTTAATAGCATTTTGAGCTGCGTCTGGTTCACTAGCAGCTTACGCGGTGTAGTTAGCTGCAGTATACTGAGTAACAACGTTGAACGCGATGATTAAAAAAAATATTATTCCACGTCGGTTGTAACACTTAGTAAGAGTAAAATTTAAACCTTTTTTTTCTCGTTCATATTAAGGGATTTTGTCGTTTCATCGATTGTGTTCACAAGAATTGAGCGTGAAGAAACGACGGCGTGAGATGACACGACGCTGTTCGTACTGCGCATGCGCCGTCCGCCATATTCAGTCCTTGTCCGTGTGGTGGTGAAGTTGTTCTCGCTTCTGCACCGCCTTTACCACGGAGAGCCCGTTTATGTAACATCTACAGACATGGAGGATGACGGGCAGCCAAAAACGCTGTGAGTCCCTAGATCCGAGCCATGTGACGTGCGATCGCTTGCTTCAACGTCTGGCATTGAGCCTGAAGGATATTAGGCCTCTTCGGATAGTTTTTTTTTCCGGCCTTTAGGCCTTATCTTGATCATGTCGATGTGTATACTCTTCTTTCTTTTTTTTTTTTCTCGGGGAACGCACAAGTATTTGCAGCGACGATATATTTAGTTTTTTTTTTCTGAGATCGATGAGTTGTTAATTATTACTTATTCGATGATCGTGGAAAATTTGGTGCTTTGTGACATCGGGTACGGGTTAACATTAATTTCAAGAGGTTATAATCCACTATTGACTGATATAGGCTTCGTTATTACTGAGTTGTTTCTAATATGGAATAGGCAAAGCCTAGAAGCGAACGTAGAATTCTTCTTACATTCGCTTCTTAAATATATCAAATTAAAGTCTTTTTGCTATGAAAAATAAATATTACCTTAACATTACCTTCACAACGACAACTACACCGCCTAGAACAGGATCTCATCTGAAAAAATAAATATTACCTCAACATTACCTTCACAACGACAACTACACCGCCTAGAACAGGATCTCATCTGAAAAAATACATATTACCTTAACATTACCTTCACAACGACAACTACACCGCCTCGAACAGGATCTCATCTGAAAAAATAAATATTAGCTCAACTCACCTCAACATTACCTTCACAACGACAACTACACCGCCTAGAACAGGATCTCATCTGAAAAAATATATTACCTCAACATTACTTCACAACAACAACTACACCGCCTAGAACAGGATCTCATCTAAAAATAAATATTACCTCAACATTACCTTCACAACAACTACACCGCCTAGAACAGGATCCATCTGAAAAAATAAATATTACCTCAAATTACCTTCACAACAAACAACTACACACCTAACAGGATCTCATCTGAAAAAATAAATATTACCTCAACATTACCTTCACAACACAACTACACCGCCTAGAACAGGATCTCATCTGAAAAAATAAATATTACCTCAATATTACCTTCACAACGACAAAACTACACCGCCTAGAACAGGATCTCATCTGAAAAATAAATATTACCTCAACATTACCTTCACAACGACAACTACACCGCCTAGAACAGGATCTCATCTGAAAAAATAATATTACCTCAACATTACCTTCACAAAAACAACTACACCGCCTAGAACAGGATCTCATCTGAAAAATAAATATACCTCAACATTACCTTACAACAACAACTACACCGCCTAGAACAGGATCTCATCTGAAAAAATTTTTTCCTCAACATTACCTTCACAACGACAAACTACACGCCTAGAACAGGATCTCATCCAAAAAAATAAATACTAGACGCGAACGTAGTATTCTTCTTCATTCGCTTCTGACTTTACCTACAACTTGTTCACAACTGTATACGCAATTTCCGGTTACTTCGGCCTGGATTCGGATCGGCGATCAAATAACGTAAATCACGATTAAAATTATTTTTTGATGATGCGGAGATATCTTTATTAAAATCAGTGGAGGAATACACCATGTCTGATTATTTGGTATTTCATGTCTCCGACGATGCCTATCTCCCGGCATGCATCATCCCCATGACAAAAACCGGAAACAAAAAAAAAACCAGAAACAAAACAAAAACGGAAGCAAAAGGGTCATAGCCAACGACACGGATTCCAAATTGCCAGGGTATGTGTTGTTGTTGTTGTTGTTTGTTGTTGTGTCCTATTCTCTCATGTGCAGCGTTAAGTAATATTCACAAGATAGCAATAAAACCCAATCGTGTTTATACACCGCACAGCGTTTAAAAACAACCGGAAGCAAAAGGTCATAGCTAACGACACGGATTCCAAATAGCCAGGGGTATTGTGTTGTTGTTGTTGTTGTTTTCTATTTTCTCACGTGCACGCGTTAAGTATGAAGCTCACTGCGTTCGCTAATAATTATTTAATAACTCGGTCGTTCAGTTAAACACCGTGTCGACCCTGTTAACGATCTGATTGGTTACTTCCATTTATCTGGAATGTTGTGTGCAGTGTTCTGGTCGTCACTGTTCCGGAAGGACATAGATGTCATCGAGAGAGTTCAGCACAGGGCTGGTGAATTGATTCCGGGTCTAGCTAGACTCAGCAATGAGGAGCGGTTGAAGGAGACGGGGCTATATTCACTAGAAAGGAGGAGGTTACGAGGAGATATGGTAGAGATGTTTTATGTTTAAGATAATGAAAGGTAGAGATAAAATAAGTGCAGATGAATTATTCAACAGAGGAGACGGTGATGGGACCGGGGTCCAGGGGTCATAGCTTGAGAGTAAAGAAGAGGAGAGTTAAGACGGTAGTGAGGCAGGGGGTCTATGACTCAGAGAGTAGTTGATGTATGGAATGGTCTCCCTGGAAAGGTAGTGGCAGCAGAAACAGT
>CM068953.1:37545022-37570784 GCA_035128595.1 Eptatretus atami | reverse complement strand
ATTGAGAGATAGGGCCAAAAACGATATAGTACTGTGTGGCATGATATTTCAAAAATGCATTGGGCCCGATATGTTCTCGTAGATCAGACATCACGTGACTGAGGTATGCACTCTACCGAGTGCCCTTATAGTTTTTGCATGGTTCTCATATCGTGCTCTTTAAGTTTTGGTGAGTTCAGCATCAGCATTCGACTCCTTACAGATATTTACTATTAAATACTTTTAAACATTTACTCTTGATTTTCATGTGCAAGTGACACACATGCAATCACCATGGCAAAAAAAAAAGGGTGTGAAAGTGATGTGCCTTTTTTGTTTACTATTTATAAACTTCTGGGTTTAAACCGCTATTTTAAAACTTTTTGGTTTGGCCAGGTGGTGTTTCCATCTGAACCATTGGCCTATAATGCTAAGAACGCAGGTTCAAATCCCATATACTACTATATGTACTGAACGGATGGATGGACGCATGCAGGTACGCTGAGACCGAGCTCTTTTTACATCTTAGATTTGCTCTTGTAATCCACGTAAATGGTAACTACACTGATGCTTTTTTTTCTCTTTTCTGTGATTATATGTGGAAGCTCCCAAAATGAGCTTGATTATTAAAAAAAAAAAAAGAAGATGATTAAAAAAGAGAAACACTGTCTTGTCAAAGCACATGTTCTTAAATTCTGTTCTTTCAATGGCGACTGCCAGTTTTACTTTTATAAGACTCCTAGGACTTCAGTTGCCCCATGTGTACTTCAACCAACATGTCTGGCCCCTTCCATCCCTTGCCCCCTTCCCCCCCTCCCACCCATTGTTTCAGGAAGTAAAGTTAACTGGGCCACAAACCCCAGCAACCTAAAGAAAGACACAAGCAGTAGTAATGATTTTTGTTGTTCCTATTCTCATTCATTCCTGGTGGAACCTTTTGCCATCTTTCAACTAACTTTGCTTTGGTGGAAAGTGTGGGATTGCTATGGTGGGCCATCAACTTCGCTTTTTATTATTATTATTAATAAATTATTATTATTATTATCATTTTTGGGGTAGCGTTATTTTCAATTTTTGTTGGTTAATCCCTGCAGATCACTACCATGTGTTTGTGGGAGACCTCAGTCCAGAAATTTCTACGGATGACCTTCGTCAAGCATTTGCACCATTCGGAAAAATCTCGTAAGTTATTGCGTCGTCTGTTTGTTTGTTTTGATTTTTTTTTCTTCCTGCGAATATTTGCATATCTCTGCAGTTCTATGCTTCCCGATTCTTTCCCCGAGAGACTTTAAATGCTTTTGATTAACATATTGTTTTGTTGAAACCAATAGCCTCAAGCTTTCGGTGAGTTGTGGTATTTTTGTTTCCTCCTTAAATCGAGTCGACTTGCTTTGGCTGTGATGTTATGCGAAGTAAACAATTAACCTTCTTGCAGCATTCCAAATGCTGTCAAGTATTTATGTCTCCTTGTGTTCAAATGCTTTTTTGGCCTGGTAATTTTTTTTGATAAATTTCCCTTTATCCACTTCTATGAAGAAAGTAGAGAATATGTGAAATGACTTCCAAACTAATCTTGCATAATTTTGCCAGTTCCAAAGTGCCATTCAAACTTCTTTTTTTTCAATGGAAAGTGTTCAGACAAAGATTCTGTTTGTGCAGGAACATGGACGATGATTTGCTCAAACATAACCTAATGTCGTGCCAAAAGCCGAATGAACTGATTTTCCGTGCATGTTTAAATGCCATGCTCGATGTAAAGGATAAAATTTCTTCACATCTGCTCAGTTGTGACCTGACTGAAAATCAAAAGTTGATGTGCAGCAACATTACAAGATGAACAAAATGCCTGTAGTTTATGTAGCCGGATTTATTTTCCCATTTTGGAGCACTGATTCAGCATCTTAGATGAGCACTATCTTTTCTGTCAGTTTGTTCGAGGCTACGAATTTGTTCAATCCCTTTGTTGTCTTGAGCATGGATGAAATGCCCAACACTCAATTTTGGCAATTTCAAAATGATTCGCATATCGTAGATTTACATTACTACTCTTGCCAGAGAGGGTGCATTGCATTTGGGTCCGTTTGTCCACGCGCAATGTGCTAACGCAGGCCACAAACGCCACCTGGTGTTCGCCAGTAGTACACATTCTATTTTTTTTCAACCAAGAACCTCCGCCAAATATGTACAATTGGAATGCGAGTACGTCTATAAAGTACTGTACGTGTATTAAGAGTGTGAGACGTCTAAAAGTACTTGTATTAAGAACGTGAGTGCATCTATAAAGTAGGTACGACAAAAATACGTCTCCGTCATTAAAATATCTACGTACATGTGTCTATAAAATACATATGATTAGAACGTTAATCTATACAGTAAACCTGAAAATGTCTGTTTGTCTGCTGCATGAACATCAACCTATGTCGTCGATTCATCGTCGACACACCAGCATGCAAAATTCACCACACACCGAGTCTGGCCTCTGATTGCTCTTTCTAGTTGGTACTTTTCTTAGATCTGGTGGACGACCTAAGCTAAATCGGAGGGCTGCAGGTGCAGGTTCCCTCGAGCAACTCCAAGTGCCGCAAGACCCCATCTTGCAATTACGAGCCAAAAATGATGCATTTGAATTGAAACAAAGCTACGTTGCATTGTATGAACATGAAGACCAACAACACAAAAGAAAGCATTTTAAGTCTTAGGTATACCACTTGGTTAATGTGACTTCTGGGTGACCATATTTTGTGTAAGCTTTTAAAGAGACCAAAAGACAGTATGAAGTATAAAAGCGGGGGAGGGGTAGGTGTGGGTTGGTTGCCCACCACTAAACTTGATGTTGGATTGCACTTTTGGCATTTTTTTTGTTTAAGCAGGAATTTTTTCATAAAAAGTATTAATTGTACATGATAACTTCAAATGTACAAATATGAATTGTACAATCGGTGACGTTTGCCTTTTTGAGGTTTAATAAGTTGGCAAAATTCGTACCCTTCATGAATAGTTGGTTGGTTTTTCTGACTATTTCTCCTTTTAAAGAAAAATAAAGTGTATTTTTGATCGGTTTATCATATCATTCTTATTTTACGTGATGTGTTCCTCCTGTTAATAAAACTTGGGCGATTCAAGTCCATTGTATTGTTAAGCACTTGCTGAATCATTTTGTTAGCTTTGGATTCATGTTTCTCATGGTTGTACAAATAAGAGCCCGTTTTTTTAAGCACAAGGTTTAAAAAAAACGTCTCCCCCCCCCCCCAATGCAGTTGTATGTTTTATAAGAGACGATCATGTGATGTAAATGTAGTAAAACCTGTTTCTACATCTGCATCATGATTTGTGATTATAAAATGAGAGCCATAGTCCCAGGAAGACATTTTTGAGCACAATGCTTTCAAATCAGCTATAGTTAAGTTTGGTGGAATTCGATTCGTTTATTTATTTAATACTTTTGATGGTTAAAACCGGTTTATCTTTGTGAGCATTTATTTCGATTTTTATCAATTTTAAATTTTCAGCATTACTCAATTCTTACAGCGCATAATACCTCTGGTATTATGACATTTCTGTTTAACCAGCCATGAAACAGGTAACTGCGTATACTCTTTCTCAACTTTAACCCCACGCATGCACACACACGCACTGTCTGTACACTGAATGCTCCGCTCCACAGCCGGCTGTTTTCCTACACATTTAAATACCTGCCTCACTCAATGCGTTTTCTACGCAATAATGGAACGCTAAAAAGTTGTTAACCATCCTTCTTTATGTCTCCTTTCTATAAATTCCCCCGATTAACGATGTAAATATATATATTTTTAAAGTTATTATTATTATTTATTATTTTTTCCGTGTCTTCTCGTCGGTCTACAAGTGTGATCTGAAATGCCATTTACTGATAAAAATCGAATCCTGCAAGCTTAATTATAGTCTTGTATCCTTCCCTGCCCTCTCCATCCCCCCCCCCCCATCCACTTTTCTGTAATGTTGCATTTGCTGCTTTTTTGCACTGTCAAGTTTTTAATAACAGAATAACTATATGTTGTCTTGTGATTTGTATAGTTCTTTCTTCGTCTTCTGAAAAGTCTAATTCTTTTTTTAAAATTTGCAGCCATCCACAACACCAAATGCCGAAGTATAGAGAATTCACACCGAGAGATAAGAATTTATAACAGGCGATGTATGCCTTTTTAATTCCTATACTTCTCATTTCATTCATTTTCTATCTTTTAAAACAATACATTTATTTGTCTTTATGCATGTTTTATTGCTTATGTTAAAGGATTGAGTGATGTTTAAAAAAAAAAAAACTGGCATGTATTTTTTTCTTTTCTTTCTTTTTTTTTACTTTGAGTAATTATACAGTTTGAAGTCACTCTTTAAACTTTATTCATCTGTTTCTTTCCAGCGATGCTCGAGTAGTTAAAGACTTGGCCACAGGCAAATCTAAAGGATATGGTTTGTCTCTTTCTCGAAACTGGTAAGTCAGATGGGAAAACTCCGGACGTTGCAGAGGTGACCTTTAAAGTTACTTCTTTTAGCTAATGATCATTGCGCAAATTTTCCTTGTTCGTGTAAATTATTTGTGGTTAAGTTGCTCTAGTTTAGTCTGGTTACATGTTTTCCTATTGCCGTGTGTACTGTGTTTTTATTTTTTATTTTTTTAAGGATGCAGAACGTGCTATTCAGAACATGGGAGGTCAGTGGCTTGGTGCTCGACCAATTCGCACCAACTGGGCAACACGCAAGCCACAGGCACCAAGACCCTCCAGAAAGTATGCATGTTTCACACTATTTCAATTTTTTTAATACTGATTTTTAGGTCATCTCTACCGAGATGACCTAATAAGCCGGACCAAATGTCCGTCCGTCGTACGTCGTCAACAATTTTTCTTTCCGATCTTGATGAAACTTAGTATGTGGGTAGAGGTCGATGAGTGTTGCACAACGATATAACTTTGTCCGGGTTCAAGGTCAGGGACGAGGTCACGAGGTCACGTAAGTTATAAAAATCGCCATTTTCAAACTATTAGTCTGCCATTCTACAGATATTCGGCAACTGTTTATTGATTATGATAGTAAAAATATTATCTTGTATCTAACGGACAGATTTTTGAATTTCCTTCCCGTTTGGCCCCACGTACCTGAAGTGGTCAAAAACACCTCCCGGTACAAGAAACTTTTACTTCCGATCTTGATGAAATTTGGTATGTGGGTAGAGGTCGATGAGTGATACCAACGACATATTTTTCCCGGATTCGAGGTCAGGGTCAAGGTCACGAGGTCACGAAAGTTGTGAAAGTCGCCATTTTCAAACCTATCTAGTCTGTCATTTTAGGAGATATCTGGCAAGGTTCATCGATCTATGATAGTAAAAAACATTATAGAGATGAACCGTCACCCCCACACGGGGGTAATTTTTTAGAAAGCTTTTTCAAAAGTCTTTTTGACCGTTCAGCACTCAAGTGGATGCTTTGAGTTCATCTTTTTTACTCAACACTCTGATCTTTCTTTACATTTTGCTGTAGCTTAAATGCATACTTGACGCATCAAAAACGTACACCAATGAGGATGACAGCATCTTTTCTTGAAGATTGATTTGTACAATACAATCTTTCTAACTAGCCTCAATGATGAATACAATAAATAAATGTAAAAATAGGTTGATACCATTTTTAATATGGGTATTGTTGTCATCCTTTCACATGTTTTTGTTTTTTGTTTTTTTGTCCTGCATCGGGTGCAAAGAGTGGAATGACAACAAATGTGTGCATCAGAGCAGAAGGAAAGGAATTTTAGGAGCAGTGTGAGGACAGAGTCTTTGCTGGTGAAGTAAGGTTCATCCGTTGAAATGGGAGAGGCCATGAGGTAGTACTGGGTGGAAGAATTGAAATCCTGTTGTCGAAAGATTGAAACGACCGATTTAAGGAGTTGGTAAGAAAGGTGTGAAAGAAGTTTAGATTTATGGAGGAAAGAAAGGGTTTAATGTGGAACATACATGACCTGTAGGGGCAGGGCATAAATGAGAAGAGGGAGCAGAGGGAGCAAGACCAGAATAGGACTTGTTAAATATTTGCAAGGCCACCAACCTGTCTACAGTGAGCAAGAAGCAGACCCTAAGATGTGATGTGAGATTCCAGTGACATGGAATGCCTTGCATTCCAGGGCCTCAAGAGGGACAATATGGGAAGCTGTTGTACCAGTCCACAGTGGGGGACCATTTTCTATAAAACTTTGGATAAAGGCATTGCACACTTGTATTCAGAGGAAGGACTTGAACCTTTCAAGAATTTTAAGGCAGTGGCCCGTTTTGGAGGCTTGCTTGGAGATGTGATCTGCTCAAGAAAGGTTTCAGCTGATAGGCCCATAAGCTCCAGAGGCTAACCACAGAAATAAAACAAAAAACAACAACAATTGAGGCTATGCCTGCTGTTCCTTGAGGAGAGAAAAGGTGAGAATGCATCTTTCTTACTCTCAGACTTGTTCCAGGTAGATCGGCAGTTGCTTCTTTTGTCCAAACTGGCAGAGAGGGATATCGCAGCAGCCTGCCTGCTTTGAGGAGTGTGAATCTATCCTGCAGAGTCAGAGTGGAGTCATTTGTCACGTGATACAATGTATTCAGAAAATAACCGACTAGAAGTAATACAGTGGAAGGCAGGATTGGTCCCACAGCATTACCTTGAGGAACAGTGGACTTTTAAGGTACAGCATGTAAAGTATTCTCAGGTAGCCAGCCTTGGGGAATCCTGGCTGATAGTTTAGAAATTGTGGCAGGGTACCCGACAATTTAATGCAAGTGTGGATCTCTTGTTTGTGATTTAGGATTTCAGGGCATCAACCTATTTCTGACACAGAAGAAGCAGTATGTCCCAAGGTAGAATGATCTGGGCAGAAGCCAAACTGATGGTCGGAGATAAAATAATTGAAAGAAAAGATGATTCTTGAGGTCTCCTGAAATTGTCAATTCCAGCACTCTGCTTTTATGGGGGAAGAAGGCTGGCTGATTGGTCTGATCAGTGTTGGCACCATTCTTATAAACTAGAGTATTGTTGCTGATTTGTTTTTCCCATGATGCAAGCAAACGGCCCTCAGAAAATGACCTGGAAAGAGCAGAGAAACGAGGCAATCAAACGGTTTTTAAATATTGGTGCACTGATGCCGTCAGGGCCAGTGATGTTGAAGTCGCGAGGGGAGGAATTTCTTCACCTTGGCAAGAGGAAAGTTCTTGATGCTTTTGGATATTTTCAACGAGGAGGAAAAGGATACAAGAAGAGCGGGAATAAAGACCTTGGTTTTTCTGCAAAGACACAAAAGGTGCTCTTCGCATGAGCAGTGTTCATTGTGATACAATCCTTCAAGCGAGAAGGAACAGATCAGCATGTGCAGTACTTTCTGCATAAGAAACACCATACCTGCAGCGGTTTGTTTTGTAGCATGATGCAAATGCAATTAATTACAGGTAAGCTTGGCAATGTCTGCCGAACCAGGGAGGGTTGGGCGTAGGGGATGGGAAGTGCGGGAATGCCTTTCAATTCCAAATTTTGTTTTTTGTTTTTATTCCAAATTTCTTCCATCATTCCCCTTTTGCATTTGTTTGTCTGTTCAGCAGTGGCATGTTGAGCCCCCCCCCCTCTCCCCAAAACTTTCACATATTCAATCTGATACATTTTAAAGCTGGGTCGTGATTTGCAAACCCGTTTGGTATGCTTCTCCGCGGTCTGTTTTGTGTAACAGCAATGAGCTGTTACTCTTTGATCTCACAAAATGATTGCATTGCTTGATCACCTCACCATATTTTCCATTGATCCTGTATTTACAGTGATCTGTAACTTTGAGTCCATTAGCAGTGTGTGTGTGTGTGTGTGTGTGTGTGTGTGTGTGTGTGTGTGTGTGTGGTGTGTGTGTGTGTGTGTGTGTGTGTGTTAACACTCTTACATTTGACAGCAACAGGGTAATCCAATTCAGGTACTTGTAATTAAAACCTTTTCTTGGAGAACCGACAACCAGCAATGGATAACTGAAATGGAGCAATTATGTCCCCCCTTTTTAGGTCATCTCTACCGAGATGACCTAATAAAGCCGGACCAAATGTCCGTCCGTCCGTACGTCCGTCAACAATTTTTCTTTCCGATCTTGATTAAACTTAGTATGTGGGTAGAGGTCGATGAGTGTTGCACAACGATATAACTTTTGTCCGGGTTAAAGGTCAGGGACGAGTCACGTAAGTTATAAAAATCGCCATTTTCAAAACCTATCTAGTCTGCCATTCTACAAGATATTCGGCAACTGTTTATTGATTATGATAGTAAAAATATTATCTTGTATCTAACCGGACAGATTTTTGAATTTCCTTCCCGTTTGGCGCCACGTAACCTGGAAGATGGTCAAAAACACCTCCCGGTACAAAGAAAACTTTTTACTTCCGATCTTGATGAAATTTGGTATGTGGGTAGAGGTCGATGAGTGATACCCAACGACATATTTTTTTCCCGGATTCGAGGTCAGGGTCAAGGTCACGAGGTCACAAAAAGTTGTGAAAGTCGCCATTTTCAAAACCTATCTGTCTGTCATTTTAGGAGATATCTGGCAACGGTTAATCGATTATGATATAGTAAAAAACATTATAGAGATGACCGTCACCCCACACGGGGGTAATTTTTTTATTACAGTATCTGAGGCTTGTCATGGAGCTGCCACATAGGCAGACATACAACACAAGACTGTTACATGAGCAAACACAGCCATTGAGCTTTTGGGGGAAGTGTCTTCACTTCTTGGGGCACTCTGGGTACAGTGTGTCAGCAAGGTGCCGCCTTTCTCACCGCACTCAGCAGGACATTTCCTAAGGAGCAATTTCTTCCTCCCCATGGATTCTAGCCTTTGAGGGTTTTTACGTGTTCTCTCCTTTTAAATTCTCAGTGCCAAGCAAGGAAGCAGCACGTACCATTTTTGAAGTCTTTGGTATGACTCAGCTGGGGTTTGAACCGCCGACCTCCGAGATTCGGAGCTGACGCTCTAACCATGACAACACCAAGTCTGGTGATTAACATGCCAATTTTGCTGTCATTAACATTCCTGTAAGTTCAATTATATTACAGTATTTAAAAGCAATTCTGAATGCCTGCAAAATACTGTAATAGTGACATAAATGACTGATAAAATGGATGGTCATGGTCTTGTTTTAACAAGATGGATGGTCATTGTTTTACCTTGCCAATGGGGATTAGCTGATACTTGCACAAGTTATAACCACTGGACCTTGTGATCTCGAGTGAACTTAGCCTCCCTTCCTCCTCCTCCCTTTTCCAAATCTGGTACTCCGATTGTTTGCGTCTATTATAAGGAGATGGCTCATAAAGACAGTCACGCTTTCACATTTGTAAACTGATTTCTGGTGTATAACAGTAAATTATTTAAATACTGTACTATAAACAGGGGTTCACCTAACTGGTACGCAGATACTCATGCACGGAAAATAAATAAATAAATAAGTGTGTACTTCAAAGATGCTCCGAAAGCTCAAAAGCGTACGAGAGCACAACAGAAGATTTTTGATAGGTTTTCTCAGCGAGTGGAGGTGAGATTCCTCCATGATAATTCTGATATACAGTACTGTAGTGTTATTTCAAAATTTAAGTGCACAAAATTAAGCTTGAAATGATAACATTATAATTTATCAGTTGTATTATAACTTGTAAGATAAAAATAAATAGATCCAAGGAGAACATGTGAGCAAAGAGGAAGAAGAGGAGGTTTTCTCAGCTCATGTGGGTAAGATTGTTCCGTCAAAATTCTGATAATTGATACACTGCGATTTCAAAATTAATTTTATGAATGATAACATTGTAGTTTACAAGTTATATTGTAGGTTTATAACTTATAAGATGAAAAAAGTGATCTAAGGAGAACACGTGAGCAAGGAGGAAAAAGAAGAGGTTCAGGAGCATCCGGAACGAAAAAAAAGAGCGGCTTGTGAGTGTCTCGTCTTAAGCCGATGTTCTGAGAGAGTGCTTACAGAGGAGTGAGATGCATTCTAAGCTGAGAGGCGTTTTAAAAGTCGGAGTGGCGCTTGGGAAAGTAAACGAGCACGATTGAAGCTGACATTTTTTTTTTCGTGAGTACCAAACCATTTCTGCTGGTACTCATTGGAGAACCATATAAAAAATAATTGTGTGAACCCCTGACTATAAAGTCTTAAAATGTTGACTGAATAACCTTCATGTATCATTTTACTTCCAGATTCCAAGACATTGAGCTACGAGGAAGTTCTAAACCAGTCAAGCCCTACAAACAGCACGGTTTACTGCGGAGGCATTACACATGGATTGACAGGTAAGGTGTCATCTGCATCACCGTTGCTGCCCCTTCCGATTTTCCTCCAACGGCCCCATTGCAGATGCACAACATGCTGGACTGCATTCAGCAAAAGGCTGCTTTGAATTTGACTCCAACTTGGAGGAAGTGAAATTTGAGATGGAGAGATCGATCCAAGAGATACAGTAGAGTTTAATAGTCTGAGTCCACTTAAATCGGTTCCAAGTTTGCTCCTTCCACAATTTAAACAGCAATGTTTCTTGTCTTCAAGATATTTATTCATAGTCTTTCATTAATTATAGTTATTAAGGACTGAAACTTTGTCCTATCAGAATAAATGAAGGGTTAATACATTTGAGGGAGAGAGGTAAAATTTATGGGAACAGTCTGCTTCTGCTCACGAGTGCATTATAAAACTGTTTGGAAAAGATCGACTCAAACATAATCCTTAAACTAATTGAATCAATGCCAATATCGCAAGGCAGTTGCCAAAGCAAAAGGTCACACTCATTTTTGAATACTAGAAGTACCCGCTCCCTACGGGAGCCGTCAAGGGGGTCATGTTATATTTATGCCTATTTTACTCCAAGGGGGTCCCAGGATTACACACCCAAAAATGGTTGCGATTGGTTCAGCATTTTTGCGGTACCTGGGAACAGACAGATGGACAGACGGTGAATTATAGTAAGAAGATTGCTGCGGACCTGGGGTTTGAGGCTTGCTTGGGCGTACCTTCCGAACGCCCGGTCCTGAGGGCCGCCCGGGCACAATTAACTCCGCGCCACAGCAGGTGCGAAGCAACAATGAACGCCGATTGGCACTGCCAGTCCTGGCAGGGTTACACTACTGCGCATCATACCTTACCTGTGGACAGCCGAACAAAAGGGGGGGGGGGTTTGTGCCCTCAGTGCACACCCGGATTACTGCCGAGTGATAGTGGTGTGCGCTGGCTAACAACAGCGAATTCGTGGGGCAGAACTTCCCGGCTAACTAATGTGCGGACCACGCTGGACCAATGAAGGAAAAGACGAAACTAGCTGGGTACATTTATAACATAAGCAATTTTATTTTAAGGACGAGGAAAAGTAATTACCAGCACCCGCTTAAATCGTATATAAGTTGAGGCTGGACTTCTGGTGGGGTGTAGGGGTGGGGGGGGGGGGGGTATTGACCTGCACGTTAATAATGGTAATAATAATTGTATCCTTCAGAGTTCATGGCAACCCATAGAAAGTGCTTTTAGTTACCTCCGCCATCGAAGATGGACGGAGTTACTGTTTTCACCCCTGTCTGTTTGTTTTTGAACAGTATTACGGAAAAACTCCTGGATGGATTTCGCGAAACTTGGTGGGGGATTATGTATGGTCCAAGGATCATGCCATTAGATTTGGACTTGTCCAAAAAAAAATTTCGATTTTATTTTAAAAATATTGAATTTTTTTTTTTTTGCATTTCTACATGTTTTAAGTGATTTACACCCCCAAAAAAAATTTGTAGAGAAAAAAAAAACAATTTTTCAACTTTTTTTTTCAAAAAAATTTCGTTTTTTTTTTTGGGCATTTCTACATGCGGCTCGATCTAGTTTAGTTTATTCAATCGTGGTTCAGTAGAGTCTGATCCGTTTTGACCTACAATGAATAGGATATCAGGTTCACTTAAGTGACCCAGCAGTATTGGCGGCGGAGGTTTTGCACTCTACGAGTGCTCCCCCTCTAGTTTCACATGTAATGAATTATTTTGTTATCACATCTAACTTGATAAATTTGCTGTTGGACTCAGACTGTTGTACCCCACTGTATGTTGCTGAACATTAACCTTGTCTGGAATTGTTGATCAAATGGATGATGAATTGTCTACACATCTTATTTTAAGTTGCCTCATTTTATCCATTTTTAAAGCTCTTCTGTGTTTCTACATCTAACTCTCTCCCTCTCTCTCCCTCTCTCCCTCCCTCTTTCAGAGCAATTGATGCGATCTGCCTTTTCCTCTTTTGGGCAAATTTTGGAAATTCGTATTTTTCCAGACAAGGATATGCATTCATTAGGTGAGTTTTTTTAATTTAATTCACTTTTATCTGAAGAGGTTTTTAAAAATATATTTTTTGGTGAAGTGAAATGTCCCTGTTTTGAAAATAACCTCCATGGAGGTTTACTCAATTATATACTTGTCTGGTTTACTCAAAAATGGTTTCAAGCTTTGTGGGTAAAATAAATTAAGTTTCTCTTTACTGATGCAGAATTTAAAAGAGAAATGACATTCAGGGTTCTCCCATAATTTGAAGACACTGGCAACTATCAGTTTTTTTTTTTTCCTTACAGCATTTGTAATAAGTGATCCATGGTGAAGTATATATTTTTAGCCGCGTCTCGCGTAGCGAACGTGGCTCTAAGAGAGCTCCGCGTTGTTCTTCTTCTTCTTCTTCTTCTGGTGAAGACAAAACCTTTAGGACTCGGCTCTTTTATATACAGGATCCGGATCTCCTTAACTACTCAACACCTGTACATATCCTCGCATTGAGGGTTCCTTTTGAGAGCGTCTATCATCAACTTTTAAATATATTCGGACATTTGCTTTAAAGTTTCGAAAAGTTCACGTTACTATTTAAAGATTATTCCATTTAATGTGTGTGTAATTTCGTAAATACACGATTTTCTTGTCATGAACAGGAGTCTCCATGACGGGTCTCGCTATTGGCTCCATCAAGGCACGTGACGAAATATCGGAAGTTGTTGTTATTGCCTTTAGGACGCGTCTCTTGGACACATTGTCCTTGTTTTATATCTGGGAATGGGTAGGGGAGTAGAATTTTAAAAAGTGAGAAATGAAGTAGTCAGTGGGAGGACATGGGAGTTGAGGAGAAGGCTTGGGGGAGGGGGAGTGTTGTATACATTATACAGCACATAGATGGTACCCAAGTTGATGATTTTAAATTGCCTTAGCTCGGCTTGTGACTGTGTATGTGTACACGGGGAAAAAAATTATAAACATTTCCAAAAATCTGCAAATGTGTACACTGTACATGTTTCATTGACAATCTATCATATAAAAGGAGCTGCCCTCTAAATCCAGTATCCATCCATCCGTCCGTACAGGGTGGGGTTTATGCCACCGGCCTATGAGATCAGTTCCCTCCGGCACAGGGCGGGGTGAAGAGAGGTGGGACCTGCAAATATGTTTTTAATCGCCGCCATGTTGTTTCTCGACATTTTACATACACAGATACGTATTGGTGGCTGCATTCATTGACCGTTGATATTTAGTTACTTTGACTTCAATCGAAAATTCATGCTTTTTAAATGGAGACTCGAGGAAATATGACATAAACAGCTGTCCGATGTGCCGGTCTAGTAACATAAGTGCTGTATAATAATAATAATAATAATAACACACCTGCTGTGCCACTTTTTAAAAAGTGCGTTATTTGTAATTTTTATTTTTAGTGTATATGCCTTTACTCTTCTTTAGTAAGTTATTCTTGACTTCCCAGGAGTTTGGGATGCTATTTCTCAGAACAGATTAATTCATCAGTTAAAGCTGCAAAATAAATGGAACATAATTACTAAAGTTATTTCCACCCTCAAACCGGCTGTTGTTGTTTAATGTAACATAATTACTCTAAGACAAATCTTTAACTTGCGTTGGATTAAATGTTTTTTTTCACATTATCAGTCCAACAGCAAAACAAACGTTATTACTTAAAAAAAAAAAAGTTAAATATCAATCTTGCTGCATTAGATTGCATGGCAATGTGTATGCCATACGCAAATCATTCACACGAGTTAGAGTCAACTGGGATTTAATATTTCCTGCATTATGATATTTCAATTAACCAACAGAGTTAAAAAATCTGTCCCAGGCTTTGTACTACCATCACCATGATTATATTTTCTGCACTCCTCTTGATGTTTTGATTATTGATTTAAAATCTTCTTACCTCATGATTTTGATGTTTTTTAAATATTAAAAAAAAAATTAAATACAGCACCACTTTTCCTTGCATTTTTTGTTTAAATTTACCATTTTGCTTATCGCAACAGATGAGGTTCCTGGTGTCAAATGAATAAATTATTTAGTGCTCTTGTTGCATGTTGTGTGTTTTTTTTTCCTCTCCATAAAGGTGCTTCAAATTAGAACTGGACTTTTGTTTTATATTTTAACTCGACTGTTATCTACAATTACAAAAATGGTACACTCATTTTTGTTCCCTTCAGAGCAAGAGCTTTCATGTACCTTCTTTATCCCCATGCTTTTTGGAAAAAAAAAAAATCAGGAAGATATTGTGAGACTCTCTCCGTCCCGCTGTCTCCTCCAAAACAGTTGTGAAGAAAAATTCACCAAACTTGGTAGTTATGATCACCACATGGCAAGAAGGTGCGAGAGCAGTATCATTTTGGCCTCCCCCCCCCCCCCCTGGGATGGGGTCAAAGGTCAAATACCGAAAAATTCAATTTTGAGCTCATTAAAAAAAAAAAATTAAATTAAATTTTGTACATGGAATCAAAATTGAGACACATGAAATATGTCACAATTTTTTTTTGGGGGGGGGGGGGATTTGACCCCTGGTTCATGCCCAAGGGTGTGGACTTTGGGTCACAGTGATCAAAATGGGGGAAAAACATTTTAAACTTAAAATTAGATGTTGGGTCATTCCTAGTGGAACTTTTTGCCATCTTTCAACTTTAGGTGGGAAACATGGGGAATTTCAAGGTATGCCATCAACTTTGCTCTAGTTTTATATGTGATGTACGTCCAATGCAAGTCATTCTTAATAGGCTCATTCAAAAAATTCTTCCCCCCCCCCCCCCCCCCGAGGTGATCTTTGACACGAATATGCTTGATAGCCAATCCTCTAAATTTCAACAGGTTTAAGCTTTCGTTCTTCTACTTCTTGCGTATGGCAGCTTGGCTGCCGTGTAGCTATCATTTTGTTGAGGCGCGATTTGCACTGATGCTATGCCCCGATACCAGTACACTGGTACTCATTTCGCTGACCTCGGAAGGGTGACAGGCTGAGTCAATCCCACCTGGTGTTAATTCAGCAGCCAACGGGGTTCAAACTCAGGACCCTAAGATCCCAAGCCAGCCACTCTAACCACTAAGCCAACACCAGGCTTGTATGCTTCTGTTGACCAAGCAGGAAGCAGTTCTTAATTATCCACGGTTCCACCCTCTTACCTTGCTTGCCTTCATCTTTAGTTTGAACATGTGCATTAAAGTTGTAAATGCATGATTACAAGTAATGTATACCAACATTCTTCAAGACAAAATACCCCTTGTTTATTTAAATACTGTACATGCTTTGCTCTACATTTTATCAACAAAAATCAGTCAAATTTGAAGTCCCCTCATATTTTGTTGGACTGATCTCTTGCCTTGCCCTCGCACATTCATAAATGATGACTTTCACCTGCTGGCCTTTGCTTCTTCAAAATCTGGGGAGAATTCTGATTCTTTGGCAAATGTAGCCAGATATGGTGTTAATCCCTGATCCATTTCAACTTGGAATTCTCTAAAATGAAGAACGAGGGGCAACTTTTGCTTTCCTTTACACTTCAATGTGTCCTCCTTATGCTTGGTAATGTAAAGATGTCGTTCGAGCTTTTCACCATTACTCGGGCGGCCGATCACCTTTTGCGTTACCCTGGCTCTTATGGATTTCTATGCATTTCATTTGCATCCTTTGGTTAATGTCATCTCCGTCTTCAGGAATGCCTTTCCTCCAATATTGAATTTTTACAGGAGGGACCGAGCTCTTGGAATCTGGTGTTTGAGTACAATACAGTCTGACTTAGGCAAGGGGGAGGGGAGATAAGGTAACCAAATTTTATTGTTCCTATCTTCAGTACAGTCCCTTTTGATATGAATTTGTTGTGCATAAGTGTAGATCGCTGCCATAATAATATGAACATGGTGTTTGCAAGGCGTTTTGAAACGTCCGTGATTCCAACAATTCGATTTTGGAAAATCAATGAGTGCCACCTCTTTACTGACTTGGTAAATTGTTGTTCGTGTGCATGTGTGTGTGTGTGTGTTTTAATATTTTTTTGCGATGATACTGTCTTTGTTTGTTTGTCTGTTTGCAGAATAACTGGACAAAGAGGGTAGTTGTAATCGCCAAATTTGATGTAGAGCTTCACATCGTGAATGTTTCAGACCAGTTCAACTTGGAGCTCACAAGGAAAAAATATATAATTATAATTAGTCCAGGATTATATTGACTTGCACTACAGCTATGTGACAGCAGAGGTTAGTGTCCTCTGGGGTGGTATTGCGCTAAGAGAAAACGATGGCGTGAGTCAGTACCTCCATTGAGTGCATTCGAGTTATTTGTATTTCTTTCTTTCTTTCTTTTTGCAGTTGCTGTTATGGATGAAAGATTTTGCTTCTCAAAAGTGAATCTATCGGGTCTTATTGTACTACATATGGTACCAAGTGTGTTCGATCACCATCTCCATCATCTCTATCACCATCATATCTATCATGTACCATGCAGAGCGTTGATAATGCCGAAGTAGTTACTCGGATTCAATCCTGGTCGGGTCACCTCGCCTACTCAGGAAGTGAGATCAGAAATTTATAGTTTTGTTTAGGGTACCGATGATAGCTCACCTGCTCTTCGTGAAGGATACTGTGGGATCTTCATTGTCCACTAACTAATGCGGTAGTTTAACATCCATCCTAGGGACGGCACACACGTTGAATCGCCCTACCTGTGAAATACCAGGATGACAGTTTATAAGCGGAGTTGAGGTTCAAACTCTGGGAGGATTGTTCTGTGCAGCCAGTTCCAGCTAGCCGCATGCCCACTGTTCCCCATATCATTATCCTTGAATCGCTCAATTTTTACAATGCGGAATCTCAAAAACCGCTTGGCCTTCCAAGATGTTCTTGCATCATAATAATGGACCTTCACTGATGTTGTACACCATGTATTTGTTTTGTGTCCATGTCCTCTTTTTATTTGGATTGTGACCTAATGAACAAAAAATACATTTTTGATCATAACTTGAATAATTTTCTTCCACTTTTTCATGACTGAGTTTTATGGATATATTGCAGATAGGAAAACATTTTCATACTTTACACTCTATCCCTAAATGTTGAACGTCAAGGTCATTCGGCGGTCCGAAAAAAAAATTGGCCATCATTGCATCACGGCCAAGGGTAAGCCAGGGGAGGCCTACCCTTGGCGATCGCTTTGGGATTGCAGATCTCATTATTATTATTACCTCTTGTTAATAAAAAGTTGTGGACATTTGTTTTGTTTGGAGCCACTGGAAAAAAGTTGTGGACAGGTTGTGTGACGAGGAAGAATTGATTCGATTTTGGTGAAGATCCGGTTCCAAGTGATCCTTCAATGTTGAGAGATGGGGCCAAAAACAATATGTGGAATGATATTTCAAACCGTTGTGGTTGAGGTGGTTCGATGACAAGAACAAGCCGATTCGATTTTGGTTAAAGTCCAGATGCAGATCCTTCCTATCGGTGGGATATAAAATGTAAACTGTTGAACCTGGCGGAGGTGTGCGCTCTTCCGAGTGCCATTCTAGTTGTTATTATTATTATTCGTGCCAAGACTGTCCGTATATCCTGTCTGCCTAATTGTCGGCAGAATATCTGGATAACGAGGCTCGAATATCTGGCTCGAATCGCCAAATTTGGCATTGAGCTTCATATGGTGAACGTCTCGGTCGAATTGAACTTTGGGCTCGCAAGCAAAAATATGTAATGAAAATTACTCAAGGACGGCATTTCCTTACCACCTGGTTCCGCAAATGTGTAGGTCAGTGCCCTCTGGGGCGGTATTGCACCAAGATGAAACGACAGCGTGAGCCAGCACCTCCCTCGTGTACATTCTTGCAACCATTGCTTAAAGACAGCTGTTCACCACCATGTCAGTTTCATCTCCCATCCATACCCATGATCCTTTGCACTCTCATTAACCCTCCCCAAACCCTACATGTTTCCAGGTTGTCAGGTTTTCCCCCTGCTCTCTCACCCTCTTGGATTTTGTTTTTTGTTCCATTTCTGCTTCTGCCCCCTACCTCTCCCGTCCACCCAATTTCCACTGTTATTTTTGTTCTGTTATGTCCTCGTTCATTCTCTCTTCAAACTCCTTCACGAACCTCGACTTTTGATACCGATAGTGCTGTGGGATCAAATCTGTTTTCTTTCCAGAAGCCCTTTGGTGCGTGGCTCGCCTGATCTCCTTTTGTACGTGTATGACGACACAAAAAAAAAAATTGTTTTTTTTTTGCTGTATGCAAAGTTTGAGACGGATAATCTCGCTTGCAAATGACGTTACCATATCTGGTTTAAATTGTGTTGCAGTGTATTATGCCATGCATTATTATGCCATGATGAGGACAATTGAAATTATCAATGTACGGTCGCATGAAATAGAAAAACGTGAAATCTGATGAAGGACTGCATTGGGAGTTTGAGCCTGGCATCCGGAAATAATTGTTCAGTTTGGAACGTGTCTCGTATCTCTTTGCCCAGTTTGCACCTTGCACCACTTGCTCTTTTGTGCCTGTTGCTGCTGCTTTTAGTTTTTTTTATTGTCATTTTTATCATTTCCTTTGGGTCCAGGTTTTTCACGGGTTCTTTTTATCTCACCTTTTCGAGGGGTGTTCAAATTATTATGGCAGAGATTTCTGTTGTAATGGAATGCTTGCATTGCCAGGATTGAGTAGAACGAACGTTGCAGTCTTCATCCAGCGCAACAGCCATTGTCATTCATTTGTGGTGGAAAAACAAAAACCTACCTGCTGTTTCTCATTGGGTCTTTTGCACTCATTATTTAAGAGAGTGGGTGTTGTTGATTTGTTGGGGGGGGGGCATTGTTTGTAGTTCTCTAAGGGACATGGAAAATGAGCCTCAATTTGTTTTGTATCTGCAGGTTTTCAAACCACGAGAGCGCCGCAAACGCTATTGTGAGGATAAACGGAACAACTGTTGACGGTTATTCGGTGAAATGTTTTTGGGGCAAAGAATCATCAGAAACTACAAATTCCTTCCAACAGGTGAGATTCCCTTTGGTTCATTTCGGTTAAAGGGATTATTATTTATAATATTATTATTATGATGATGATTATTATTATTATTGGTATGCCTGGTATTTGCTTAATGGTGAGGGTGGTGGGCTTGGGATCTTAGGATCCTGAGTTCAAATCCCCCTCGGCTGTTGAATTAATACCTGGTGGGGTTGACTCTGCCTGTCATTCTTCCGAGGTCGGCAAAATGAGTGCCAGCTTGCTGATATCCTGTGTCGGAGTGGCTATCTGTCCAGGATTGTACCCAATAGCCAAGGCGACTGCTTAGGCAGCACCAACGCTCTGCACAGAGTATGGTCCCAATGGATGGATGGACGGATTATATTCGTGATTATTCTACATTGGAGAATGAACCGATTTAAATCGACCGATATTTAATGGAAAAGTGATTTTCTGTTCATTAATTTTGTCAAGCCACACTTGCCAATCGTCGCTTAAATTGTGCACTGTATTTCAATTTTATGAAATAATAGCATGGGCGCCCATCATTTTCGGGCAAAGCCGAGTCCCGACTCCCCTGCCTCCCCTGATTCGTGGAGGTTGACTTTGGGGCTTCCCACTCTCTGGGCACGTGTACAGTGCAAAAATGCAAGTTATCTCCACAAATGATGTGTAATACCCTCTGCCATCACCACCGGGTGGTGCTACATGATACACATTCACAAAGATAATTTTCGTTGATATTCCCTCCTGAACCTCCCCCACGATTACAGATGAAACCAAGTAGCCCATGTTCACCATCAGGTCATGTTCACCACCAGAAAGGAGGTAGACGAAAACTATAGGACCACCGACCTGTTGGCAATGGCGAAGTGATCGGCCCATAGACTCAGCTTCATTGCTAGAGAAGGCCTTGGCTTCTACAGTGTCAAGCTGAGCAAAGTGTGAGGCAGGGGTGCCAGCCCAGAGGAGAGAGAAGTACTCCATCAATCTGTGGAAGAGAGCTTTGCTCGTGGATAGGAGTTCAGGTGTGCCAAAAAAGGACTCTGCATGACGGAGGATGCCCAGACTGGATTTGGGGGCCAACTTTAACATATGGTTTGCCCAAGAAAGATCATGGCTGAGAGTGAGACAGAAGAGTTTTAATGACTGAACTTCTTCGAGGGGGTTGTTGAGTACCTGATCACAGTGTCGAAAAAAAGCCCGATTTTTCGATTCCTTCCAGTGACGTCCCACTGTAAGCTCACCTTGATCCAAATGGCGGCTTTACATCGAGAAACAGCGTATTTCTAGCTCGGATTCTGATACTGATTCCACCGTCATTCGCAACTCTGAAGGTTCTCAGTATGTTGAAACTGATCAGTGGGATTTTGAAGAAACAATTGGAGAGAAAATTAGTGATGGAAACGCTTTCAGGGGGAATTGTGGAACCGTATCATTTCTAGCCTTATGCAAGCGATTCAGACAAAGATGGTGGAAGTGGTGGTGAAGATGAAAATGCTGGTCGAGTGTTCACAACAAATTGGGAGATTTTGTTTTTCCGTTTAATTGACGTTTTGCAAGGGATTTTGTGTTAATTGATAAATTGGTTATACGACTCGAGCAGAAATATTCGACAGCCGACACCGCCCAGGCACACTCGGAAACCACGGATAAAATGGGCGACGAATACTTTGTCCCACTGTCTCAGGCTGACCAGGTGTCTTGTATGTTACGAGATCGTCCCGTTTCATACTTTCCCCTGACGTCATTTGTGTGTCTGTGTGTGTCTGTGTCTGTGGTCGTGCTGTGCTGTTGTGACGTGTCCATGCCATGTTGATGGCCTGCCCCATTGGAGGGGAGAGGGGTGGTTATGGGTATTGTGGGGTGATGGTTGATGGGGGATTGTGGAGGAGGGTGAGGGATGGTGGTGTGTATTGTGACGGTGATGGTTGATTGATTGTCGGGTGATGGTTGATGGGGGATTGTGGAGGAGGGTGAGGGATGGTGGTGTGTATTGTGAGGGTGATGGTTGATGGTTTGTGGGGGGATGGTGAAAGGGGTATGGGGTGTGGGATGGTGGGAGTCATGGTCGAGGGGGAGAAGTGTGCGATGTTGGTGGGTATTGTGGGGGGGGGGGGACCCTGAAAATTTCATTGTCCTTGGTCAAATCTTCTTGGAGGATTTGATGATGATGCATGCATACTTTTTCTCCACTGTAAATAGATGTTAGTTCATTTGATTTGAAGAAATTTGTGTTGATAATAAATAATTATTTTTCAGGTGTTCTTGTGGTAACTGTCGGGCAATGGCAACCAGTGTTTGATTCACCGCTCAAATCGCCCGTGTACATGTGCCGGTAGCTGGGTGGAGATGGTGTTAGTTTCGAGCGATGGCTGTTTCTTCCGCTTGATCGTGTGGAGGGCATTCTCTCTCAATTGTGGCGGATAACCACAACATCTAACCATCTCTGTTGTTTCATAACAGTGCTCTGTAAAATGTTCCGAGCACAAAAGCGAACATTTTATCGGCCCGATCCACACGCTGGTATTTCGGACAAACCTTGTCCAATTTCGGGCAAGCTTGGGGTGTTTCGGCCATTGTAGCATGAAACCATCTCGGTTTGCATTACTACACAAGCACCAAGGACGCATCGTCTCGGCCTGCTTGTGGAAAATCGAAAATTATTCGCTGTTTGAGTTAAATCGTATCGCGGTGTAACCCGGAGACAGCACGGATATGGCAGTGGACTTCCTGGTGCGATGTCAGTGTTAAGTGTGGTGAAGAAGAAGAAGAAGAAGAAGAAGAAGAAGAAGAAGATTTTGACTTGTCATCGCAAAATTGCCAACTTTATTAATCGCAAAAAGCCACATCATATCTGTTTTGTAGATTAAAATGGGATAGATTACACTGGGGAACAATTTTTTTCTTATTATCTGTTGCACGAGATTTTTCAACTTGTTCTATGTATTTTTTCAACGCTGATTTCAAATCTGAAATCGGTTTTCCTCTACATGCTCTTGTTTTCATGCAATTTTAAACTTGCGATTTTTGCAAAAAAGGACACCCATTGCTATTTGCACTCGGGATAACTTGAGAACTAGGGGTGCGATTTCGGACTTTCAGTGGAAAATATACGATGCCTAAACTGCTAAATAACTATAGACCTATTCGTTTTGCTGCTAACAATTTGCTCACGATTGTTTTGACGTCAATTTTCTTTATCTTTTGATATTTATTTATCTTTATGATATATATCTTTAACTTATGTTTTCTTTGTTTCAAATCTGATCATGGCTCTTCAATAAGACATAAATGTGTAAATAATCCTGATGCATCTGTTATGTATGTGGCTGCTCCACACTACTTCGTCAAAAGCGCAATATATCTGGTGGCATTTAATCAAATCTGTTTCTGGTGTATGTTCCCCCTCCATCCCCTCCTTACCTCAAATGGCTGCACTGCTGATACCGCACGTGATAAAGCTGAATGTCTAAACTCGGTGTTTGCAGCTAAATCTTGTGTCCTAAACCATCACTCTCTCAACCCACTTACCCAGTCGCACCCAACTGTCCCTGGACTCTGTGTCCTTTTCTTCTAACAAGGTGGAGGCTTGCTTTCAAACCTCGACTCAGATTCTGCAACGGTCCAGACGGCATCAGCCCACGTGTCCTCAAAGCCTGCTCTTCTGCCCTTGCTCACCCTCTCTCTGTTCTATTCACCCTCTCATTTGCTCAAGTCATCTGCCATCTGCTTGGAAATCTGCTAACATCACTGCCCTGCAATAAAAAGGTGCAAAAACAGATCCCTGTAACTACAGACCAATCAGCCTTCTCCAATCATCAGCAAGGTTATGGAATCCATCATCGCTTCAGACATGAAATCCTTCCTCTTCTCCAATGGCTTGATTTCCGATCATCAATTTGGTTTCAGACCAGGTCACTCTACCCTGGATATGCTGCTTCTGCTCTCCCATCAATGGATGGAGGTCCAATGCCAGACAGGAAATCCGAGCCGTATCCCTGGACATATCACGTGCTTTTGACACAGTCTGGCACTCGCACTACTCACCAAACTCTCTTCCCATGGTATCCAAGGCCATCTCCACTCATGGCTCGCAGACTTCCTCTCCTGTCGCAGTCAACGTGTGGCCCTAAATGGAGTTCTTTCATCCCCTCTTCCTGTGCAGGCTGGAGTTCCTCAAGGTAGCGTTCTGGGCCCTGTTCTTTTTCTGGTTTTCATCAATGATCTCTCCGACTCTCTGGAAAATCCTCTATATCTCTTTGCCGATGACTCCACCCTCTGCCGTACCATCTGTCATCCCTCAGACCGGCAAGCAGCAGCTTCTTCGCTCACTGCAGATCTGGATAAAATCACAAACTGGTCCAACACATGGAACATGTCTTTCAATCCAGACAAATCTCACACTCTCACTATGTCTCTTCGAAAGACCGTTTAGAAAACCCCCCATCCACTTTCTCAACAATCCTCTGGAAGAAGTCTTTTCTTTCAAGCTTCTGGGTCTCACTATCTGCCATGACTTTCCTGGGAAAGTCACATTTCCAACCTCGCCTCAAAAGCCAGTCGCCGACTGGGAATCCTCCGTCGTGCAAAGTCCTTCCTCGGCCCTCTTGAGCTCCTGACCACTTACAAAGCTTTTGTCCGTAGCCTGATGGAGTACTGCTCTCCCCTCTGGCTGGTGCTCCTGCCTCCCACCTTTCTCGGCTTCACGCTGTCGAAACCAGGGCATTTAGGATCATCGGCATCTCCCGCAATGAAGCTGAGTCTTCGGGCCTCTCACTCAATCACCGCAGGTTGGTCGGTGGTCTTTCTGTCTTCTACCGTCTCCTCTCCAGCCTTGCCCCCTACTCTCTCTGCCATTTGTCCCACCACATTTGCACAGGGCGCTCAAGGTCCGCCAACAACCCCCTTCTGGTAAAACTACCAAAATCACGAACCACTGCTCACCTTCACTCCTTCATTCCTCTTTTTTCCCGCCTTTGGAATAAACTCCCTCACTCTATTCTTTCCCATTCTTCCCTCCAGGCTTTCAAAACAGCTGTTCACCACCACCTCTTATCATCCCCATCCAAATCCTCGATCTTTTCTACCCCGATAATCCACCCAAGCCCACTTCCTTCAATTCCCCTGCTTTCCTTCCTGAAAGTCCCTGTAATGTCCATCTTCTCTTCCCCATGTTCCCCGTCCCATCCCATCCCTCTCCTTCCCCACAGATCACCTAATGTGTCTGTTCCCCACTGTTTTGTCCCTTCCACTCCCGCCCCCTTTGTCTCATGCCCCCTTGCTGTGCGTTGTGTGTTAGCTCTCATACGAGCCTCGACATGGTATACAAAAAAAAAAAAAAAAAACAACAAAAAAATAGCGCAATATAACATCGTTTGTAAGGCGTGCCTATAAAGCATATTTTGATGTTCCCCTTGGCGACCAAGACAAGAAATGGGCTCCTCATATTGTATGTCATAATTGTGAGGAAATGCTTCGTGACTGGACAAAAGGAAAACGAAAGGGTCTGCCTTTTGGAGTTCCCATGGTTTGGCGAGAACCCAAGGACCAAATAACTGACTTATTTTTGCCTGGTCAACACAAAGGGTGTCGGCAAGAAAACCGAAAAAGATCTCCTATCCCTGTATTCCCTCAGCAATTCGACCTACTCCGCACTCTGAGGAACTCCCGTTCCAGTCTTTAATTGTTTTGTCTTATCTGAAGATGAAGGCAGTGAACATGATCAGCAAGAGCACGAGGGTCGTGATGACGGGCTTCAAGAAATGGTTTCAGAATCCGAAGCCTCCTCATTGATAAACAACAGTCATCAGCCCCTCAGCGTTTAGCCAACCGGAATTGAATGACTATGGAAGAGCGCTACCAAGGGCGATGGGACAAAAATATGATGGCAGACTACTGCTGGAGCATCAAACGAGATTGCCCTGTGGAAGTCCACAAATGCAAGAGCTACAAGCGCAAATTCTTGCCTGAATAGGACTATTTGAACTTTGCATTCCATCCTTATCAATTGTTCTGAATCACCTATCGTCTTTATGTCGAAATACATGTTGATTTAAATTTGCTTTTAATTCAAATTGTAACTTACCAAATAAATGTTGAAAATGTTGAATTGCAAAATATGTTTAATATAAATTTGCTTTTAATACAAATTGTAACTTACCTAATAAATGTTGATAATGGTGGATTGCAAAAAATCTAGAGCTTACAGAGAGAAACTAACTTCAGATTTGAAATTCCAGCACACTCAAATTAGGTAAGATCAAGTGCTGGTATCAATGCAACAAAAACTTTGTTCCCCAGTGTTTGCATCGAGGTGATCTGAGCGTTTGGGTTCCCCTTTAAGCCTACGTGCGTTGGTTTCTGCCATCCTTCCCTCAAAACCCTTTCGGATCGATTGATAATCCTTCCGGGATAACCTTATCGATGTGATGTCATGTGTGGTATAAGTAGGAGCGTTGGTGTTGTCGGAACTGGAAATA